>OX459038.1:33701786-34129286 GCA_949775005.1 Orthosia gothica | reverse complement strand
GACAGACAGACAGACAGACAGACAGACAGACAGACAGACAGACAGACAGACAGACAGACAGACAGACAGACAGACAGACAGACAGACAGACAGACAGACAGACAGACAGACAGACAGACAGACAGACAGACAGACAGACAGACAGACAGACAGACAGACAGACAGACAGACAGACAGACAGACAGACAGACAGACAGACAAACTCCGTTTTTTGCCATTTGGCTACGGAACCCTAAAAACAAATACGGTGTATTGACAAAAGAGTTATATTAAAAGCAATCGTATCATTTTACAATGTTTAAAAATTGGTGTTGCGTATTATATTCGTTTATTGCGAACCATATTATGGTTTTACAGGTGTTACATTAAGGTTTATAGCTAAGTACATGTCGGCGCGTGGTCGCCATCGTTGTTGTGTTTACACATAATATTGGTTTGCACCAATATTTATACACAGTAACAGTTCACAGTTAGATTAAATGGCGAATATATACATACAGTATAGCGTGTTTAATCCATGGGTAGCGAAAAAGCGGTCTTTCCCCACAATTATATCGGTTTTTATACACAGAAAATAACAAGCATACGGTTGACAGAGGATGTAAAAAAAACCGGCCAAGTGCGAGTCGGACTCGCGCACGAAGGGTTCCGTACTTGGTAAATTGCGGTTTACGGTTTATGACGTATTAAAAAAAAACTACTTACTAGATCTCGTTCAAACCAATTTTCGGTGGAAGTTTACATGGTAATGTACATCATATTTTCTTTTTAGTTTTATCATTCTCTTATTTTAGAAGTTACAGGGGGGACACACACATTTTACCACTTTGGAAGTGTCTCTTGCGCAAACTATTCAGTTTAGAAAAAAAATATATTAGAAACCTCAATATTATTATAATTTTTGAAGACCTATCCATAGATACGCCAGACGTATGGGTTCGATGAAAATTTGTTTTTTTACCGCCCCCAAAATTTTTGATAACACAGACAGACAGATAAACAGACAGACATGACGAATCTATAAGGGTTCCGTTTTTTGCCATTTGGCTTCGGAACCCTAAAAACATAACGTTTACGCACGAAACATCACAATTAAGCGGGCAACATCAAAAAGGAAGTTATCAAAATAAGTCCTTACAATATTCACTCCGACGGTAGAAAATCCCAGGTTATTTGTAGAATATTTATTTATTTAAATCCCTAAGCACAAACATACAATCATAATCAAATTTCTTTTTCTTTCTTTCTTTTCTCTCTTTATGACTTTTGAATGGGCTGTAATCCAACCTACGTGGTCATGAGCTTTAGTGGATGTTAGATGTCTTCGCATTTATATATTTATCATCATATCAGCTGAAAGGCGTACACTGCTGGACATAGGCCTCCTCCAAGCGTCGCCGCATTCCCGTGTGGTGTGGTCCCGTGCGTCCCGCATCCAGCGGATCCCCGCAACCTTCACCAGGTCATCAGTCCACCTGGTTGGAGGCCTTCCAGCGCAACAAAAGACAAAAGACAAAAAGATATTTATTTCAACTGGGCCACCAAGCGGCACTTTTGAATGTCACAATTTAAATTTAAATGGAATACAAGTTGATTCTACCGTGCATTCGGAAAGTAGCTAGTTATGGAGAAGAATGCACAAGAAACTCCATACTTTTTAAATTTACATGGAATAAAAGTTGATTCTACCGTGCATTCGGAAAGTAGCTTGTTATGGAGAAGAATGCACAAGAAACTCCATACTTACTCTTTTAAAAAAAAAAAAAATTGATTCTACCGTGCATTCGGAAAGTAGCTTGTTATGGAGAAGAATGCACAAGAAACTCCATATACTCTTTTAAAAAAAAAAAAAGATTTTTACATTATTTAGGTACATGAGTACATATACATTAATAAATTCACATATGTGAGGACAATGCACCCAGAATAGCACTACACACTACACTATGTAAAGGTATAAAGTATTAAAAGTACTCACACATGTCTGTGCAGTTATACAATAGGTACTAGAAAAACATCAACATCCGAAGCAGTTGAGTTATGACCAATCCCAACTGACGGCGCCCGTTCACGAACATGACGCATGAATCGGCACCACCCAGCTCAACCATCATGAAGGGAACCGAATGATCCAACACACGCGCCACCATCAGAGAGACATTTGAGAGAGCATGACACACTCAACTGCCAGGGCACACACAAGTCAACGAACGACACATAGGTATAGCAAATGGTAGATTTACAGTTGGGTACATAGTACCCACACACGTGCTGTGCAGCTATACAATACTAAAAGAAATCGAGTCTATACAACACAAACATAAACATATCATTTGTTTTTGCGCCCTAGTGGTTGTGGAGCAGGACTAGCATTGAGCCAAGCATTTTTATCAGTGATATAATCCCCCAACTTATAATATGCCTGCCTGCATAGTGTGCGTTTTATACAATTTTTAAATTTCGTCTCATTCAGTTCTAGAATATGGGGAGGAATTTTATTGTAACATTTTGTACAGTACCCCATGAAAGATGAGGCCACTTTTGCCAGTCTGAAACTTGGTTGAACTAATTGGTCCCTATTTCTAGTAATGTAATTATGTCTGTCTCCGTTTTTACTAAAAAGATGTAAATTCTTTCTCACGTACATAATGTTTTCATAAATATATTGACAAGGAACCGTCATGATGTTAATGTCCTTAAACAGTTCCCTTAGAGAATCACGGCGGCGAAGATTGTAAATCGCTCTGATGGCTCGTTTTTGCAGAATAAAAATAGACTCAATGTCTGCAGTAAAAATAGACTCAATGTCTGCAGCCCTTCCCCATAGTAAGATACCGTAAGACATTATACTATGAAAGTAACTAAAATAGACTAGCCTAGCGGTATCCACATCAGTAAATTGACGAATCTTTCTGACAGCATAAGCTGCCGAACTCAGCCGCCCCGCAAGTGATACTAAATGAGGACCCCATTGTAACCTTCAGTCTAGCGTGATCCCCAGGAAAACCGTTTTATCGACGAATTCGAGCTTCTCCTTGTTTAATATAATGTCACAATCAGTACTTTTGACATTTGGCAACGAAAATTTTACGCATTTGGTTTTTTTACCATTTAATACTAAATTATTGGCAGTGAACCAATCCTGAACCTGCCGTAGCGCGTTATTTACGTCGTCAACCTGACAAGTACGTCTATTTACTTTAAAAACTAAAGATGTGTCATCAGCAAATAACACCATATTTAGTTTGCCTTCGAATAAATGGGGTAAATCGTTTATGTATATTAAAAATAAGAAAGGACCTAAAATTGAGCCCTGGGGTACCCCCATTTTCACATTTAACCCCGACGAATTCACACCGTTTATTTGAACTAATTGTTGTCTATCACTCAAATAAGATTTAATCAAACTTAACGCTGATTGACCTAGCCCGTAATGCTCAAGTTTCAGAAGTAATGTTTCATGATTAACGCAATCAAACGCCTTCGACAGGTCGCAGAAGATACCTATGGCATCCTGCGACTCATACTGTTTATCATGTAAGATGTTATTCGTATTAAAATGAATGAGCATTTGATTTAGCATTATCTTCTCAAATACCTTGCTGAAAACCGGCAACACGGATACTGGTCTATAATTATTTGTGTCTTTACTGTCGCCGGATTTAAAAAGTGGTATAACCTTACTATATTTCATTAGATCCGGAAAGACTCCTTGATCCACACACAAATTGAAAATCAAAGCTAAGTACGGCGCTATAGTCTGAATAATAGAGGTACAAGCTTTGATGGACATTCCCCATAGATCTTCGGTCGGTTTTATCTTGATTTGCTTAAAAGCTTTTATTACTGTTAAGGGGTTTATATGTGAAAAGTTAAATTCATTGGGGCAGGCTGAAACGTTCGCGTTTAATAATCCAAAAGCTAGCGAGGGCGAAGAATTTAAGGTTTCAGTAGTTTTAATTGGGATGTTGGTAAAGAAATTTACAAACTCTTGAGCAACTGTTTTGTTATCTCTAATAAGTCCGTGTGTGGTCTCAAGTGTGTAATCATTATTATTTCTTTTATTCCTGTTCGTTTCATTGTTTATAATTTGCCAAACCGTCTTGATTTTATTTTCTGCAAATTTAACCTTATTGCTAATGTACAAGGCCTTAGCTGCCTTACATGTATTTTTAAAAATTCTTGAGTAAGTAGCAACATACTTATTAAACGTTTCAGTATTAATAAAAGGCTTAAGGCCGTAAACGTCTTCCGGTTCGCGGTGCCACTCCAGAACAATTCTGCCCCATCAGCGGATGGCCTGCGAGCAATGTGCCCTGCCCACTGCCACTTAAGTTTGGCAATTCTTCGGGCTATGTCGGTAACCCTGGTTCTCTTGCAGATCTCAACATTTCAGGTTCGATCAGGCAAGGATACTCCGAGAATGGCTCTCTCCATTGCCCTTTGGGTGACTGTAATCTTTCTGATGAGGCCCACTGTGATCGACACCTTCTCGTTTCTCTTCGTTTCCTCTCAGTCAGTAATAAATTATATTTGAAATTGCAAAGCATACAAATCATATTTGTGCGCCTTATAGCAAAACATAGATGGTCTCCTTATTTTTTGTAACATCTCACACACTGTGTAACCTATGTTTACAAATAAAGTTCGATGTTTTCCTTCGCCTTTTTGATAGCAGTGGTCGTTTTGTCACAAAAGTGCTAGGCCCGTGCCCACTTCTCCCCCTGCCTTTCTCGCAATTATGTGCGTGGATTCGCCAAAGATTAATAAAACTCCATAACAACAGATGGTCACGGGCATCAGACTGTAGACGGTAAAAAATGGCTTGGCAAATGTACACCCTGTTTAACTAAAAAGCTTTATAATAATTATAGGGCTAATTACGGGCCACCCTTCCTTACATGGTCCTTCCTTATAAGGTTATATGGGCAAATGCTAGAATACTTCACCCCCTGAAGCGTTAATAATTAATTTAAAGTGAACTTATAAAACCATTTAATATAGGGTTTTTCATCACTTTCATGGACAATATGTTTGCTAACCTATTCCCTAGAAAAATACACTTTTACCGTCACTTAGCCCGCACCCACTTACATTAAGTCCATGGTTACTCGTTACCGAACGCATTTGCCGGTAAATTAAGATACAAGATTGTATTAATATTATCCTTTTCTAAGGGCACGGCCACAGTAAGAGCTAATAATTATTAGTTTTGAAGTTCAAGAAGAGATACACTGCAAGATAATGGTGTACTAGTTTAGAAGTGTGGTATTACTAATTGTACCTTATACGAGTAGATTTCAAAGGGAACGCGCGAGAAGGTTTGTCTGCTTTCTGTTCTACTTCGTCGGCACACTCTTAGAAGAGTGGTTGTGGTCATCCCGTTGCAGTGAGACTCCAGGATGCCATGATACGCCTCAGGATGTGACACCATTCCTCTTTTTCAGCTATGACTCGTATGCACTCATGCAGTGGACACCTACTGCGAGCTTGATCTAGTCGATCCATCGCATGGGTGACCTGCCACGCGCTCTCGTTCCTGCCGCTCTACCCTGACCACAAGCCGCTCAATAGAGTTTTTCTGTTTAAGTATAAGATCGTAAAAGGCAATATCTGAAAGACTGATCCGATTGCAATAATACATTACGGTAATAGAAAGCTAATCGCTGAGTGTCATTAATAGGTATATTCTTACTCCGCAAAATAACACGGTTTCTTTATACACAAGGGAGCTAAGCCGCGGGAAATAGGTTGTTATTTCATCAAGCTTTAGGTATAACTTGCTTTGAGCCAAACAGAATATGTGATGAGCACATTCGACACGCGTTTGATGTTCAAAGGGTTTTATCTAGAATTAATTTACATTATACATATTTTCCCTTTAAGTGACAGAACTCCTTGAGAAATATTTATATTTCACTAAAGACACATATATTATAGGCTCAAGGCTCAGGTAACGTGAAGCCAAGAACTTTGTAGGGTGGCTGACACAGATGTCGCTGTCAGCGATAAGACCGCCTTTGTACGCGTAGAGTTAAGTTATTCGTAAAAGAGATGTGTAACTAACTTTTTTTGTGAATAATAAAGTATATTCTTTTCTGATACCAGCTGTATGTGATGACGGGTGATTGGGGAGGCCTATGTTTAACAGTGAATTGTTGTAAGCTGGTGATAATGATAGCCATAGCTAGGTGGTCCTACCACAAGCCCGAGTTCGTCCGGCTCCTTTGACGACTACGGGGTCACAAGTGGACAAAACAAAAAAAAAATATAGTGAAAAACTAAGAAACGGGTTGATGTTATTTTAGTTTTATTACTTCTTGAACATAACTTTAGCCACATCTATGCCATGACATTTATTTAGTCTGTAATTATGTAGTAGTAATTATAAAAAAACAAATATTGTTTACATAGAAAATTGTGCTTGAGAATGCCCTTTGTGTCGCCAAATACCTCTAAGTGACGAATATCTGAAGCTAAAATACCCATGTCTCAAATATAAGCCTGGTTACTATCTGATTGGGATCTATCGACGTGTATTAATTTTCACTGAATACACGTTACTGAATGATCATCGCAATGATATAGGGGGCTGTTCCCCTAAAGTGGCCTCCAACCTCCCCTTATAGCCACCCCTAGCCTCGCATCTGAATGCTGGTCTGATTTGGTAACAGTCTGAATCTGAATCTGAATGTCTGAATCTGATCGCTGTAAAAACAACACACACACACGTCGACAACAATGGAACACATTATAAAATGAATATCTGGTAAATCTGAATACACATGCACTGAGATAAAACTGATTTGCTCACCCATATACTTCTAGCTCCCACCAGCTCCGACCATCAGGCCCAAGTGCCACGGGTGCGCGCGCGCGCTCTCCAGCCCCGCGCGCTCCCCCTCTCTCTCGCCCACCTCACGCCACGTCTTACTAGTTATCTATATCTGTACCTATAGGCATAGACATTACTTCGCATTCGCGACACTCCCGCCCAAAGGAAAAGGTAATTGAAAAATCTGATCTATTGAAACAACTGTTTAATCAAGATCCTATTAGGATTACAACTGATACAATTTCAGCGTGATGACGGGTTATACTCAACTCAGAACTCAGTTCTGATTACTGAATTCAACTGATTACTGAATACAACTGATTACTGAATACAACTGATTACAACTGATTACTGAATACAACTGATTACTGAATAAAACTGATTATTATCCACAAATTTTAAATCAACACTGATTATCACTAATTATTGAAACAATCTGCTCATCAACTGTGATGTCCACAGTTTAACCTTTTCTTTTGCCTTGGCTGCTGATGCCCTGATTGGGCGTCTACTGGTGTCTGGTACTGACTTAACTATGGGTGCATCATTGATAACTGGTTCATCGTGTTGAGTACTTCGAGACTCTTGGTTAACACTGAATGGATGGTCACCTTGTACTGATTGTTCCTTCTGAAAATCTGCAGAGTGTGGACTGATTCTGACTGACGAAACATTCTGCTCTGGGGACGATTCTGAACTTTCATCATCAATCTCCAACGGGAATAGATGGCTTACTGAACGGGTCAGTGTTTCTCCTGATGATAATTTAACTTTGGCTACTCTGATCTGCCCATCTGATCCTATAATCAACTCTGCTATTTTGCCGACTTTCCAGTGTGCCCTATTACTATCTGACTTAATTTGAACTGTCTCTGCTAACTTTGGTGGCCTATTAACAACGATTCTAGGTTGTTTGTGTTTGTCGCTTCGTTCGCGGAGACTAGTCAAGTATTGATTTGTAAACATTTTGGCGAATTCTGATATGATGATTTGACCACGTTTCCATCCGTCAATCAGATTTGTCTTGGTTACTGTGGCTGATTCTAAGAAGTCTCGATCTGCAACTTCAGTGGTCAAAATGCCGCCCACACGTAAGAAATCCGAAGGAGTCAATATGTGTTCTAACTCCGCCCCTACAGCAGTTAGTGGCCTTGTATTAATTATAGCTTCAAGTTCCTTTATTATTGTGCATAACTGATTATGGTTTATGAGATGTTTGTCTAAAGTTCTCTTCATACTATACTTCACTAAGCCTACAAGTCGTTCATAAAATCCTCCAAACCATGGAGCCAACTCTGGGATAAATTTCCACCGCAAGTGATTCTGAATGCAATAATCTGAAGTTAACACTTCTGCTGTAAGCTTAAATTGCGCAGCATTGTCCGACACGAATAATTGTGGTAAACCTCTTATGGCAACAAATCTCCTAATGGCTAGTAAACATTCTTCTGCTGTTAAATCTTTAACGACCTCCAAATGTATTGCTCTAATCGTTAGGCATGTAAACAGGCATACCCAGCGTTTTTCTTTACTAGCCTCATCCACAAGTAGTGGACCGAAATAATCCAGGCCCGTAAAGGCGAACGGAAGACGAAGGCTGACTCTTTCTGCTGGTAGATCAGGCATGGGTGGTAATTTAAATGGACCACCACCGTATTTTATACACTGTGGACACTTTCTGATGACTCTTTGAACTGTTGACCGTCCATGTGGCACCCAAAACTTTTGTCTTAATAGAGCTAAGGTATGAGGGACACCTACATGATAGTTTTTCTCATGCAATTCGGTTATAATTTTGTGCGTAAAATCTGAATCTTTTGGAAGTAGTATAGGCTCTTTTTGATTATGTGACCAATTTGCGTATCTGAATCTACCTTTAGACCTAATAAGTCCTTCCTCGTCTTTATATAATTTCAGTGACTTTGATAAGTTGGTTGTGATACCCTCAACTTCTTTAGGAAAATGTTTAGCCTGAATTTCAGATATTTTAGACTCTTTTTTTTCTGAATCAACTACTATCATCGGTTCTGGAATATCTAGACTTGGTCTATTATTATTATCTAAAGGTATTGAATTCGAAAGACCCTCCCCGGCAATTGCAATTTGAGTATCTATATTGTTATGAACTGTAGGCCACTGATTTGGGTTACTCATTAAAAAGTCAGGTCCTATGAGCCATCTATTGTAACAATCTACTCGTTCCGTCCTAGTGCCTACATCGGATGGATTTAACTCAGTCGGCACGTATCTAATTTGTAAAATCTTGTTCTTTTTTATTTCATTGATTCTACGTGCCACAAATGGCGGAAGTAATTTATCTGATTTAAGCCAACTTATTACTATTTGACTGTCAGTCCACAAATATTGTGCTTTAATTTTTAATCTTAAAAATTTTGTTACATAACCTATAAGTCTACTTCCGATAAGTACTCCCAGCAATTCTAATCTTGGAATCTGTAAGTCACTTTGGTCCTTTAACGGCACTAATCTAGACTTGCCAATAACAAAACTGACAATATTATTAGTGTGCAAAGTACCGCGTAAATAAATTACTGCTGCATAAGCATACATAGACGAATCCGTAAAACAATGTAGTTCGTATTCAATTTGCTCTGCGGCTTGGATTTTATTTAAACCTTGCGCAAAATAACGATCAACATGAATATTCTTTAGAAAAACAAAATTTAATGTAATTTTTTGCCATTCTATAAGTAGATTATCACTCAATTTGACATCCCATTTAACTTTTTCTTTCCATAATTTTTGAAAGAATAGTTTTGCTGGAAGAACTACCGGAACTGCGAGACCACACGGATCATAAATTGAAGCAATGACCCTTAACACGTCTCTTTTTGACAGAACTGTGCTTGATTCTGTATTAAAGTTAGATTTTAAATATAACTGATCTTGATGTATGTTCCATATTAAACCGAGAACTTTTATGTGTTCACGGTCTTCTGCTCTAAACTTATCTGGTATGGAAGAAACTAGTACCTTTGAATTTGAATTCCATTCGCGCAAATTCATGGACAAGCTATCAAATGATTTTTTAGCAGCACAGTACAGTTTGTTAGCGTCTGAAATTGACTGTGCGCCAGTTACAACATTGTCTACATAAATGTCGTCAGCAATTTGTTTCAGAAATATGTTGTTCGATTTATTTAAGTGATATCTGATCGTAGCATTCAGTAGAAATGGACTTGATATGACACCGAATGGCACACGACAAAAACGTAGGTGCACCACATTATTTGGGTAATCTGTACTGTTTATGTCTTTGAACCAAAGAAATCGTGTTACATCCCTATCTGAATCTTGTAGACCTAACTGTAAGAAAGCTTTCTCGACATCTGCAACTATTCCTATAGGGTGTTCTCTAAACTTAATTAGCAATCCTGTAAGATCCTCTAACATAAGTGGACCCCTATATAGGCATTCATTTAAACTAAGATTGTCTGCAGTTTTAGCTGAGGCGTCATAAACAATACGGAGCTTCTGGGGCTTATCACGACCACGAACACAATGGTGAGGAAGATAGTGAACTGGATGATTCTGTGCAATCTTGGGATCTGGTACAGTCTCAATTATTTTAGTCTGTAGCTGTTCCTGAATGACCTGGTCGTATGCCTTTAAATCTGAATTATCCAAACGTTTCATTAAACTATTGAGCCGACCCCAAGCTAAGCCTAGATTATTTGGCAGATTTGGGGGTATTTCAGTCCATGGCCATTGAACGTGGTATCTGTTGTTTTGGTACTGAACTGTCTCATTAAACTGTCTAATAGCTTCTTCATCGCGAGTGGTTTTTGGGGAATCTGTGATGCCTATTGACTCAAGGTCCCATAACTGTTTAACATCATCTAGTTTTAGGGGGAGATCGGAATCGTTTAATTTAGTGTTAAATGACCCATCTGATTGAAAATAAGTCAATACAGTTAACTGATCGGAACTATCAATGTTCTCACTAATTCTTCCAGACCATACCCAACCAAAATTTGAATTAACTAAGAACAGGTCTTGAGTGACCGATATCTTTTCTTGTGACATGAATGAATGATAATAATCGTTTCCGATTAAAATATCTATTTTGTCGCCACAAGACCCATCATCAGCCATTGTTCGATCTTTAAATCCGATTTTGTCTAAATCATAAAAATTTGGTGTTTTTATACTCTGAGTAATATGAGGTACTACATTTGCATGAATAAGACGAGTTAATCCTCTTCGAGTTGTAATACTTAACTGCACTATAGGACTTTCAATGAGATGTGGTGATTTGTTTCCAAATGTGAATATTGACAAATTAATTTGTTCAGTAGTAGGTAGTTTAAGTAAATTTGTGTTATGTTCCGTTATATATGAGCGCTGGCTACCACAATCGAGCAACACCCTACATTGTAGTTTTATTTTAGTTTCTAAATTTTCTACAATTACTAGGGCTGTCTGCAACAGCGTAGTACTATATGCATTATTAGTATGTAAGGTATCAGTTGGTATGGACTTCACTGGTTGGGTTAGCTTAGTTGGACATAATGCTCGATTATGATTGCCGTACTTATTACAATGTCGACATGGCCGTTTAGCACGGCAATTTTCAGCCCTATGGCCTTCACCGAAACAATTATAACAACGGTTTCCTAATTGAGCTTTTCTTTCCTGTAAGGTTTTGTGCACATTACACTCATCATTAAAATGATTCTGCTTACAAAATATACATTTCATTGATTTCTTTTTAGGTGGCTCATCGGACCTGTCACCGCCATGTGGTCTTTTCCGAGGAAGCAGTTTATGATTATTATGGTGTCTAATTTCATACCTAGATTTTGCCTTTCTGAAGTTTGATATAAATCTACGCCTTTTATTATCACTAGTCTCTTCTGATCTAACATGTAATGATCCTATTGTAATATTATCAGAAGCCTGTTTGTCTTCACTAGTTGTTGTATTTTTATGTTTATTATCTTCTGCAGTTTTCTTTAATCTATTTGATGTTTCCCTAGCCGATATGATATACTCTAAGAACTTCCTAATATTATCAATAGACTCATCTTCATTAGTTATCTTCATCCTTAATTCATAAATGAGGTCCTCGGGGAACTTTTCTAAAATCATTACTCTAAGATGATTGTGATTTACATCTTCGCCTAAAGAACTTAATACTCTAAGATGTCTCTCAATTTCATTTAGAACCTGCCTACAATCTTTGACCTGACTAGATTCCGCTGATTTAATTCTATAAAGTGCTACATAATGAGCATCAATAATTATGCTAGGTTTGCCATACCGTTCCTTTAATGTGTCGACAGCAATACGATAGTTTTTATCTGTCGTGTCCAACCCATCGATTGCCTGTTTCGCGTCACCCTCAAGAACCGATTGAAGGTACAATAATTTATCGACATCATTAATATTTCTTTTATCAACGTTCGATGAAAACTGATCCCAAAATTGGTACCACTTTAGAACATCACCATTAAATTTGCCTAATTCCATTTTTGGTAACTTACTAATTGTGTTAACATTGTTATCATTATTTCTAAAAACAAGTGCGTGGTTTCGGTTATTCTGTTTAATATTTACATCTAATTCTGCTATTAACTCTTCAGCCTGAATCTGTGTGGACGTATACTGACTAATTTCCTCAACGTTGATTTCTTTGATTGATTTACAATAATTGTGAATTTCCGAAACAAACATCTCATTTATACCTTTTAGTTTAGCACCAATTAGTTCTAATCCTTTAAAGTTGGGATCTTCTCCTGATATTTCCGTTAGGGCACACTGAGCAGAGCTTATGTTTGATTGGAGGGATTCATAAATAATTTTTAACCGAGATCGAGTAGTGTCTTCCATCATAAATAGAGTACCAACTAAGTAATATTAAAGTGGACCGTTCTCTTGGTAAAGGAATATCCTGAGTATCTAAAACAATATAACTTGGTATGAGATTTATATGTAATCTAATATACCAACAAACTGCACGTACATCAAACGAAAGAAGTACTAAATTAAATCCATCAAAAATATTTGTTTGAGTGAAAGACTATTTTAAACTAAATCTAAAAACTTTTTAATTGGTTCACTTAATAAAGTATATTTATTTAGTAGGAATACTCCTTTGGTTACTAAGATTTCATATCAAACATTTTCTCATACCTAATTAGCTAATAAAGTTTTACTATTTCCGCTGGCCATTGCACAACGTAAAAAAAAAAATTAGTTATTAGACTTGATTCGTATATCATCGTACGCTAGGATTTACTAAATGAATGTTTATTATAGCCGTGACTGAATACTGTCCAGCGCGTATTATTTCTTGGAATCGACTTAACGCAGGGTAGACTGTTATAGTTGCTCTTTTTCTCGACGGCATGTTACGCGACTTTTATGACGCCGAAATAAGATTCATTTTGCTACGATTCACACGCCATCGTGAGACAACAACTACACCCGCGTGCAGGCAGTGTATCCTGACAAACTACGTTCAAATCAAACTTCGCTTGAGTGTAGCTTTATACACCATAAAAAACAGTCGTAAACTTAATAATAACATGAAACTAAATCACTCAACACTCACAATATCTTCGAACATTATTTATTGGTTTGGTTTTGTTGACAAAGTTCGGATGAAATTATCTGGCAAAGATAATTTCAAACAAATTCTATTCCAATTTTGAATTTCATTGAAAATTGGAATCGAGTATAGCGGTGATTCGGACACCATGTGAAACTTGACCTAATTGTTTTAAATACAGAACAATTATTTCGTTCTACCCGCATTATTTATTTTTAGAAATGCACAAAACATTCTTTTAAAACTATATTAGTGGGATCCCAGCATCTCCACCATGTCGCCAAATACCTCTAAGTGACGAATATCTGAAGCTAAAATACCCATGTCTCAAATATAAGCCTGGTTACTATCTGATTGGGATCTATCGACGTGTATTAATTTTCACTGAATACACGTTACTGAATGATCATCGCAATGATATAGGGGGCTGTTCCCCTAAAGTGGCCTCCAACCTCCCCTTATAGCCACCCCTAGCCTCGCATCTGAATGCTGGTCTGATTTGGTAACAGTCTGAATCTGAATCTGAATGTCTGAATCTGATCGCTGTAAAAACAACACACACACACGTCGACAACAATGGAACACATTATAAAATGAATATCTGGTAAATCTGAATACACATGCACTGAGATAAAACTGATTTGCTCACCCATATACTTCTAGCTCCCACCAGCTCCGACCATCAGGCCCAAGTGCCACGGGTGCGCGCGCGCGCTCTCCAGCCCCGCGCGCTCCCCCTCTCTCTCGCCCACCTCACGCCACGTCTTACTAGTTATCTATATCTGTACCTATAGGCATAGACATTACTTCGCATTCGCGACACTTTGATGTTATGCTAGTAATATTTATTTAGTTGGTTGGTTTACTTTTTATTAAAACCTATTTATTTTTAATAACAATGTTCAATTCAGTGACTGAAATAACGATTGAATCCCTTGCGGTATCTACTGTGATTGTTAAAGTTATATATATCAAAAAAATATTGTGATCGATGTAGTGTGAGGGAATATATTGTTTTGATGTACAATAGCGACTTTATAAAAAGAACACAAAAGCCAATGGCACTGTGTCATGAAAAAAATTACTAACTTCCAAACAAAACACTACAAAGCGAACAATAACTTTTTTTCGGAAGACGTTGTCAAAAAAAAAAACATAGGTACTACCAACGACACTGACTTCCGTTTCTCTTTTATGTTTAATTTTTCTCGTTTTGGTTTTGATAAGTACCTTATATTACCATGAAAATACGAATTATTAAGGATATCTTAAAAACTACTTATCAAATCTTGATTAAACTTAAATGGAACCACATGAGATGCACCAGCTTTCAAATAAAATAAACTTATTAACAAAATAATTAAACCGTCTTCTAAAGCACACACTACAAGGCAAAAATTTGCTTTGTTTTCGAAGTCGGTGTCTTTGGTACCTATTGTTTTTCGTTTTTAGACACCGACTATGAAAATTAAAGTAATTTTCACTTTGTAGTGTTTTGCTTCAGAAGTCGTTTCTTTTTGTTAAGATTTTTTTTTTGTTTTACTCTTTCTAGTGTTGATACCTCATATTACCATGAAATTATTTATAGCCAGAGTACATCTTATTTCAATTCAAATAAGCTCAAACACGAATAGGATACATTGTTTTATTACGGAGTTCCATTGCCTAACTTCCAGCTTTATCATCAGATCAGTTTGATGGTACCATTTTCATCAACACCATTTTTTTATACGTATTTGCTTGATCACAGTCGCTCAACTATTTGAGATATCTTATACCCATGTCGTACTTATTAAGGAGTTCTAGTGGCCATCTGTGGTTGTCTGCGCCGCAAACCAGTTCCTGGTGCGAGGTGCCGATTGAGAGGGGATCGCCGTCGACACAACAGACCGGCTTAGTTATCTAGCTTAACGCGTATCTTCGTATTGTACTTATTACGTTAACGGTAATTCACGCTTAATAGACGCAGCTATCGTAATATTTTCAAGTGGAAATGATTAACTATCAATATCTCACGTTTTCACTTCATTTTTTTCCATTCATTTGTAGCCTATATTGCAAAAACATTTTGTTGAAAATATATAATTGTCGAGAATTTTCAACTCCTATTATGCTAAACCTAGCTTACCCAGTTTGCAACTTGGTTTATCCATCTCTTTTTCTATTATTTTCTGCATATTTCTGTCGCTAAATACATTTATCAATCAATAATTGTGTAGATAATTTACCCAATTCGTTAAATTATTTTATTTAAAAGTCAAAAGCCAGTCGTCATTCATCACGAAAAACCTAAAAGAGATATTAGGCCTTTCAGGCTTGTCCTTCCCAGAGCGGTGTCAGGTGAACATTAATTCACAAGAAATATAAATTGATTTGTTATTTCGAACGTGACAGGCAGCTTACCTAATGTTCAAGTTGACGTAAAGAGATTAGGCTTACCCGATAATGTAACTTGAGCAGATTCAACGTTTTACAAACCTTCCGAGATAGATATTTTGCTAGTCGCTGATAATTTTTTCGTCATTTTTCCGTGTAACAAAATTGTACCCCCATGCCTATCTTGCTAGAGAGCGTATTTGGATGGCTAGTAGCTGTTCCAACAGGTCATAGTTCCAAAAACAACATGCAATGCAATTTTGTGCAAACCCAATCGTCACTTGATTCTATACAAGAAATCCAATCGTCACTTCAAGACAGCCATAATTATATACAAAAATCTGGGCGGCAGAAGAGTTACCCTCAGAAAATAGTATACCTTCGACATAATTATGAACAATTTCGTAAATCGCATTTCGTAACCAATACCCACATTGCTTACCTGATGGTCAAACTTCAGTCATGATGCCATTTAAAGAGTATGCTGAGGAGACTGTAGGTAGTCAATTTATAGCTAAAAAAGAAAACATTTTTTAGTCTATCTTATAAAACAAGCTAAAAATATGTACAACATAGAATAAGACATAATGAAGATACAAATATTTAATATCTCTACATACTTTTATATTATGCCAGTTTCAAAGCTTATTGTCACAAAGTTCCCAAACAAAATTATACCTAAAATCTTGGGTATAATAACTACAAATAAAATAAATATCGAGGGTGCCGTCATTTATTTCTGTAGAAAATTCCAAGTAGTATTTTAATGCTTTTTTGTATTTTCGTCTTAAGAACATTAAAAATACATAATCGCTTTGTTCTTATAATACAAAGGGGTGGCTAGGGATCCTTTTGAACGAAAACAACTGAATTAAACCTTGTTCTGAAATAACATTTTGGGTTCTTAATTCCATGTATTCGGTTCCAAATATAAACTAGGTCATTCCAGGTGGTACCCAAACAGGCGTTGCACAGTGCAACGCATGTAATGTATATTATGTTGCAAGCTCCAAGAAGAAGAGAATGGTGCGGTTTTCGTGCGTAATGAACTAATTACAATTACTAGGGATTGAGAAATATCTGTGACTAGAAATGTCGATATTATTAACAAAAATGTATCGAGTGAGGTCAACGTCACTCGACCGCTTGAAGGTTAATTAATGCTTTGAATGGCTAGACTGTCAACTAACAGAACTAGATGTAGAAAGATCGTAAGCAGAGTTACAATTACCAGCGATTAGACAAAATACAGCGTAAGCACGAGCATTATGTCTAAAGCGTAGCGAAGAAGATAGGTATTTTTTATCCTGGTAACACGTGCCCGTGGGATAATATTCGATTTGAATGCAGGCGAAGCCGCTGACAAAATCTAGAGTATTAAGCTCAGTAGGTGCCTACGTTATGTGTCGTCAAAGCTCTTGGTACGGCAGAATAATGCAACCTTACTGTCTAAAAGGGTTTCATTAGAGTATGCTAGTTGAGAGGTTTTGGTGAGATTTTATAAGATGTTGGCGCGTATTTTATCATTTTAAACTATAACATATTAATATGTGTATAGCGTGGATTATTGAAAAAGGCTACTGAATGTAATCATTCTTATCCCAATAACAACATTCCTTTTTTTTTCAAATGTGGATACGTCTACGCGCGGTTTCGTAAAGATGGATATGTGAAAAGTGGAGAAAGATCTTTGTCCATGAGTGGTATACCTAGCAAAAACAACATGATTTTAATTTTGTAGTTAATTCCTGGACAAAATCGAACAAATTCAAATGAAATAAAAAGAACACCATGTATCCAAAGGGTCAACCTTAAAAGTATCGCTCCTGTATTGAAAGGGTCAACCTTATAAGGATCGCTGAGTTTTATTTATTAAAAAAAAAAAACGAATGTAAATAGCATCAATATTTACGTAACATCACTGCCAGGGTCTGGTTCAAATTGCCTCTATTTTAAACAATAATCTATTTATAAAATTCAGCTTCCTCTTTTTGTTTATTAGACAAGTCACTACTACTACTGACAAAAAGATCTGACCTTACCTGACTTCTTTATTACTGTTTAAGAACTTACACAGTCACTCCTATGGATGTAGGGTAGGAAATTATGTCATTGATCTTTAATATATATTATTTATTTTGAGTTTTGGTTATGGAACTTGGTTCGACTCGACATTCTGTAAATGTCTCACTGTGAAAACGGAGGTGAAGTGACCTTGAAGTGAGAAAACTCACTTCATCTAAGTTTTCATTAACAGTGACATTATTCCGAGTTTGCACTCGTGCTCGATTGTTTATACACGATTATTGTATTTGAATGTATAGAAAATTACCATTTGCTTTGTTAAATACATATGGATGGAATTTAAAAATATATAATTACTAGCTTCTGCCAGCGGCTTCGCCTGGGTGAAGTTGAAAATTAATCAACAACAGAGACTCGTGATAAAAAGTTCTGGCAAATTTCATCCAGATCCGTTCAGCCGTTCGCCAAAACGGCGTGATTGAATAACAAACTTACACACATCCATCATAACTTTTGGATTAAAGTATAAAATTAGTAAGATTTTGTTTTTTTTTCCAAAAGACTTAATGACGTGACAAAGGCGCTAGCACTCGTGATAGCCATGACTGGGCTTCTCCAATAATGCCGAATCCCGATAAAATAGTAATGTCAATGTGTGCGTGAAAATGTCGCTCTGTTCGTAGTGGACTCTCTGTCTGCGGCGCGCCGTTTACTTTGTGCGTTAACGATCTCTTATGTCAATTTGTATATAAAAAAAGTTAAATCAAAAAACCCGACTGCTTCAAAAGCGAACTAAAATAAAAAGACGTAAACAAGGAGAAAATCATGCTGTGCAGGCGGAGGATACACCAGATTTTGGTCTGCCAGCCCGCGAATATGCATCCTCCGACTGCATAGCATGATTTTCTCCTTGTTTACGTCTTTTTAGTTCGGTTTTGAAGCAGTCGGGTTTTTTGATTTAACATTTTATTTATAACTTTTTAGTTAGTTTTTTAACGCATTAGGTACATTTAAACATTTAAACATATAAGTATTAGATATTTTTAAATCACCACTTAAAAACCTTTATTTTGATACCCCACACGATGGGTTTGGAAGAAAAAAAATTGGATCCCCACAATATGGCGCCCAAAATCGGCCATTTTTCTACTGTCCAATTCTAAAGTAGCCAGTGACACTCGCAGGGTTAAGACGAATCGATTGAACTATGAATCATCAAAATCGGCAAACGCGTTTGGTCTCTGGAACGCCATATAGCAACAAACATACATACATAGACTGATAAACACATTACCCTCCTTCGGCAGTCGGGTAAAAAGTGGTGCCCCATTACTGTCAACAGACGGTGTTTATCCAGTTCTATACAAATTGACGTTTACGTCAACGCGATTGGGCACGATTAAAACCACGCACTAAGCCCAGATTGGCTTATTATTTTATAACATTTAAAGATATATGAGCTTGTGAGCAACGAAATTAGACAAAGCGTTTTTGTTACGATCATTTTATTCAAAATAAAATTCAGCCCATTACCACTGTGTAAACATGAACAGAACAAAAAAGCCCACACAAACGCCCACACGCCTTGATATTGTGTAATATAAAACAACATCTGCCAACCAGGAAACCTTATGGCAACAATGAATCAATAGATTTATTATTAAGTAAAAGCCGAAAATAATCTCAACGGAACTTATTCCAAGGATAAAAATGGTGTATGCTTGTATGTAGATAGTGCAGTGTTTTCTTCCGCACCAGACCTTTTTGGAATTATTTGGACCCCGAGGCTGCTGAAGCCTCTTCCATCCGGTTGTCCGGCCAGGTGTACAGTATTACCGACATTGATGACGTCATATTGTTAGGCAAATCATGTCAGTCCGAAGTCTCTCTACAACATGATGACTACGACCGCTCCGCTGAGAGCGTACCGGCGAAGAAGAAGGATTTGTCTAGAACTTCGCATTCACGGACTAATCCTTTTATTTTATTTTCTGTTTGGTGTACCACAGAGGAATGAGAAGTAGAATAATATTTATGTATTTATGTATTTATTATATACTTTATTGTAAACCACAAAAATATTCAGGAGAAACATTAAACATTATATTAGTACAAAATCTTATTTTTTTATCTAGCTAATATTATAAATGTGAAAGTGTATGATGGATGGATGGATGTATTTTTTTATAATTTTTTTATCATCTGCTTGCGCTTGACCATTATATCACCTGATGGTAAGCGATGATGTAGTCGACGATGAAGCAAGCTTGCCTAGAAAAAACCTAATCACTCTTGACTTAAAGACCCCTTGGTTACTCAATCACACCAAAGTGGCCGAACAGATCTGGATGAAATTTGGCACAGAGATCTTGTTTATCTTGTGGAGGGGCCGAGAAATAACTCGGACCCTTTGATCCATTGGGATTTTTGTGATCCCCTAGATTACTTACTCCTCCCCAATCTCGTTGAAAACCTGCTTCATGAGTTTTACAACGAGAGACAGAATTATAATCAAGAATAGCACATAGGACTTTTATCCCGGGAATCTGTTGCCTCGGGATAATTTACAACTTTCACGCGGGTGACGCCGCTGGCAGAAGCTAGTACATAATACATTTGGGACAGCAAAATTATTATCTTTCGGCTTCCGTTCGTTTGTGGGCGTTGCCCAATTGTAAAGATTGGGATTGGTTTTTGGTTTAACGATAAAAGGAAGAGGATTATTATTTTATTGAAACAACCGCTACATTTATTTGACCTCCAACACAGTTCGTGTCAAGTAAGTTTACCAACCTAATGTGAGCTACAAATGAACGCGAAGTTTTTGCGGAATCTTCACGTCTGAACTCTGATGGCGCGCGGCCCCTTCCGTCTCCTGTTGGATGTGGGACGAGTATGTCGGATATTCGCATCCATCAGAGGGAAGTCTTCAGGGTGTTGCGTAACCTTGACGTGAACAAAGCTAGTGGCCCCGATGGGATACCGGCGATTGTACTAAAAACTTGTGCGCCTGAATTGTCTCCGATCCTGACACGCCTATATCGCCTTTCGATAGTGACTGGAAAGGTGCCGAAGGCTTGGAAGCAAGCTAACGTTCAGCCCGTGCCCAAAAAGGGTAGTCGGGCTGACCCGGCCAACTACAGACCCATCTCGGTAACGTACCCATCCTCTGTAAGAGTATGGAACGTGTGCTGAACAATAAGCTCCTGGCATACCTAGAAGACAACGATATCCTCAGTGACCGCCAATACGGCTTCCGCCGAAATCGGTCAACTGGGGATCTTCTAGCGTATGCCATTCACGTCTGGAGTGAGGCCATAGAGAGGCATGGGGAAGCGCTTGCTGTCTCCCTTGACATCTCGAAGGCTTTCGACAGGGTCTGGCATGAGAGCCTTATTGGTAAGCTTCCTTCCTTCGGTCTGCCTAGTGGTCTGTGTGATTGGACTGCTGACTTCCTGAGGGATCGGTCCATCCGAGTGGTTATCGATGGCTGCTCGTCCGGTCAGTTAGGTATTAACGCCGGAGTCCCTCAGGGGTCGGTGCTCTCGGCTACACTGTTTTTGCTGCACATAAATGACCTGCTAAAACCCGGAACCTTTGGGTACGCAGACGACAGCACGGTTGCTGAGAGATACGTATCCGGCGCACGGGCTACTGGGCCTGAGATCCGGTCTCTCCGGGAGGCCATGGTTGGGCGCTTGAACCTGTCTTTGGAGGCAGTCTCCGAATGGGGCGATGCCAATCTAGTCAGTTTCAATGCTGCTAAGACCCAGGCGTGTCTTTTTTCCGCAAAAAAGAGCCTATTCCACCCGGCTCCATCTTTCCGTGGTGTAACCGTGCCGATAACGGACCATCTCGACCTTCTTGGTGTTACGTTAACATCGACCCTCAATTTTGGTCCTTTCATTGAGGCAAAGGCTCAGTTGGCTGCAAAAAAGTTGGGGATCCTTGCAAAGGTGAGACGGTACTTCACGCCTGAACAGCTGCTCAAATTGTATAAAGCACAAGTTCGGTCATGCATGGAGTACTGCTCTCACCTCTGGGACGGATCTGCCAAATATCAACTTGATGCACTTGAGTCGATTGACAAACGGGCCAAGAATATCGGTAACGATGCACTGGTCGCCTCAAAGCTCCAGAGCCTTGAACATCGACGCCAAGTGGCCAGTCTGTCGGTTTTTTATCGGTTACATTTCGGGGAGTGTGCGATGGAACTGCACAATTTGATTCGACCTAGCCCTTTTCATCACCGGACAACAAGACTTACGGCAATGCGCCACCGGTACATGGTGGACATCCCACCTATACGTACAAAGCGTTTTGCGAATACTTTCATTGTACGCACAGCTAAGGAGTGGAATTCCCTGCCGGAGTCTTTGTTTCCTGATAGCTACAACCTTGGGGTCTTTAAGTCAAGAGTGAATAGGTTACTTCTAGGCAAGCGTGCTTCACCGTCGACCACATCATCACTTACCATCAGGCGAGATATTGGTCAAACGCGAGCCTATAGATAAATAAAAAAAATAAAAAAGTAGGTAGTAATTTAAAGCTTTGGTCACTTGATTGGATCGTACAACACTGTGATATGCGGTACACGTGTAATCCTGCTTACCGCTGACGCATACTGCAATGTAACAAAAGGCAATTCTAGACGTTTTTCTTACGATAATGTGTCCGGCATTGCATATCGCAGGGCTATGCGTCTGATCAAGAGACCAAATCTTTCCGTAAACTAAAATAGCACCGTGCCATGCCATTTGCATCAGAATGCTTGATTTCAGAGTCGAACTGTATTCAATTATAGCAAACCTATGATGGTTTGAACTCTTGCTAAGATTTCAGAATTCTGACTAGAAGATATGCCAGTAGTACACGTATGATATAATCTCAAAGTGATCTCAACATCGTAAGAATCGAGGCATTTATTACAATTAAAACATTTGACTTGTCGGGTGGTCTGTCAGACAGATTCTACCTATATTTCATTTTCTTATAAAAAAAAACATTAGGTTTTTTTCTTGTATTGTCTGATTCGTAGGTGCGTTAACAAACTTTTTAAACACGAACAGCTAGATGAAGCTTGTGATAAGACTGCCTTTTGTAACATCCTATTAACTCATAAGCTTCAAATTGTAATTTGTTATGGTGTACATAAGTAGAGTATGTCTATCTATCCATATATTTGCACGTTTTATTCACCTACTGCATCTAATCTTGGGATTGCCCCACTAGGACAGAAGTTGAACTCAGGATCAAACAGTAAAAAGCGTAGGTTGAATCGATCTAGAAACTCCTTGGGCACTCTTACTAACCTAACCACGGGAAGTGCAAGTAAAGTTCGCAGTTTGCTACAACTTCAATTCAGTTTGTTACAACGAAACCTACTCCATAGTTTACTGTGCCTGTGGCAGGATGCTTCCCAGCTTCCGGCCATGATCAATCAATTTGTCTAACCTTTTCCCAACTATGTTATGGCACATATAATATATTACTAGCATACAGATGCCTGATGACGTCCAGCAGTGGACCATACAAAGAAACCGTGCCGACGCAACTAGCGTTTGTCGTCAGATTAAGATAATTATTTTTATAAGTACTTCGATCGGGTTCGGTTCCGTTCCAAGGCTATAGATGGTGTTAGCAGCGACTTGCAAGTAAAAGGGTTTTCTCGGATCGTGACAATTTTTTTCTTTAAGTACAGGGACGATTTGTTTTATAGTATTTTTTTTGCACGTTTTTTCAGTGTTATTGTACCAAAATGTGTTACAAAACAAATTAAAAAAAACGAGTGGCATGCCTCAAAAATTTAAAGCCTAAATCTATTGGAATCATTTTTAAATGGTCCTTTCAAATAATCTTTGAAATGTAAATTAAGGTTCCCCTAGTCGACGGCGCGAACTATTTTGTGCGCGGGGTTCAAATGCATGCTATCTCATCTGACAACACGAGTGAAAGAGATAGATGCTGTGATAAGCAGTAAGAAGCTAGGTTGTATACGAATTAGCACTTTTGCAAGTTTTTAGAAAAATGGATGATGATTTAGGACAAAAACGAGCGCACGAAATTTTGTAAACAGACCTTTGGGAGTCTAGATATTATGTAAAAACTTCGCCCAAAGATTCGTTAAAATATGTGTTGAAATATGAAACTTTCGACGCTCATAACCTTCAAAATTTGTTTCCATAATTATAGGGATATATAATGATGAGACAAATTGATTTATGTTACTTTGTTTTTTTATGGTATGCGTCGTCCCTGGCGCAAATCAACGTTTTTTCTTTTTCTTTATATATTTTTTTTATTTTGAACGTACATCGTCAAAGAGCAGTGTAATCCCTAGACTACGTTTTTATCGAAGAATTATTGACTAGTGTAACCTTAAGAGCCCAATATTCCATAATGTTGTGATTAGCAAAAGAATATACAATTTTTATGATCTGTTCTAGAAAAGGTTAATTTTACACACAATTCAATAACAATTCAATGACATTTATTTAAACCAAATTTTCTTTGTTAGCGCTGGGACCCCGTTGTTATGGTCAGCTTCCAGTCTAACCGTATACAGCTGCATACCGATATTTTACATGGAGAGACTGCCTATCTAACCTCCATAACTCAGTAGGTAACTGGGTAACACGAAACCCTTTCGCAAGACTGGTTATAGATTTTCTGACTCCTGACCACACTTAAACGACTGTTAAAGATCTACTTTTGTCGGTCGGTTTGTCAGTCGAGATATCAACTTCTTCAAGTTTGTGAGGCACAGGGGTGTCTTCAAGTTTGTGAGGCACAAGGGTGTCTAAGTATGTAATTAGTAGTCATCCATTCAACACGGACCGACCACAGCCAGCGTTGCTTAACCTTACAGATCGACTTGTGTGGCTGCTATTATTTAGCCAAAAGCTCCTTATTTTCCGACCAAGATTGAGTTTCTAAAAATAACATTCTTGCTATTGATCACATGTCAATATGTAACTAGTAGTTACTAACTACGTAAGGACATGGAGATGGATGGGTATTCGTTCTCGATTTCGTCTTGATATGTTTCCAGAGAAAACATCGGAGTAATGTACCGTGGGATGAGAACAGCGGAAATTGTTAGTGGTTACGTCATTAGGTATATATATTAGTTGCGCGTGTGTGTGTTTGGTCTAATGATCTTTTTGGCAGCAGAGTAATCTCATGAATGAAAGTTTTTATGCAGACAAAAAAGTATGTGAAATCGGAGGTTTTTGTCTCGTCAATCGTATAGTGGTGTACAATAAAGAATATATTTATTATATTATTTATTGTACACTACAAAAGTATATATATACACGACAAAAAATCAAAAAAACAAGTATTTAAATAATTTTAAGGCTTCCGAAAACAGACGCGACTTGATAATGTGACAACTTGTTATCATAGAAATTGTACCTTTTTAACTGAATTAAAATAGGAGGAGATTCTCAATTCCGGTTAGTCACCCTATGCTCTAGTCCCGCTATGCCCGACTCGAAAAATACCTACTAAAAAGTGCCGCTTTGTACGCAATTCTTCGATTCTATGTAAACAATGGAACGTACTGTTGGAAAGAAAAGTGTTCAAATTCAATTAAATTAAGCATGAAGCTGAAAAATATTGCAATTAAGCTAAAAATACCGAAATCATAGTTCGAAATATTTTTAGGCTAAGTTTCTGTTTTACGGCAAGTCGTTTAGTTTTTCACAGTTCTATGGAATGGATGGACACTATGTTTTTAAAATGATCGACGCGACGTTTTGAGTGGCGGCGAGGCGAGTGTGCGTTAGTATGATGAAACGGAACGCTTATTACCTTTTTTTTTGATTTGATTGATAGTAACGGAATTTACATACTAGATTTTCATAATTTACCTATTAAATAGTTAAAAAAATATTACACTGTAATAATTTTCTTCATCACTGCCCACGCATGTGATTTCGTGCATAGCGGCACTTTTTAGTAGGTATTTTTCGAGTTGAGCATAGGGGGACTAACCGCTTAATTCAATTGTAGTTTTATTTAATGTGTTTTAACACAATACTTTTTACCAGTAGGTAGACTGATTTAGATGATTCTTTTTAGGGTTCCGTACCCAAAAAGTAAAAACGGGACCATATTACTAAGACTCCGCGGTTCGTCTGTCTGTCTGTTTGACCGTCTGTCACCAGGCTGTATCTCATGAACCGTGATAGCTAGACAGTTGAAATGTTCACAGATGATGTATTTCTGTTGCCGCTATAACAAAATATACTAAAAACAGAATAAAATACATATTTAAGTGGGGCTCCCATACAACAAACGTGTTTTTTTGCCGTTTGTTGCGATAATGGTACGGAAGCCTTCGTGTGCGAGTCCGACTAGCACTTGACTGGTTTTTACCATTTTCAAAGGCCTATTTGACAAATAAACACAGAAGAAATAGATTGGCAATTGAACAATCTTCCTACTTATAGGCATTCACTTCATACCTGAATAGAGATCGCTCAGTGCATTCTCAATGTTTATGAATTCGAGTGAACATCACCAATAAGGTTTGTGTGTGCCCTTTAAGGGCGTTCCTTTCAAGTATTTCCACTCACATCTGTCTTATAAATAACTTTTCAGGTAAACTTAATAACCCTGAACAAAAAGGTCTACCCCTTAAGGCTATTTAAGAGTGATTAGGTAAAGAAACAGAGGGGAGAGAAATAAGCTTATCAAATATAATAATGGACACATTTAGTTCAACAAAAAATCAGCCTCTAAACTCGATTTAGCCCCAAATTTTTCTTACAAACATACCTAAAACGTGACTTTTCTTTGGAAAAATATAGATTAACAATCTTCAAAGTTTATATCAGGAAAAATAACCTAACTTACAAGACGTATTTATTCCGACAAAAAGTGTTTTTGTTAACTTTATGTTAAGCCAAGACTTTTGAATAAAAGTCCGTTTGAAAGGGAAGTGTTGCCTGTGAGAAATATAGATAACTATGAAGTAAGTAATTAAAACGAATATAATAACTTCGAGGTCAGGGAGACACTTATATACTTCCAAAAGGCGCTTTTAATAAATAATTATTACTCGAGGGAAATCAGCTGTTGTTCGTTGTACTGAAATTTTTAACACATCATTTTTATTTATTTATTAAAGCTTTAATTTTAAATATAGTTGGAAGTCTTTTATCTATACCAACGGGCTATGTACTCCGATGGGATTGGGTTAACATAGCAGTTCTAAGACATGTCGCGATCTACATATTGTTACACTGCTGAGTCTCCATAGTAAATAGCGTGTTATAATAATGTTATAATAATATAGCCTATACAGTGGCCAGACCATAACAAATTCACAAGAAAAAGAAAATTGTATTGTATCCCATATTACAATTTCTTTTTAGGAGAATTTCCAATCTTGCGCTAAACAGTAGTATAAAAACAGAAATAATGTAACATGTTTTATCTCCCATAGTAAGTAACGTGATAATATATTGCTTATAGACTCGGTAAACCTTTTGCATTATGTTTTTCCTCAATGCCAGGCAAACGCTAAACCATAGTAGAAAACACAGATAATGCAACATTGCTTATCCCCCAAGGCAAACAGCGTAATAATAATAATAATTATTATTATTATATACTTTATTGTACACCACAAAACATACAGGAAAAACATTTAAAAAAACAAGTGTACAATGGGCGGTCTTATCGCACAGGGCAATCTCAGCCAATATGATTCAATTTAGCCTATATGATGCTCTGATCACTAAGAAATGCATGTGTAAAATTTGAACAGGATATTTTCAGTAGTTTTGGCACCAATTGATTACATTGCATCAGACAAAGAGATAAAGTATAAATTGCGTCAATATCCTTCATATTATTATTCAATTTACAGTTTCGACGTCTCTACGATTTTATTATATGTAAAGATTATTTGCCGAAGCCTGCCGGCGTCAGAGTTCCCCGATAGCCACAACCTAGGAGTCTTTAAGTCAAGAGTGAATAGATTACTTAAAAGTAACCTATTACATACGCACGCTTCACCGTCGATCACATCATCGCTTACCATCTGGTGAGATAGTGGTCAAGCGCGAGGCTATCAATTATAAAATAAAAATGTTATTCGCAATTTTTAAGTACTTATTTAGAGTTAGAGTATAGGATAAGTGCACCATTGCCTTAAATTTCGAGTAACAAATACGTGTTTTTGTGTAATGTTATGTAATATAGATTTAGTTTACTCCCGAAAACTGGAAAAATATAGTCCACAGCTCTGCCTACTCCTTAAGACGACGATAGTCGCCAACGACCAGGAGTAAACAAAACGCGCACTCGTTTCACACCCGCACGACCCAAAATTCAGTAGGTAACTTTTTATACTTTCCAAAAAAAACCTGAGACCAAAATGTAGATACTGTAAATGTCTTTGAAATGGAGACAATTTCAATAAATAAAAATACGCCCATCGGTTTTTGGTGCGATTGTCGTTTTTTTTCGACTTTTTTTAGACTTATCTTTACAAATTAATTACACTATCATTTACGAATAAAACTCAAAATTTTCTTGTATCATATTATTATTATACAATGTTCTTATGTAACATAAATTTTTCTCAAAAAATTATGACTATGTGTTTAGACGTGTTTCTCATTTTAAAATCAGCTACTGGGAGGTATGTGCGCCTTAAGGGAGTACTAGCGTCATGTTACGTTAGTTAAACCACACGTACCTACTCGTAATTCCATCCGGTCTGATTGCTATTTGACCCTGCTACCCCTTGGATACAATACTCAAACTACTTTATTGGCCCCTTGAGAAAACCCGGCAAGTAGCACATGTATTTGCCAATTTGGTGGCAATCTGTACCTACTTGTTATTCTACCCGCAATATCAGCGTCAACTGAAAGGATTGGTTTCCTGATGTAACATTCCACAGTTCAGTTTTACGATAAACATAAAGATATACAGACATTTTTATGTGTTTTGGCAGAATCCCAGAACTGCATTACAGAATTTATGTGAAGATATAATTATTGCAAGGGCACAAAATGGAACAGGTTCACACTCTTGGTATAATCTAATACAGAAGAGAAGAGTCTGATAGACTATTCTAGGCTTTCAAGTCAAGGTTTCTGCCAGTAGGATCTTGGATTAACCTTATTAGATAGTTAAGGTTTGATCCGATATACTAAGAAAACAGTATGGGTTACTCATAACAAACGCTATTATAATTATCATGTTTGAATATATAATTTCGCGCCTCACCCCACGGGGCTTAGCCTAGCCACCTGACAAAATATTATGATACTTGTTTCAACTAGGCTTATCCAACCTTTAGGGCGAATTTCCTCTGAATCACAACGTCAGATCGACACAATAAGATTGGAAATTATAATCCATAGGTACTATAAATACAGTTCGAATTCGTTATTGAACCTTGGAGAAGACATAATACTATGTTATTTATTTTCCTCGGTAAAATATTCCCTTGCAATAAAGTTCGACTAAAACACGGGCGAAGCCTCTGGCAGTAGCAAGTAAAATATTAAACGCGTAAAACTAAAGTAAATTCGATAGAATAAATAAAATAAAATACTATACTTAATTCTTAATGAGATTATAGCCTATTTATAACTATACTTATAACTATTTATTTATTTTTCACGGCACCTGGTTATTTTCCCTCACACCAGCTTGTCTTTCGACAAATGCCTCTTCAATTCGATATAATATTTCAATATTTGTATAGTAAGTATATTGTAGGATATCAGAAAAAATTAAAGGTATTAAAATTGCTCACTTTGATATGAAGAGTACCTTTGTCTCTTTTTAAAATCATGTTTACGGTTTATCACAGTTCCCGAAATGAAATCATCAGGTTCATCCCTTTGGGAGCTTTGATGTAAAAAAGAGATATAAACAGACAAAGGTACTCTTCACATCAAAATGAGCAATTTACCTTCGACTAAAAATAGGCAGTTTTCCAACATCTACAGGTATTTTTTTAAGACTAAATCCCCTTTGAGTTTGCGCGATTCGTTCGCAGCGTCACGGAAGCGCTGAAAATAAATCCCACCGACTCAACTTCACCCTGGCTCACTCCTTCCTTCTCTACCAATTCGATTGGTACATCGTTTTTTTTGAGGTCTCTGTATCCATATCTTTGGATTATGTAAATGCACCAATAGAGTTCTTCACCCACCACGCAGCCTTCAGTCGTGAACGTCACTCGTTCTACAAGCAACGCCAAAGCTACTCCTTTGGTACAGGGCCAGCCTAGCAAGAAGTTGACGAGCCCGCATGTGATGGAAGATCACGGGACTGTATACGACTCGAGACTATGCCGCAACTCATCCCGATACCCTACGCCGCGCCGGCTGCCCCCCCCTCAATAAACCGACCCTCACATGACTGCTTATGGGATGCCTCAGCCGATTGATCGTGGGTAGCTACCCCATGACCTTCCATGTAAGTGGAAATTGTAGAGGCAAACTTCATTCTGCACAGTACACTCTTGAGGAGTGCCAGCAGTTATAAGGGCCGTGCTGGCAGAGTCAGAAAACTGGAGAGAAATAGCCTCCTTCTGTGAGACCGTGATGGTCCAGAAGGAGGCCACCGAGTGGGATCGTGAGAGGGCCGATCCCGCTCGGAGAAGAAGGCGACGTTGAGGCAATCACCTAAACGGCTAAAACGCCGAAATCCCGCCTCCATCATGGGCAGTTGGGCTCTGGGGTCACGGGCGGTCAGATTGGAAAACACACACAGCATAGTGTTACAGTGATCACGTGCTGCCGTGCACTGCGAGGCCCAGAAAGATGCTTCTCAGTCTCTCCAGGGATGTGCTATAACAGACGTCGCACAGAGGGGATTCCAGGTGGTCTTTTAAGGACGCTGTTACATTTTCGACGAACTCAAATTTAGGTACATTACGCGTACGCACACATTGAAAAAACTGAGCGCTCGATTCTATACATCACTGAAATAATCTTGGTCCTTAATATTATTTTTTAATTTTATTGAAGTTGATTCAGGAAGGTTAGTTGGCACTTTGAAAATGCATTTGGTAACTGTTACAAACCGTCGTCGTAAAAAGTAGGTTATTATTTTCAACCGACTTCAAAAAATGGAGATGCTCTATCTATTCGGCCAAACTACTTATCCGATACTGATCAGGTTTTCATCGATAAATGTATTTGGTGGTATTTTCAGGGAAGGTTTTATTGTATAATATATTAGGATCTGATAAAGATCTTCGGAGATAGACAATGGAACTCTTTAATAACAAACAGCAAATGACTTGCGATTACTGTGATCGTATGTTTATGTTTTGTTTTAACCATACCATAATATATCATCACGCTTGTACGGTTTTAGGGCATAAACAGATGTATTTAGTATACCCAATATGGGGTACCTACAAAAATTAAAAAGAGAAAAATAAAAGCTTTCCTGTGTCGAAAAACAATAGGTACCGACTTCCGAAAAGAATTTTATTTTTCACTTTGTTGTAGTAAGTAGGTATTTTAAAAAAACGTTACGTGAAATAAGTAGATACCTAAAACGAAATAATTTCCGGTCACAAGGATTAAAAAATGACTTGAACATTTTGCATTATATGGAATATATTAAATATTACTATCTAAAATTTTTGGACCAATACATAATGAGCAGCAGCTAATGTCATCACATCATCAGTCACTATTAATGTTCCCACTGCTGGGACACAGGCCTGCTCTCTGTGAGAGGGAATGGGCCGTAACCAACAACGCGGGCCCAGTGCGGGTTGGTGGATGCACATATCTTCGAATATTTGGTTCTAGGACATGCCGGTTTCCTCACGATGTTTTCCTTCACCGTTTTGAGAGCAGTGGTGAAGAAATAATTTACACAAAGTAAAGCGCCTGCCTGGGATCGAACCCACGACCTACAACTTGTAAGTCAAGCTAATGATATACTACCCAAAAACCATGAAAATAACACCCATGACGAAAAGATGTCAAATTTTCATCGCCGTCAACTTGTATTTTGGTTTTGACCCCGTTTTCTTTTTTTTTATCATCATCTGGTGGTAAGCGATAATGTGGTCGACGGTGAAGCACGCTTGCCTAGAAGTAACCTATTCACTCTTGACTTAAAGACCCCTAGATTGTAGCTATCGGGAAACACAGACTCCGGCAGGGAATTCCACTCCTTAGCTGTACGCATAATGAAAGTGTCCTCAAAACGTTTTGTGCGTATGGGTGGGATATCCACCATGTACCGATGATGCATCGCCGTACGTCTGGTAGTCCGATGATGGAACGGGCTGGGCGGAATCAGATCATGCAATTCCATCGCACACTCCCCGAAATGCAACCGATAAAAAACCGACAAGCTGGCAACTCGGCGACGATGTTCAAAGCTGACCAGTGCCTCATTGATGATGAGTCTCTTGGCCCGCTTTTCGATCGACTCGAGTGCATGAAGCTGGTATTTGGCACAGATCCGTCCCAGAGATGAGAACAGTACTCCATGCATGATCGAACTTGCGCTTGATACAAGTTGAGCAGCTGTTCCGGCGTGAAATACCCTCTCACCTTCGCAAGGATCCCCAACTTTTTGGCAGCCAGCTGAGCCTTTGCCTCAATGTATGGGCCAAAATTGAGAGTCAATGTCAACAAAACACCAAGAAGCTCAAGATGGTCCGTTATCGGCACGGTCATACCACGGAATGAAGGAGCCGGGTGAAATTGGCTCCTTTTAGCGGAAAAAAGGCACGCCTGGGTTTTAGTAGCATCAAACCTGACCAGATTGGCATCGCCCCATTTGGAGACTGCCTGCAAGGACAGGTTCAAACGCTCCACCATGGCCTCACGGAGAGACCGGATCTGCGGCCCGGTAGCCCGTGCGTTGGCCAAGTATCTCTCAGCAACAGTGCTGTCGTCAGCATACCCAAAGCTGCCGGGTTTTAGCAGATCGTTAATGTGCAACAAGAACAATGTTGCTGAGAGTACTGACCCGTGAGGGACCCCGGTATTAATATCCAAATGGTCCGAAGAGCAGCCATCTCCGTATTCGATAGAAGCGACCCCAAAATCCATGAAAATGACACCCATGTCGAAAAGTGGCCAAATTTTCGTCGGCGCCAAAACAAAATACAAGAGTATTTTGTTTTGACCCCGTATTCGATATAAGCGTCCCCAAAATACATAAAAATGACATCCATGACGAAAATTTGTCTAATTTTTGTCGGCGCCATTTTGTATTTAGGTTTAGACCCCATATTCGTTATAAGCGACCCCAAAAACCATGACAATGACACCTGTGACGAAAACACGTCAAATTGTAGTCGGCGCCATCTTGTATTTTGGTTTTGACCCCATATTCGATATAAGCGACCCCAAAAACCATGACAATGACATCCATGACGAAAACATGTCAAATTTTAGTCGACACCGTCTTGTATTTTGGTTTTGACCCCATATTTGATATGTGACCCCAAAAGCCATGAAAATGAGACCCATGTCGAAAAGCGGCCAAATTTTCGTCGGCGCCATGTTGTATTTTGGTTTTGACCCCATATTCCATATAAGCGACCCCACAAACTATGACAATGACACCCATGACGAAAAGATGACAAATTTTAGTCGGCGCCATCTTGTATTTTGGTTTTGACCCCATATTCGATATAAGCGACCCCAAAAACCATGAAAATGACACCCATGTCGAAAAGCAGGCAAAATTTACGTCGGCGCCATCTTGTATTTTGGTTTTGACTCCATATTCGATATAAGCGAACCCAAAAACCATGACAATGACACCCATGACGAAAAGATGTAAAATTTTAGTCGGCGCCATCTTGTATTTTGGTTTTGACCCCGTAATCGATAAAAGCGACCCCAATAACCATGAAAATGACACCCATGTCGAAAAGTGGCCAAATTTTCGTCGGCGCCATCTTGTATTTTGGTTTTGGCCCCGTATCTGTCATACATTACAAACCGGTTAAAATCATAAATCTCCTCCCTTCCATCCACTTCTAAACTTCCCCGTCGGCAGCTTAACCTTACCCATCCAAATCCTAACCTTACTCAGAGCTGCTTAAACCCACCCATCCATTTCTCAACCTTGTCAACAACTGCTTAACACCAACTATTCAAACCCCGATCTTACCCAAAATAATTTCTAAATCACATTCTAATAATAATAGGAAACTCAAAAATACTTTTATTTCGGTCCGATAAAATATCAACTCCTTTCGGTCACGACAAACGACGAGGACGGTACTCACACGCATGCACACTACAATCTTTTCTATTACTTTTATCGTATTTATTTCCTGCGAGAAAGCGATACGCCCGTCCTTCCACGAGCGCTTCTGAGCGCGGAATGAGGAGCCGCGGGTACAGAATTTATGAAGAAGTCGGCAAGTTATTTTATTTTAGCTAATAATTAAAAAATATAATTATTTAGGTAAAAAAAAATTAGCTGAACCTGTAAAGGACTATATTTACCGCAATTTTTTATAATTTTGAAGATAAAATATGCTGTAAATTTACCTAAACTGGAACCTATTCGGACCCTACTTTTTTGAATGTTTTGCTATTATTGTGATGGGCTAAACGTATTTGTGCGAAAATTTTGTATGACGTCATACAATTTTTCTGATGCCAATCTGGAGCTGAATATATTATCTTTAAATTAAGACCATAATATCTTCACATCGGTGATTGCTTATACATTAAAATGGTACCTCAAAAGTACTGTTATTTGTAGAAAAATGTAATAGCGTCCTTAAGAGCTACCGGGGCCCCTTCCAAGTGCTGATGGTGATCTCCGGGTGGTTTTAGTGAGGTAAAAATCCCACACTCTCTGGTCTTTTAACCAAAAGTCCAGGCGCTTTTGAAGGTTTCCCCTCGTCAACAAAAAAAACAGTCCTCCACTGCTAGCTCTTTTAAGTAATCATATTGTTATGCAATACATACTTAAAGCCACAAGTTTTTGTTGAAAAGACCTGCTCAACAAACTTGCTCCTATTTCAAAAGATGTTTATTCTAATGACAAAGGTCGACCACCAATTTGTTTTCAAGTCTTTTGTCGAATAATCGAATAACTTCTTTAATTTCTTTCGTATTTCCTGCGATTGGAATTTGGACATTTAATTTTCGAAAGACAGATTTAAGTACTTAACGTATTTAAAGTCGTGGACGGGACGTTCACGACTTTAAATACGATTTGCGTCAAGCAACTGGTACACGCATAGTTAGATTAGTCTTTGTCAGTCACTTTTGATGGTTAACCCCTGTTTACATACTTATTGAAGACTCATCTGTGTCAGCTTTTTTTTAAGATACGGTTTTAGACTAGTGGTTCTAAAGTTGTACAACACAGATATATCTGCGGCTGATAGATATTTTCGGAAGAGCGCACATTTTATTTATTTATATATACTTTATTGTACACCAAGAAAAATCAATACAAAAAGAAACATTAAAATTAAAACAAACATACAACAGGCGTTCTTATCGCAGTCAGTCACCGTTCGGTGTTATTCGTGGATACACGCTTGTTCAGTTAAAACAAATTTCCAGTGGTTCTCAAACTACTATCGCGATGTTTACCTGCCCGGATTGCAATACCCACCACACTGATGGCCCGACCTGCAGTGCTTGCAAAAGTCAATATGACTTTGGATGTGCTGGGATTACTGAAGCTGGTTATAGGCGTCTAGGGGAAAGGAAGAACAGCTGGCGTTGCCCTAAGTGCAAGTCAAGTCCATTACCTTCTCCTGCCCCAATCTCTCCGGTACCAAGTCAATTGGATAAAATGCAAGAACAGTTGAACCAAATCGTCTTTCAGTTGGCTCCTTTGGCTACTCTTGTTGAGGATGTCAAGTTGATCAAATCGGATGTCAACAATCTAAAGGACTCTCTTGAAATGGCTCATGGATTGATCAAGAACTTCTCAAGTACCATTGACTCCTTGGAAGAACGAGTGTCTTTAGTGGAGAAAGTTGCCACCCAGATTCCAACTCTTCAGGCTGAGATAACCAGACTAAACCGGGAATTGGACGAAAAGGATCAATGGGCCAGGGCGAATAATGTTGAAATTCGGGGGATCCCACAAAAAAGGAATGAAAACCTTTATGAAATAGCCCAGAAAATCGGAAGTTTGTGTGGTTTTCCCATAAAAAAGGAACAAATAAATTATATTGCCCGGGTACCTACTCTTGCACCTAATGCAGAGAAACACATAATAATAGCTTTTAATAATCGCTATATTAAGGAAGAACTGGTCGCGTCTGCACGTAAAAGTAAACAACTCACTCTTTCCAATATGGGGTTCTCATCTACCGGTAACTTTTACGTAAACGACCATCTAACGCAGCGGAACAAGAAACTGTTGAGTAAGGCGAGATCATTGGCAAAAGAACGGAACTTTCAGTACATATGGGTGAAACATTCAAAAATCATGGCCAGGAAAGTGGACGGTTCTCCAGTATTTTTTATAAAATGCGAAAACGACCTTGCGAGGATAATTTAAGATACTTTAATTTTAATTTAACTTCTTTAATATTTACAATCTATAAAACCTATGTAAAAAGTTTGAGAACCACATTCTGTTCTAAGCGGGGCTATTGTGTTGTGATTTATGACCAGTGTTTTAAAGGTGTCAACAAGTTAACGCACATATCTATGCAATACTCAATGGCATTCTCGTACTTACTGACGCGCCTACTCATACTTATAGCGGTCGCTTTCGCGCGCACACTTATCTACTTAAGATTGAATATGTATTTGCATCTATGTCGGTTTCGATACACGGTACGGACGTCAGTTAAACGAAATAGTTGTGGGTTTACCTGCAATGTTAAAATAAATAAGCGTTATTATATTTCTATTATAATTATGATCCGATTGTTGCGTTTTATAGTTATGGTATACTATTTGACACGTTTTTATCTATCTCTTATACAAATATTATCTGTGCTTGGCTCTTTGCGTGTCGTGTTATTGAATTCGCGACAATCATATCGTCCTGTTTTTATGTTATGTGGGTCTGAGTGTGTCAATTTGACGACGCGTACATTCTTGAGCTACTCACCGTGCGAAATATTTAACAATATAACATTTTCAATTAATTGGCTGCGCTGTAGTTTATGTTTTTGTTTTATTGATGGCTACTTCTAATTTAAGTGTGTACTATCAAAATACTCGGGGACTGCGCACGAAGACGCACATATTTAAACGTAATCTCCTTCTTTCATTATATGATATTGTATCGTTGACTGAGACGTGGTTATTGGAGGGTGTATGTGATAGTGAGTTGTTCGACGAAAGGTATGTTGTCTGGAGGCGGGATAGGAACTATGTTGCGACGGGGGAAAGATACGGTGGCGGCGTGCTATTAGCTGTTCGTCGTGAGTATGCTGCGGTTGAGCAGCCCGATTGGCGCTCGACGGCTGAGGATATTTGGGTCACCATAACATTAAAAAATAATAGTCCTATCAGTAGATCACATCGACTGCATGTATGTACTTTATATCTTTGTAAAGAAAAGTCAGGTAATTCTTTCAATACGCAACTGCAGAATTTCACCGAAAATCTTTCCTTTATTGTTAACGCCCACCCTCAGGATGCGTTCCTGATAATGGGCGATTTTAACTTAAGTCATATCAATTGGTCAGGCGATTTAGGTTCTCTACAACCTAGTGGGATTAATGGTGAATCTCAGGTATTCTTTTTCGATACCTTATCCGAATGTGACCTCAACCAATATAATTTAAACAGGAATGCAAATAACAGACTACTGGATTATATATTATGTAACTATAAGGTAACGGTAACATCATGCACAGACCCGTTGGTACCGGAAGATAGTCATCATAAGTCGTTAGATATAGTCCTCGATTTTACCAAGGAGTGTTTATTGAAAAGTAAAACCAGACTTAAATATTATTATAATAAAGCGGACTACGGAGCCATAAAAACTTTCTTAAATAACATAAATTGGCAAACATGCTTAAATAATAATACATTAGAGGACGCAGTACAATTATTTTATAAACACCTATATGATGTCATTGAGCAGTATGTTCCTCACAAATTAATAGCCTCTGACTCTTTCCCACCTTGGTATTGTGCTCCTTTAAAGAAACTTCTCAAAGAGAAGTTCAAATTCTTAAAAAAATTTCAAATATATGGTAATACTAGTGACCATGATACTTTTTGTCTTCTTCGTGAGCGTGCCAAACGATTGGAGAAAGAATGCTACTTAAAATATATAAAACACGCGGAAGATGCAATAATTAAATGTCCCAAGTCTTTTTGGTCGTTTATTAAGTCAAATAAAAAGGGATCGAACTCACTCCCATCAACTATTCATTATAATGGTGTTCAAGCTGATACTGGGGATGAAATATGCGATGTGTTTGCTTCTCATTTCCATTCAAACTTTCTACCTCCGTCTACATACTCTTCTTCAATACCCATGTCTATTGATAACAACGCACCAAGCAACATAGGTAGTATAGAAGTCACTGCTGACCTGGTTCTTAAATTATTAAAATCTTTAGATTTAAGTAAGGGTGCAGGGCCCGATAATGTGGTACCATTATTTATTGTCTCTTGTGCTACGTGCTTAAATGAACCTCTTGTTATTCTTTATAAAAGGTCTATCTCGGAAGGACTTGTACCTAAAATATGGAAATCTGCATTTATCACACCCATACATAAGAGTGGTAGCAAGAGTGATGCTAAAAATTATCGCCCCATTTCCAAATTATGCATCTTTGCTAAGATACTGGAAAAAATCGTATATACACAAGTTTATGAGAGTATCTCACCAACTTTGATCACGGAGCAGCATGGTTTTGTAAGCAAGCGGTCAACTTTATCTAATCTGCTGTCTTTCACAGAGTTTACGACGTCTAGCATGGATGCTGGTGGACAGGTCGATGCAATTTTTACTGATTATAGTAAAGCGTTTGACCGAATCGACCACAAAATATTACTACAGAAGTTACTCCAAGCTGGCATCCATGGAGACTTATATCGGTGGTTTGTTTCGTACATTGAAAATCGATCGCAGGCAGTGGTTGTGAATGGGTACCGTTCTAAATGGAGCATCGTCCCTTCTGGGGTACCGCAGGGTTCTTTGCTTGGGCCCCTTCTTTTTAACATATTTATAAATGATGTCACTCAATGCATTAAATACTCACAATTACTCCTTTATGCTGACGACATGAAAATTTTCAAAAAAATCACCAGCTTTGAAGACTGTCAGCTTCTCCAAAATGATTTAGATAGTTTCGAACAATATTGTTTAATCAATAAATTAGACTTAAATGTCAAAAAATGTTTTTTTATAACCTTTACTCGTAAAGTCAAAATTATTAAATTTAAATATTTTATCAAGAGACATGAGTTGGAACAGGTAGACTCAGTACGGGACCTAGGTGTCATTCACGACTCCAAGCTAACTTATGAAAGACATGTAGATCATATTGTCAAAAAAGCTTACAGGACCATGGGCTTCGTCTTGAGAGCCAGCTCTCAGTTTTCGAACTTGAAAGTACTTAAAATTCTTTATTGCTCTTTGGTGCGCAGCGTTCTTGAGTATTGTTCCCAAGTGTGGAATCCTCTCTACAATATTTATATAGATAGAATTGAATCCATTCAACGTAGGTTCCTGAAACACTTGCAATATAAGTCTAAAACATATGACCCCAATTATGAGGCGAGATGTCGAAGACACCATATCTTACCATTGTACCAAAGAAGAAAGTTTTCGGATATTGCGTGCCTTGTTAAAATCGCGCAGAATCACATTGACTCACCGGATTTACTATCTCAAGTTAAACTTAAAGTCCCAAATAGAATGACGAGACGTAAAGCATGTGTGGACGTGCCTCAGAGTTCTTCAAACTACAGGCAGAATTCATTTTTTGTGAGGTCCGCTAGAGAATTTAATAAACTTGTTGACTTTCCTGAACTGGATTTGTTTAATTCAAGGCCACGCGTTTTCAACAGAACATCAACGAAATCATGGTTTGGTTCTCTGACTTCAACATAATTTAGTTATTAAATATACTTACTCTAAATTTCCCTTTTTCAAATTTTCAAATTTTGCTTAATATTAGGTTATTTACATTACCTGTTATATCACTAAAGATTGATAACAAGCTTTCTAGATGTTTAAATGCGGAAACATGTAAATGGTATTCAGTTGTTTATATCTGTTTCTACTCTGTATGAATACACTGTATGTTTTCCTAATAAAATAAAATAAATAAAATAAATAAAATAAATAAAATAAATTGTGCGATCACTTCTAGGCAACCTTGAATGGATAGAGATAGCGTTTTTTTTTTTTTTTTTTAGCGTGGAGAAATGCTCATGCATACCGGGCTACCACGGGGAGATAGCGCAGTTATGTGGGACTCTAACCCACTAAAACTCCACGGTGTCTCTTATGGCGGAAACACGGGTACGCGTTGGCACTCACCGCGAACCCGCCGCGGCTGTCCGTCACCGGACCCTCCTCTGGGGAGTACCCCCCATCACCGGCGCACCAGAACACACTGTGCGCCGTGACCACCCCAGGGACCAAACTAGCACATGGGTGCCAGACGACCCCGTGTATGGCACCCTTGGTCCCCTTGTGACGGGCCAGGGTCAATGGCCCCGCCACCTACCATTTTTCGGCCGCAGGGGATAGGGAGAGCGGCCAATGCAATACCGGCACTCCTCTCCTGCCGCGGCCTCCAACCCTCAGCCGCGATACCGTATGGGTATGGGAGACCCCATACGACATCGCGGCCCGCCTCAGTTGCGATGTCGCCTAGGCAGCACCGCAACCTACATTTTGGCCACTACGTCGTCGGCTTATCGGCAAAAGCCCTGACGAGCGGCCCCTCCTCGGGTTCCTCTTCGTTTCACCGTGGGTGACCAAGCCACGGTTACTGAGCCCCCCGCATCGACAAAGCGGGAACCCACCGGGGGGAGGATAGAGATAGCCTGGACACGACATGAGGTTGCATTTGGTGCAAATTTCAAGTCATACTATTAGTATTAGTAAGTACAATTAGGTACTAAAAAAAAACTATTAAAATAGATACATAAAAACATACATACATCTAAATATACAAACAATAAAACTATACAGCTTAAACAAAGACAGGATCACAAATCAGTTAATGTTCCTTTATAAGTTTTTTAAAGACAGGCATCGACTGAGCACGTTTTATTGGGTCAGGCAATGCATTCCACAAACGAGCAGCCTGGATAGTAAATGATTTATCCAAGAATGTAGTGGAATGCATAGGCATTTAAGTCGCAACTTTTCTGATGACCTAAGTGATTTCGTTTGGTTTTGTGATTTTAAGTCACTATAGTCACACAGGGTTAGCATCATATGAATTGAATGTAAAAATTACCATGTTTAGTCATGCTTTATTCTTACAGCAGATCAATGAGTGCGTATTTATACGTTTCTATTGAATTTGAATGTGAAAATTGCTTTCATATTCCGTCTCTTTATTTTATTTTTAGCTAGAAAAATATGAATTGGAGAAAGACTATTCAATTGGCTATGAGCTTGTCAATGAAATGAAAATGCTGCGTGGGCGGCTCATGGAGTAGGCAGCTAATAATGAGCTATTATTAAAGCTAAATACATCAATTTGTCGAAATAGAATTTTAAACAGAAGGTAACTCAAATTCACTTAAAATCATTAAATAACTTTACACAATTTGCTATTTTAAAAGGTATTGCATGGGAAATATTTTAACTGTTAATGGATAATTCACAAAGGCAAGTAAGCAGTGATATCACGGCTATCATTTTAGATTGCGAGCGTAACCAGACATTCTAGGACTTTTTAATTCTAGAGATGCACGAATATTCGGATACTATTCGGTATTCGGCTTATTCAGCAGCTTTTTTTACTTTTTAGTATTCGGCCGAATATTGCGAACCATTCGGTAGAATACCATTTACACAATCGTAAAAAACAGACAACCAAAATTCTTAAAAAAGACAGCATATTTAATACTTAAAATTTATCAGTGTTAAGTTATAACGATTGAAAACATTTGTTGTCAGAAAACGATTGCGCTTTTCCTCATCCTTTCCATTCCATCCTCCAAAATGCCTGCGTATTAAGTGAGTGGCTATTTTCGGACCAATAGACACTCACTAAAACAGGAAGAAGATTTGATTGATTGATTGATTTTGAAAGGTCTTAATTTATACATAGGTTGTACAGTTTTGTTTACAAATGATCATATTCTATTTGTAGACAAATCGTAATTTATTGTGTTACACAGGCTACCGCCTTTCTAAACATATAAACGTGTTTTTATTATGACAATACTTTGCAGGAGTAACTAACTTTTAAAAGGATTATAAACAAATGTGTATGTGGAGGTCTTAGAATGGACCCACATAATATTTACAATGTTTTGGTTACAAAATGTACACTTTTTTATAGTTTTATATAATAACAGAAAAATAGTGGGTAGTTGGTAAAAAAGAATATGAGTAAACGGCCGGTCAAGCGGCGTCAGCTGGTAAGCGAGCTATCGTCATGATGCGAGAGGGAGAAGATAAATAAATCTTAGCAAATTCTGCTAGACTTGGATATTGTTTTGCGTTTGCTGACCACCCCTTGTAAGGCCTGTCACCCGCGAAATGTACTAAGTGTCGCCGAATATTTATTTCTTATTTTCTTTCTTATAGTGTACATTAACGATTTACCCCATTTGTTGAAAAATAAAGTAAACGTGGTGTTATTTGCTGGTGACACTTCCTTAATTTTTAAGATAAAAAGGCGTACGGGTAACGTTGACGGCGTTAATAACGCCCTACGGCAGGTCCAAAATTGGTTCACATAATTTAGTTTTAAATGATAAAAAAACTCATTGTATATTTTTTAGTTTTAAGTTACTTTTGTTCCTGTATTTTCTAGTGTAAAATAAAGTATATATAAATAAATAAAACTCAATGCGTAAAATTCGCCTTGCCAGATGTCAAAAGTACTGATTGTGACAGTATATTAAACAAGGAGAAGCTAGAATTTGTCGATAAAACGGTTTTCCTGGGGATCATGCTAGACTCAGGGTTGCAATATGGTCCTCTAGCAGGGTGGCTAAGTACGGCAGCTTATGCTGTTAGAAAAATCGTCAATTTACTGATGTACCGCGAGGCTGGTCTATTTTAGTTACTTTTATAGTATAATGTCTTACGGTATCTTATGGGGAAGGGCTGCAGACATCGAGTCAATTTTTTTTTCAATTACTACCCATCAGACCTATATACAATCGCCGCCGCCGGTAAGATTCTCTACGGGAACTGTTTAAGGACATTAACATCAGGACGGTAGCTTGTCAATATATTTATGAAAACATCATATACGTGAGAATGAATTTACATCTTTTAAGTAAAAACGGCGCCAGACATAATTATGTTGATAGAAATAGGGACCAATTGGTTTAACCAGGTTTCAGGGTGGCTACAGTAGCATCATCTTTTATGGGGTACTGTATAAAATGGTATAATAAAATACCTCCTCACATTCTCTAACTAAATGACACGAAATTTAAAACTTGTGTAAAACGCACACTATGCGGGCAGGCATATTATAAGTTGGAGGATTACATCGCTGATAAAATGCTTGGCTCAATGCTAGTCCTGCTCTACAACCACTAGGTTGCAAAAACAAGTGATAAGCAAAACATTATTGTTGGACCTGGTGAAAACTGTATGAATATATTTGTATTGTATAAACTCAATTTATTTTTGTATTATATAACTGAACAGCACATGTGTAAGTACTATGTGCCGACTGTAAATCTACCATGCACCGTACCTATGTGTTGGAGTGTGTTATGCTCTCTAAAATATCTCTCTGATTGTGGCACATAATATGTTGGATCATTCGATGCATGCGTCGTGTTCGTGAACGGGCGCCATCAGTTGGGATGGCTGATAATTTAAACTGTAATTAACACTTATTGTTGAAAAAGAATATCCGTGGAGTCTCTCGCACATTCTTCTCCATAGAGACCTACTGACGCTTACGAATGTGCAACTAGATGCATTATTGTTTTTTTTTGTGCTTGTTTTTCAAAATTACCGTAGTGGTTTAAATAGTTGAAATAAAATATTGTCTATTGTATTTGACTCACACTAGCTACCTTACACTACCTTGTTCTATGAACTTAATATGGAAGGCCCCCTGAAGGCTTAAATTCGATCAAGATGGAAACAACCGAGGAGAATACTCTCCTTTCCATACAACCTGCAACATAATATTAGGTCATTACATATGAAATTGGCGTTTTGTAAGGGAGGAACTTAAAGTCGTTTTTTTTAAAATATAATATATTTATTTAATCAAAGTATGTTCCATTGCTATCTATGCACTTTTGCCATCTCATAGATAGTTCATTGATCCCTTTACTAAAAAAACCATTCGGACGGGAATCAATTCAATCTTTGAAGCTCCTCTAATTTGGTAGCCGTCTGTTGTGCAGTGTGTGTTCTAGGGTTGTCCTGAAGCAGCAGTGGCCTAGAGCGATTGACCAGCCTCGGCTGTGTAGCAGCTAGCTTTTCCATCATGGTTTGCAGTTACTCACAAAAGACGAAGACGAAGAAGAACGACACTGGCACTAGTCCACCGAACGCTCAAAAGTTTTTTTTTTTTGAGTCAATTTTCGCTTGGGGCAGGGTTTGACTGGTTTGCCAGGGTTTAGCCATTGCGATGAGCGTTTTCGATTATTGTACAGGATCGACTTTTCATCACAGGTCATTACCTGTGATGAAAAGTCGATCCTGTCAATGATTCGATTTAAAATCCCTTCATTATTGTGAGTAATGTAACGAAGCAATCGACGCGCGTTTGTAGGTTTGCTGCACTCAATTCATGAGGTACCCACCTTTCAAGCATTTTCACCTTCCCAATTTGCTTCAAGTGGATTAAAACAGTTTTATCACTAACACCGCAGCCTGCAGCTAACTCGGACGTGGTTTGCGATGGATCCGCTTCCACAAAAGCCTTCAATTCTTCATTGTCAACTTTGGTCTCCGGCCGTCCACGGGGCTTGTTCTGCAGGTCGAAATTTCCAGAACGAAAACGTTGGTACGCACTGTGTTTTCTTTTGCGACACCGTCGCCATACACATCGTTAATGCTTCGAGTCGTTTCTGCAGCACTGGTATCACGATGGGACTCGTACTCGTAAATAACGCGATATTTCAAGTTTTCCATTTTGTAAACTGACTGGCGCAAACAATGATATTCTAATAAACAGATACGTTATAAACTCACAAAACAACCGAAAAAAGTGTTCCACGCAGCAGCAGCGGCAGCACAAATACACACTTTTCATTCATCTGACATTTCACTACAAGTCGAAAGGGATAGCTTGATAAAACCAACTGGAAAACTAGGGACAGCTAGTGTTTGTCACTTGTGTGTGAATGTAAACAAACCTCAGATCAACTAAAAAGTCAAGATGGAACGTTGCAAACAACAAAGTGACGCCGGTTTAAACTATGCCTTTCCGTAAAATTACACAATTTCTTAGTACTGCCTTAGCTTGTCATTTGTGCTCACAGATCCAATAATAAACCTCGACTGACAAGCTAAGGGGTAGTTTCGTTGTACGTGTGCGCGTGTAATTGTGTATTTTTACGCGTGGGATTGGGCGCAAAGAAAAACCAAAAGAGGAAAAAACAAACGAATTACGGTTTTCCAAACACAAAAGCATGAGTAAATAGCTGTATAAATTAAAAATTGGCATTCCAAACCAAAGAGAACCAGAGAGATATTTGAGATCAAAGTGGCCAGTACGACAAAACGCCAATTTCATAGGTAAGGACCTAATATTAAATGTAATTCGAATTTCGAATAGAATTTTATTAATAAATTTTGACGTGATTTAAAATCAAAGGTTCTCTCTCTAGCTGGGGAATTGTGTGTTCTTCGGACAGACTAAAAATAGAGCCTTTAGTAAGATTTGAGCAAAGACCTTATACGTATTTCTTACTACTAGACTGTGTACCAAAAATTTTTGTATAGCTAAAATGAAATCTATTACCATACATCTAGGTTAGCTATTCCCTTATAAGCGGTAGCTAACCAAAAGCGGTCCTGAGCGAGAGGGTGCCCGCTGGTAGTGTGTCCTTGTCTGACACCTTGCCAGCTCAACTAATCATTGGGTTTGGTAGAAATGGTAGAAAATTTTATATTTTCCTTTTTATGTACCTAATACCAAAACGAACGAATAAAAAATATATTTAAATACGTTACAAAGTCTATGAAACTTTGAAGCGTATTTAAATATTTTTACAGTTCCTTTAATTCATCAATTCATTGTATTTAAAAAATAATTCATTAATACTGAGTAAGAGTAGTACTTTTAAATGTTTGGGCCTGGTAATACTAAATGTAGGACCACCAGGTTTGTGGAGTTTTCGGTGGGTTTTGTTCGAGTAAAATTCAGCGGCTGTTAATAATATTCGCAAATTGATTCCTAGTGGAATAAAATTGGTGAAGTTAAGTTTCTCAACTGTCTACGCAACTGGACATTAAGTGAAATAATTGAGATCATTTGGGGTATTTCAAAGCATCGTCTGAAGACTGCAGGATCATCTAACGCCTCTCCTTCATGAGCTTGAGAGTAAGATCAGAGAGTTTTTTTTTCCTATCTATACGATGGGTCTTGAAGAATAAGACTAATGCAGACTTGGGATTTGAGGATTATCGAGTCCTCCTCGAATACACCATCGTAAACTGCTCAATTCCTCTTCGAGTTCGGTCATCTTATCGTCGGTCCAGAGTCCGGAGTGTGCGCGTGTTGTACGTTGCCAGGTCCTGTCGTCGGTATTTGTTGGGGTAGCCGGATCTCGTCCGGGATTCTTTGCACCCCTTGCCATACCTTAACCTAGATCGCTACCGTAGTCGAGGGTAGGCAGGCTGCCGGGCACTAAGGGCTATGTTTTATTTGTGCTATTCATGGGGAGTGCTTTGCAGGCGGGTTGGCGATCCCATTATGGTTGTTACAAATGCACAGAGAACGCTGCTGGCCATTCTCTTGTTTGTCCCTTAGTCGCCTCTTACGACACCAATGGAAAAACATGGGGTGTCGAAATTCTGTACGCTCGACACCGACTCGGAAAGTGACGTAGATTCCAAAAAATATACACACATTTTTTTTTTCAATGTGTTTGGTAGGTTTAGGTAGCGTAGTTAGGTAGGATATATACATATATCGGGATACTTACACTATTGTTTTTACAATCAATTTGTCCCTTGTTATGTTTGGTCATGGTCACCTTATTAGAAAGTGACACACTACCAACGGGAGCCCTCTCGCTCGGACCGTTTTTTGCGCCATAGTGCACAGTCTAGTAGTAAGAAGTATAAGGTCTTTGGATTTGAGTAAGCCGATTAAATCCGAACCAATGTTGTACCTATGTAATCCTTTGTTAGTTTGGCATCCATGACCTTTATACTAGGAATTTAGTTCAATTGTGTTTCATAATTATTTCTTCTACCTTTACGGGAGCAGTGAGTTGTGTGCGTATTGATGCATGAATCTTGATTGAACAAGACTGGTGTCAGATTTCTGACTTCTGTATACCATAACGACTGTTATAGATCTCCAAACGACACCCTGGACCAATGACTTAACGTTGAGTCCATTAAATATAAGTTTTGCGTAGTCTAATATTTTGAAGAGTTATTCGCTTGACCTTGAGATGGATTATATTTTTAAAAAATTTAGAAATTAGCCGGTATTTTGGTTATTTTGAGCAGTTTTTGTTACTTATCTCGATTCTCTTTAAATCTCATATCATATCTAAAGCTAAAGCTTATATTGTAAGTCCTTTTGAAAAGAACTTCCTCCACTCTTATCATCTCAGTTGCTATGTTATTGTCCAGTGTTTGTGCGGCGTCTCTTCACAGACCATGACCCACCTTTCATCCTGTACCGCATGCATTGTAACCTGTACATGTGTGGGCCTTATGGCTACGTCGGCGAATGATGTTGGCGTAGCTGAATAGCGGGCTTAACATATCATTTAAATGATTAATGATTTTATATACCAACACTTTTACAAGGCAATCATATTTATTTAAACCAGATGAGGTCGGTATTTCCTATCTGACTACTCTGAGAAGAAAGGCCGAAACAAACTCAGAGGTCACAGTCTCTTTTAAAGTCCAGATATAATCTGATCAGATCGTAGAGATGGTTTTTTTTTATGAGGGAACCAGACAGATTGAGTGGACCTATCCAGTCAGTGCACGCATTTGTCAGTATCCGTGCAGCTCAATTTATGGAGCTCAACGATTCGTCGAACAATACCAAAGAGAGTACATATGAGTAGGCTGCATAAATTACTCAAACTGCCAGACTATGATTAAAACTAACTGAGATAAAATAAAAAACAAAACAAGTAATGAGCCACATAGTCTTTACATTCACAATAATTAAAATAATAATTGTTGCATTGTTTGTTTTTTGTTTAAATTGATTGAATGAAAAAAAATCGAAATGTCGGGCAGTTAGAGGTGATTTTGACAGATTGCAACTAAGATATGAATGTCCCTTTATCAAGTCCATTCGCGTTAGAAAGCTATGTTCACAGTGACAATTTGTTGCGACCCGATTGGTCAAGGGACGGGGCTAGGCCGGCTGACAACGATGACTCACTACTTTCTTAACGCGAAGGGACTTGATTGTGAATAAGTGCAATATCTGTATGGGCTTGACCATCGCTACAAAAATGTCACGTTGATCGCAAACTTTTTAAATTTTCGACAGTCCTTATCGCTAGATAACGCTAATTGAAAATTAACTTGTCTAGACTAGAACCTCTTATATTGCTCTAGTTTCTTTTATCTAATAATTAATAGAGACTTGAACAATATAAGAGGTTCTTAAAAATAAAAATTTTAATCTTTAAAATAATTCGTCTTAGTTATTATAAACCGTCTATTATTTATGTATTTATGACATTAGTTAGTATTTATTATTGTAATATTTATTTTATTCTTATGCATGTATATAAGAGTATATATTAATTATCTATACTGTATTCTTCTTTATTGTGAATTGTTCAAAATATTTTTATTTTTATTTCCCCTCTACACACGGTGTCTACATATCTTTTTTTGCAACTCTCCTCTCGCAGGTATGCTGGAAGAGATTCCGATAGAAATAAGCATACCTTTGTACCTATTTTCTGTTCCTTCTTCTTGTCTATTTACTATGTGTGTGTACATTAATGGTTAAATAAATAAATAAATAAATAATAATCTAATTATTTTTCGAGTACTGGACGCACGGGTGACTTTTGGTATCAGTTTTCGAAACGGCGGGAGTGGCCCTTCTGTATGTTTTCTATTTTGTGACGTAACCCAAAGTTGTACACCAGCCTTTATTAACGAGAGGTTGAACTTTGCTAAGAGAAACTAGTGTTATGTCTATAGCCTGTCTGACCATGCTGCTCGCCATTTGAAATAATATCGACGCTTTTAACAGCTGTTATATATAAACATACCAATCATTTGGTTGTAGATTTCTATGCCATTAATTTTCTGTGAATGAGGTTTTTTTATCAGAAATTTTGACTTATCTTTTCTTGTCAATCGAAATTTGAAAATTCATATTATGTAACCGGGCTGGCCGATGACAACTCCAACGTCAACTCAAAAAAAAGGCGTGATAGCAATACGTTTTGTAGCGGAACGCTGCAGTATGTAGTAAAATTCTGACTTCTGTGAGATCACAGAGATCTTGATGGCTGAAGTTAATTGGGAAACACGTCTATACATAATACTTCGGTGCTTAGATTTAACCAAGAAATAACCTTACTTAGACACAATTTCATCATCATTTCAGCCCGACTTCACCCACTAATGAGCCTCTCTCTTTTTGTGCCAATCCCTACCTTCCCGTGCCAGCCTAATTCAGGTTTTGCCCGCGATGGCAACAATGTCGTTTGCCCATCTCCATTCAGTCCTTGGAAGCCACAAAAACAAACACCTATTAGACCTCAATTAATAAATGCTCATGGAAGAATTCTCCTGTGACGCCCAAGTACCGACCCAATGTTCTGCTGACGAGGATTATGGTATGGTAAAAACTTTTAATTAAGTCATATCATTAACACTAATCCCGAGCATCTTTTTGCCTTTTACGAAAGGACATTTTGCTACCCATTAAGGAAAGCCTTACTCATAAATCCTACATGTTTTTGTTAGAATCTTTATTGGTGTAAATTATGGTCATTTCATTTATGTGTTCCGTAAGGTTCCTTTTTACCCGACTGCCGAAGGAGGGTAATGTGTTTATCAGTCTATGTATGTATGTATGTATGTATGTATGTATGTATGTATATATGTATGTATGTATGTATGTTTGTTCCTATGTGGCGTTCCAGAGACCAAACGCGTTGGCCGATTTTGATGATTCATACGTCAATCGATTCGTCTTAACCCTGCGAGTGTCATAGGCTACGTTAAAATTGGACAATAGAAAAATGGCGGATTTTGGGCGCCATATTGTGGGGCCCAAATCTTTTTTTCCTTCCAAACCCAGTGTGTGGGATATCAAAATAAAGGGTTTTATAATGTGTTTATCAGTCTATGTATGTATGTATGTATATATGTATGTATGTATATATGTATGTATGTTTGTTCCTATGTGGCGTTCCAGAGACCAAACGCGTTGGCCGATTTTGATGATTCATACGTCAATCGATTCGTCTTAACCCTGCGAGTGTCATAGGCTACGTTAAAATTGGACAATAGAAAAATGGCGGATTTTGGGCGCCATATTGTGGGGTCCCAAATTTTTTTTTCCTTCCAAACCCAGTGTGTGGGATATCAAAATAAAGGGTTTTAAGAGGTGATTTCAAAAATATATAACACTTATATGTTTAAATCTAATTCGAAAAAAACTTAACTAAAATAAAAAAAAAAATCAAAAATCAAAAAACCCGACTGCTTCAAAAGCGAACTAAAAAGACGTAAACCAGGAAAAAATCATGCTGTGCAGGCGGAGGATACACCAGATTTTGGTCAGCCAGCCCGCGAATATGTATCCTCCGACTGCACAGCATGATTTTTTCCTGGTTTACGTCTTTTTAGTTCGCTTTTGAAGCAGTCGGGTTTTTTGATTTTTGATTTAACTTTTTTTATTTTAGTTAAGTTTTTTTCGAATTAGATTTAAACATATAAGTGTTATATATTTTTGAAATCACCTCTTAAAACCCTTTATTTTGATATCCCACACACTGGGTTTGGAAGGAAAAAAAAATTTGGGACCCCACAATATGGCGCCCAAAATCCGCCATTTTTCTATTGTCCAATTTTAACGTAGCCTATGACACTCGCAGGGTTAAGACGAATCGATTGACGTATGAATCATCAAAATCGGCCAACGCGTTTGGTCTCTGGAACGCCACATAGGAACAAACATACATACATATATACATACATACATATATACATACATACATACATAGACTGATAAACACATTATAAAACCCTTTATTTTGATATCCCACACACTGGGTTTGGAAGGAAAAAAAGATTTGGGCCCCACAATATGGCGCCCAAAATCCGCCATTTTTCTATTGTCCAATTTTTTGGGTAATTTAAGGCTGGTATTTCCATATTTTACGTAAATAAAAAGTAGGTTCCTAAAGGGCAATTACCATACAATGTTGGATGGTAATTATGATACTAGTGTAAATATTTTAGAACAGAGCATGCTTTAGAATGATTATACTACTTAACGATACCTTTTTCCAATTTGAGTTTATTAAATACTAACTTTTTCTTGGGACGCGTCTCCCACAAGACCCGTGGTTTTCTGCGATAACATTTTCGTAAAGAGTTGCGTAACTAATTTGGTGTACAATAAAGTACACACATCAAAAGTGTTTAGGGATCAAGTACATTTTTAATTATAAAAATTATCTGATTGATATTTACTTAACCTAGTTTTCCAGACTGGCTTCTTGCTTTATTTTTTTTAATTATTTTTTTCTGTGTGGCGTCTCGCAATCAGTCAAAATGACCGGCATATGCTTAACCGGGCTTCCCTGTGGAGACTAAGCTAAGTAGCCTCCAGCCAGGCAAAAATTTCTAAACCTAAGCGACAACGCTGAGGGCTACCCCAGTTGGGGTCGAACCTCGGCTCAGGGCGTCGCTGGGGGGACAACTAAGGCTGGAACTAATAAAGTGATTATACCATCCGTTCGGAAAAGCCTACGTGGAGAAGAACGGACAAGAAACTCCAATAATATCTAGATTCTAACTAATGCGCAGCAACGCAGGCTGGCTTGTAGAGTTTTAGACAAGGACTTCGCGGCGGGGCTCGGCGGCGAGGGCGGAACGAATACGGTCGTTTTTGTATACTACGTGTAGAATCGGGCCAGAGTTTTCGCACTATTTGCGAACCCATTGGCCGTCCTTATAGATAAGGCTATCTAGCTCTTTCGGGATGCACTCGTACCTCGAGAAGAGGGCACTGCATGAAGCGGGGTCGAGAGAGCCCGCATTCCGGATTTCAGCATCCAGAGCACGGGCCTGTGGGGACATAAAGATAGAGTACGCGCTGATTATGTTCTCAGCAACGCTCAGATATGACATGCGCCCAGAGGGGGCAGCAGGGGGTGGGCACTTAGCGGCAGAGGTGGTGGAGGCCACCTTCTGGCTTTGTGAGGACATTGGGGCAGTAGGGGCCAAAATTGGCGCTGAGATGGGAGTGGCCATCAGCGCTGGGATGGGCTGGGAGAAGGTCTGAGGGGCCACACCTTGGTGGTTCAGCTTTCCCCATGGAGAAGTCCTCTGAGGGGCTAGACGTGGGGTGGGGGTTGGGTAGCGGGAGCATCACGTGCTTGGCGCGCTACATGTCGATTGGCCATTTTTGGCGCTAATTTGGGGGCTTTAGGGCAGCAACGGTAATTGGCAGGATGACTGACCTGACCACAGAGCACGCAGCTGGGAGGCTCCGTGCATTCTGCGCGGTCTTTGGGACGGGGGCATTCTTTCGTGCTATGCTCGCCTAGGCACTTAATGCACCTGGGGGTAGCATAACAGTTGTTCTGGGAGTGACCATACAGTTGGCAGTTGTTACACTGACCAACGACGTGCGGACGGTAAGGCCTTTCAATAGTTATGCCCGACAGGGAGCATACAGTCTTGGTGCCGAAAATGGGGTGGTATCCCTCAGTGTGGTGGCAGACCACCAACACCATGTCGTATTGATGTCCACCTCTTGCTTTATGCAGGCGGTGGACCTCAATGACTGGGACATTTTGGGCTAACAAATCTTCACGGATTTCCTCCGTGGAGATTTCTTTGGGAATTCGGCGAATCACCGCTCGGGTGGGCCTTTCCTCTGGGAGGGTGTACGTATGGAACGAAGCGTTCATACGCTCGCTCATAAAGCTCGGTAATCTCGGAACGTGGGGACCTGGATTTTGATGCCCTGTTGGCATGCAGTAGCCTTGGTATAATTGATGTTGCGCTCATTAAATGCGCTAGAAATGTCGTTCCATTTCCCTTTATCTTGAAGATAAATGGGTGGAGGGAGGGGAAGCTTCCTAGTGGTAGTAGTGACTACTACTACCATGGGGCTGGGCGAGCGGTTTACCCCCTGTGAAGCGTTAGCGGGGGCGGGAACAGGGGGAGGGTTGCCTGTCGGGCGAGGCCGGCGGCAGAACTGACTGGGGAGAGGTTTTGGCTACAGCCTTTTTGGCCTTGGTAGCGTGAGAGGGGCCCGTCCTCTTTTTCCTCTTGCCCTTGGAATTTTTGGTGGACTCATTATTGGAGGAGCAGGACATGGTGTCATAATCCTCTGAATTATCGGGGATTTCAGCTAACTGGTTAGCAACTGAGTCAACGAGTTTGACTGCTGCTTCCCACTCATCATCAACGCTATGGGCCACATCCATCTCAGGGGGGGAATCATATTCGTCATCAGCACAAAGATTGGACTTGGACTTGGACTGTGACTGATAATCGGCTATGCGCTGTTTGTACTCTTAGTACGGCGCTTATCGGAAGGAGTCATCTTACGCGGACGGCGTGATTTTGCCCTGTCGGCCGGAGCCTGGGGCTTTAGGGGACTGCGATCTCTCCCAGAGGGGGGTGAGTCTGGCTTTACCGGGGAGCGGGTGGGCGATCTGGACCCGGAAGTGGGTCCGACAAAAGGGGAGGGCGACCTAGGCGCATCCTGGAACACGGTTGGCACGAGGGCCTTGGTTGGCGCGAGAGCCTTGTTGTTCTAGGGGCACCGGACCGGCCCGAAGTCTGTGGGCGGACGATGGGCGGATTGGGAATATCGGATGGGAGAACATCGATAAGCCTCCACAGGGCAGCACCGTATCTTAAACGGTTATCAGGGTCTCGCATAAGCGTATCTCTAAGGAGCTTTATGGCAGACTGAAGCAGCTCCAGCTCTTCTGCATCTAACTCTGCTGAAGGCATCGTTAGAGGGTAAGGGACCTCCCCGGGTGGGTGGGCCCGGGGATGTGTGAAACCTACCCTCCCAGTCCGGTGAGACTGGGAGGTGTGTACCTTGATGAGCCCTAAGCTAGTTAACCTGTCACCAATCTTATTGGGTGACAGGGGTCCTATGGTACCGGTAAACCCACTGAAGGTGGGCTACCCTCCTCCTGTGTACCGAAAGTCTGGTACGTAGGGGTAGACACACCCTACCGTACCAGGTGTAGCTGTGGAACAGAGACAGGGGTTGACTAGGCTATCTACCAAGGCCAACTACCCTGCTCCCGACTCCTTCTAACTGCCGTGCTCTGAAGGAGCTTGGCGAGTGCAAGGGTGCAGCACTCCACTTGGCTTCGTTAGCACCGTAAGGTTTCCGCCAAGGACCACTAAGTCGTGGATTTAACCCGGAAGGGATCAAAAAGATGTAACTTAGGTTACTAGTAGCGACACCTGTGAGCGGCGTGCGAAGTCGCGACGGCCTCAGTGACGTCACGCAGGGGCGCAACGAGACGGAGGGTGGGGCGCGGCGAGGCGCGCGGTGGGGCGGCAGAGCGGCGAGCAGCGGGACGTCCTCTCGGGGCGACGGCAGGCGGTGAGTGCTTCTTGCTTTAATACCTATGTTTAAATTATAACAAAATTGAGGGCTTTTTTTTTATTCCAATGATAAAAAAACTGAGTTTTCAACATTGACACGAATCACACAATGACAGCGATTTTTGGAGATTGGTTCTTCCACCGATACTTCCTGACAAAATTACAAACGTTCTTGACGTCCAGAGGTCGCCTGATCACGAGTACGTCTTGTATTTTACAATGTAAAAAAATGTTGGGAAAAATATGGGGGCTCTCTCCAATGCTTACTCTGTGACTATACACAGCGGTGATCAGGCCAATGGTGGCCTATGGCTCTGGATCTCTTCTGGCTCTTGACCACCATTACCAGGCTCCAACGGTTCCATCGACAGGCCTGTTCAGCTATCACTGGCTGCATGAGAACCACTCCAACCGCAGTAATGTAAATAGTCCTAGAAAAAACTCCCCTTGACCTGTACATACTGCAAGAGGCGGCGCTAGCTGCCATCAGGCTGTACATCTAGGCATATGGGGCAAAAACTCACCATTCCACAAGCTTAAATCCTGGATCGTGATTGAGTATCATCCCCTCATCGCTGCCCCGTGTGACAGAACACAAAAACAACCTATGTTCAACAAAAACTATAACATACAAACGATAGAGGAGGAAAGGGATTAGTCAGGAGCCAAAGAAGTACGAATCTACACAGATGGCTAAAAAACACAAAACGGTTCAGGTGCTGGCGTACACTCCCTTGACCTCAACATTAACTTTCACATACCGCTAGGCACACACAGTTCGATCCTTCAATGTGAATGTGTCGTATTCTCTTCCTATGTTTTGAACAATAGTGTATTTTGTATGATTCCTAGAGTGTATAATCATTTACTCAATTACTTACTCGAAATTTGGAACAATAATATTTTTTTAAATAAACTAAAGAAAATACTGTTAGATAAATCATATTACTTAGTAAAAAAGTTTCTTGATGATAAACTTTAAAGCAAAAACATAATAATAATAATTGTAAATCTAATTGTACATGTATATCGTATTATGAATATTTGTATGACTATTTTTGCACTGTTTGACATGTTTTGTTATTTCTATTAATTGTAATAATAATTATAGAGTATTGTATGCTTGACATTTTCCGCTGTAATTCATTTACTTGATACTATGTATAATTGATTAATTTGTAATTTATTAATATGCTTTTTAAATTTGCATGACGTGAGCCTGATTATGGCGAAACATTTTTTTTTAAATTTTAACACCTGTATATCTACCCATATTCTGCAAATAAAAGATTTGAATTTGAAATAACCTTAAAATAATCATAAGGACTATAACGGGCCACAGCGTCCTTACCAAACATCTTTTCACAGGCAGCCCACTTTGCAGGGGCTGTTTTAACGCAAAAGAATCAGCCGCCAACGTAATCCTGGAATGCGAGGCCTTGGCATCTCAACGCGAAGAAATTCTTGGATCAGTGAGGTCGCTCCGTGAAGCCTGTGAAGCCCCCATGAAGCTTCTTTGCTTTTGGAATAGGCTGCCTATGTTTTTCAGTACCCCCACGCACAACGGACCGAATGGGAGTCTAAGTGCGGAAGCTGGAGTCCCTTCTACTAGTACTGTATCCGGCTTTATACCGAGCAAACATAACGCCAGGCTTGCTCTGCCTCCCAATTTCTTTGTTCGCGAGCCCATTGTAAATGGGCCCTACAATTGCGGGGTGCTATAGGTAGCACGCTCTGCGGCCTGCGAGAACGCAAACCCACTTCACGTAAACATCTTCGGATGGTTTCGTCGCTTATCAGTAAGCACGAAGAGCTGTGGAGCCTCGTTGCCACCAACATCAGTTTGTTTGGCGGTCATGGTACGATTCCGTCGAGCAGTATTTTGAGAGATCGTCCTTCATGTCACTCGGCCACGCTGCCTGTGATACGATAGCGTGTCCAGAGGAGGCTTATGACGCTCTGTGTGGTGCCGAGAGCGACAGCCACAGTAAATTGCCTGGAACCAGCTTGCAACATTCCGACGGCTCTCATGATCATCCATGTTGATCACTTCTTAGAGTGTTGTGTGTTCTGTCATTACAACATGACTCCTTGAGCATGATGTCGACGTATCGCCACAGAACAGCCACTTGCGTCACTTGAAAGAATTGTTGCTTTAAACTGCCATAAGTGCAGATGTGAGGTATTGTGTGTCCTATGTCAGGGGTTTCTCACACAAGCGTTTTAACATACTTAATCATATCCTACCATACCCTCTGTCACAGAGAGGAGGCCTGTGTCCCAGGAGTGGGAGCATTAAAAGGCTGATGATGATGATGAGTTTGTATCTTTTAGTTATATGTTAGTGGTCAAGCGCAAGCTAATCAATAATAAAACAAAAAAAAAAACTTTCTAAACCACTTCCAAATTATTTTTATAAATGTAAATTCCAAAACAAAACAAAATCATAAATTGTAATACGTCATAATCGGTGGGCAGATGACCAAGGCAGGAGACGAATCTAACAGAGCATTGTGGACGGAGGAGCGCTGTTCCTCCCCAAAAGGGGGGCGACCTTTAACACTACACTAAATGTGGGATATTTTAGGTAAAACGAAAATTTAATCAGCAGTGGATAATTTAGATCTAATTCAAGTCATACAGTCTACATGCGCCACGCTTCATCAAAAGCCGTTCATCGGTTTAAAACTGAAAACGTAACAAAGGTTGAGTAAACTTAAAGTTCTGTTGAGCTCTGTTTTCAGACTAACATCGGGTTATTCTACAAACAACGTTTCAATATAGTTTACAAGAAGCGACAATCATCTCCCTGCTTTCAGCATTCATACAACCAGACCAACAGACCGAACCTCTTCTGTAACCTCTAATAACCAAAATATTAACTGGCACTTCTTCTCGCGGGCTTGCCAGAATAAAAAGCTATCTGTGAGTAAAAGTACATACTGCCAAAGATTACTTGCAAACATATAAACTACTAGCTGACCCCCGCGGCTTCGCTCCCGTCAAAATTATAGCCTATGTTACTCGGGAATAACGTAGCTTTCCATAGGTGAAAGAATTTTCAAAATCGGTCCAGTGGTTTCGGAACCTATTCGGTACAAACATACAAACAAATCTTTCCTCTTTATAATATTGGTATAGAATATTATCTTATTCCTAGCAAATCTAAATCAAAAAAAGTTAATGTTTTTATCGAATCCTTGTTACTTAAGTTACAACTAAAGTTCAACAAAAGCGTAATAAAGTTTTTACATAAACTCACTCTAGTTTATATTAGTTACAAAGAATGAGATTCGAAGTTCCACACCAAGTATTCAATCTTTCACAAACATTCACTCATTATTATTTTGCACTCGATAACTAAATAAAAGTTATTATAATTAAGGATAAGTAGCAACATTGTTATAAAGTTATTTGCATATATATATGCGAAAGGACAGCGAAAGGACGGCAGGTGGCGCTGTGATGTAAACAAAGTATTTGATTGTGCTCTTGTAAATTATATATCTAAATATATTAAAAGTGCTCAAACGACCATAATCTATGCATAAAAGTATAAAAATACACTAAAATCAACTAAGTATAGCGGTATAGCAGCGTTTATCAATGACGTCCGTGGTGCATAAAACTACAAGTGATTATTGAAACGGGTAAACAAAAGACTTGCAAAATCAATGAGTGAAACAGTGATAAATGCTAATAAACATTGATCAGAGATGTGTGAAGACTTCAAACCAGTGTCATAAAAGAAGTATAAGGTGACTTAGAAGTGAACATACGATTTAGCCTAAAACTCAATCGCAAAATCAAATTGTAACATAATATTGATCAGATTTTTATTTGAAATTTAGTTAAAACCTCGCCATCTCGTGGTTAACTTTTGAAATGACATGTCAATCGATCAATCGATACCAAATACAAAGTTTTGCAACTGTGACCAAATAATATATTCATCACATACGCCTCAAGTAGCGACATACATTGACTAAGAAATACGAATACAACATCAACAGAAAACGTTCTATTTTTTTTCGATATGAAACATACTGAACAGGTAAACATTAGGCTTTGACGCAAAGAGCCCTAGTTCAAATCTCTTTACACGAGGTTATTTTGGTAGAATCATGAACTTTCTGAAGAATATTACGTTCCGTCGCACGCTCACCCGCTAAGTCAGGACTAGAAGACGACAGTAATATGTCTCAAAATTTAACAATTAACAGCATTCCTGACATGTCTGAGGAAGATGATGACTCACAACTCAAAATATTTGAGCAACAATCTACATTTCAGAAGTTAGCAAATTAGCAAGAAAACACTAGTCACTATTCCCACTCACTAAGGACCTTCGCTCGCAACATCGCAGTGTTAGACGACAAAACCAAAATGAATTAGCCTTACCAAGCTGAAAATTAACTACCTATATGTTCCATTCTGGATCTTTAGCCAATTACGTGAAAACACATAATAAGCTTCCAAATTCAATTAAAGACAGAGTACGAAAATAAATTTAAAAACAATCTCCAAAATTGCCTTTTCTTACCTTATTTTTAACCGACTTCACAAAAAGGAGGAGGTTTTCAATTCAGTTTTTTTTTAAATTCTATATTCGGGCATAACTCCGTCATATATAAACCGATTTGTAAAATATGTTATTCGTTCGAAAGAAGTTTATTCCGAAATGGTCCCATTTAAACTTGATAAAGATCTGTTTTATTATTATTATACGTTGTAGGTTCGCGTTTGACCACTATCTCGCCTGATATTAATTGATAATGTGGTCGATGGTGAAGCACGCTTGCCTAGAAGTAACCTATTCACTCTTGACTTGAAGACCCCAAGGTTGTAGCTGCTGATGCTGGCAGGGAATTTCCCTCCTTAGCTGTACGCTGTACGCACAATGAAAGTGAAGCACTTCGGAGTTTTGTTGTATACAACAAAACTCCGACACACCATCACGTCAGTATGCTCTAAACGGGTACGCAGATGTGTACAGTTCACCTTGTTAAACTCTCATTCCACCGGTTATGTTCAAGTTACTTGTTATTCGGGTAATCTATTCTGGCATCACTGTGGGCATTCTATTATTATAGCTTACACATTAACTAAACTTGCCCATTATGTACTACTAAAAAGAGTTTTTTATACCATTCCCCCTCTAAAAAGCTTATTTTATTCACTGAAAACAGTGAATAAAAAGCACTTTTATTCACTGTTTTAGTTTTTAAATTTGGAACACACCAATATATTCGACCTTAATCTCAATGCTATATAACCTCCTTGCGCAAAAAATACTCGATACAAACTTCTTGTGCAAAGAATACTCGACTTTCAAACTCCTTCTTCTATTTTAATTTTGAGTTTGTTTATATTTAGGATTTTAATAATAATTTTGATTTTAGTCTAGGATATTTATTGAATACTTATTTGGATTGTAATTCTAATATTAATTGCAATGGTGTTTAATTAATTATAATTATGTAACGTAACGGAGGTGGTCACAGGCCCCTGAAATACAGGTGCTGTTACCTAGCTCAGGGGTCAGGGTTTCACATTTTTTGTAAATTTTGAAGGAAATAAACCATTTATTTTTATTTATTAATATTCCTTGTGCTTAAATCTTTCTCTTTCTCGTAGTCATGGTATAAAATTTAGTATGCAACTCTTGAATAAAACGGATTTACATCGAGGGCCATGAATCACTCGCGACACTCATGATTCTAACACTTGAATTCTTCAATCATCATGAAAAGTCGTTAGTATCCTTCACTTGCTCGTGATTCATCTATGGCCCTCGCTTTAAAGCCGTCATTTATTGACTAGTTGCATAATATACTATTTTTTTTCAATTTTGGAAGGCTGTGTCCATGGTATAATAAGACATGGTAGTCTCCTCCCGTGACAGCTGGGTCACGTGATTGGCCTAAGGCTACGTCATCGATTGCGTTGCGGTTCTCAAACTTTTTTTGTGGGGAAAAGATAAAAATAATACAATAGAAAGAAAGAAAGAAAGAAAAATATTTATTTAGGTACAATAGGTACTATTTTTTTTATAATTTTTAATAAATCGTCTTAGTTGATACTTTTCGTATTTATTTACTTTGCTTTTATTTTAATTGTTTGCATATTAGTATTTTCAATTATTTCGGGACGAAAACCCACAAAACTTGACTTGACTAAAATAAGTCAAAAACTAGTTAGGTTAGGTTAAGTTCGGGCGTAAAGACGTATTGACACAACTATGACTGAAATTATGGAATTTACAACGAGTAGATAAATTTAATAATATGTAGAAAGGCTTGTACCAGTTATTTTAGTTGAATTTAGAATATTGAAGCCACGCATATGATAGCGTCTCTTCATTGGGAAAAGAAAAAAACCTTATTACACCGCCTTTTATTCTTCTGTTTTTACAGTTTACGGAACAATTAAAAATAATTATTGTGTATCTTTCAAAGTTCACGGGTTCACCACAAATGTTTGGGAGCCGCAGTATTTTGCTCACCGAGTGAAACAACGCTATAGGTGTGAACGACACGAAAATAGCGATGAAATGGCTAGTTGTCAGTATGATAATTGTCAGTTCGACGTGTTGCCACTGTGTGTGATTGAATTACCCGAGCAAAATGCATTTTTTATCTTAACAAAACAATTATGAGCTAATAATTCAATATACAAATTAATTTAACACTAAATAGATGAATCACATGAGTTACTAAATAGTTAAGCTAGTTAGTAATTTATTTTATGTTCATTAGCTACATGAGAAAGTTCCTAAATTTTGTAAAAAGGACAATCAATAGTAACACTTGTCGTGAGTCTTAGGCCATCCTGGGAAGAGAATACCAGGCGAAGTATACGGAGTATGTTATTATACCATGGCTGTGTCAAAAAACAAAAACAGGAACACAGACTACACAATACACACAGCACCTATAATTTTGACATACTACCTACCTATGTTATGTTATTTTATTTTATGTTATCGCTGTTTGTCTTAATATTTTTTTTTTATCTTATTTTAATTCATGGTGGTTTTCCTTCAACATTTTGAGAGCAGTGGTGATAAAATAATTTACACAAAGTAAAGAGCCTGCCTGGGTTCGAACCCACGACCTACAACTTGTACCACCACCACTGGGCCCCCACTGCTGCTAAAAGTAGGTATATAAACGGGAACTAGAACTAATTGGTTATCAAAAGTATTCGTCTGCACTCCTGTCAATGAAAAACGTGCTCAAAATAGCTGGCTGATTTTTTTGCGAAAAAATGTTGACATGACCAATTAAAAACCTAACTAGGAACTTCGTTAGTTGCGATTATACTGTACTGCTGAGCGTAGGTTCAGAATGATATATAACTTTGAAGGCACACTTTGATTTGACCGGCGAAATTGTAATGGAATTCCCAAATACATTATTCTCATTAAATAAAATAAAGCGTAAATCCTTTGTTTTTGTCATTTTATTTTTTATATTTTTTTATACCTATCTGACATATTTTTATTTTTTTTACTTTTCTGACATTTTATGATTTATTAATTTTGACATATTTTTTTTACGTTGGCATTCTTTTAAATTATGAATATGGTTTTTTTATGATTTTTGTTTTATATCTGACATTTAACATTTTATGATTCCTGACATTATTTTTGTACGTTTTAACATTATTTTATTATATGAATCTGGTTTTTTTTTATGATCCATTGTCTTTTTTTGCAAAATTATATTTTTTTTTTATTTCGTTTTTTTATATTTTAATTTCAAATATTGTAAAATGTATTTGTACGCCTCGCTAGGCGAAAAAAACATGTCAGGGCAACAAAAAAAAATTGAACATTCTGTATGCCTACTGTATGTGAACTTATGTTTGGATAAATAAATTATCTTTATCTTTAAAGCATAAGTACATTCACACCCGTACAAACAACCTTCCTCTGCCGGGACACAGGCATTCTCTCTGTCAATGGAGGCAGGCTGTAATCCACCACGCGGGTCCAATATGGGTAGCTTCATGTCAAAATGTCATCAAACCTTTATTTCTAACACATTTCGTTTTTCTCTTATAATTCTCCTTTACAGTTTTGAATAAAGTAACAATGACTAAAGTTACAGCTTGGGCAACAAATAACTTAGGTAACAAAACTGTTTAGCTAAGAATTGTTTATGAGAAATGGTATCTGAGTGGGTGGATCCTTCCATTTATCCATTTAGGAAACTCTCAGAAGAAACTCGGAATCTGAAACTATGCCTTATTACTAGTAAGCTAGTCCCATATTAAACTCGACTTATATAAAATTTAAATGCGTGTACTGTATCAACTCCTTCGGGGAACTCAGGCGTGATAATATACATTATTATGTAAATTGAAAAGGCTTTACAAAAGTGGGTTTATTTTTTGTTTGCTTTAGATATTGGTACACATTGTGCTTCAGGCCTTTTCATTATTTATAGTAGATTAATGGATACCACGTTGTGTGATATTGAATAGGTGATGATATATAATATCATCATGTTTTTTTCTCGCGAGTCGTTAGAAACCATTTTATTTATTTTTTCAATATTATTAAAGCGTTTGTATTATTTAACTCTGCAGAGTATCACAAGCAATCGTTCAAGCCCAAAATGAAATTTGAAAACGCAATATACGTTTACGTCTTTGTAATAAAGTCTCAATAAAAGTGTAGTTGTCTGGTTGTGATTTTTCTCGAAAAAGGGTGTAGGACCGCTCTCATACAGAACGATTTTTAGATTTTTGTAAAAAGTTTTCGCAGTCTAATAAACTTATTTGATGACATTTCTTTTTTTCGCCAGTGCCTAGTCCAATGACAGTAGTTTAAAAGTAACATAAGAGATCACAATATTTATTTGAAAATAATATGCTTAGATGTTGAGTCATTGGTTGGTCATGTTGAGAGGATGAGTGCGAATAACAGAAGGGTACAAGGCAGACGGGACTGGAAACACTGGGAGAGAGCTAATAAAAGAGTGTTAATAAATATATCTTATTGGTTATCTTCTTCAGAAAGGCCAAGTGCGCAGTACTCACAACCGGCGTCCGTGTATGAACATAAACGAAAGGAGTATGTTGTAAGGATCGTTGCAGATGGCGTTCTGTAGTTTCCCTTTGTAAAAAAATATGAGTGTATGTATGTACTTATGTAGTTCTGTATGTAACATCAATTTTTATCACATACCTTAAAGATATTTCATAACATAAGGTAAAGTCTCTCATCTCTACCCTTGTAAAGTAATACCGTATATTTTAATAAAACGCGGAACCCGGAGTTGGCATGTTGGTTTAGGTGAAGAATGCAAGGGTACTATGTTGGATATGACGTAGTTTTAAGTAATATCAAACGGAGTTTGAGACTGGTATGTTGATATAGTGACCCTTGGCAGCGACCTTGCTTTACATCTATTTTTATAAAAATATTTTTGGAGATAACAATACTAAATGGGTTTCTACGTGAAGCTATTTTTGATACCTACATCTATTTGCGTCACAAAGAGAGCTATTCTTTTTGGTAACTAAAAAATGTTGTTTAATAATTGACTATTATGGTTCAATACAAAAAATACCGTAACTCTTGTGAGTTAGTTTAATAATTTTTTATGCTATGGCCGTAAAAATAACATTAAATTTACTCATTTGTGGGGCCTACATCCAAAGTTATGGTCGTTAGACTATGTGAATATCGTCATAAGTACGTCAGGGGGGTGACCACAAGCTCTTAGAGTAAGGTTATTTTGAGATCGAGTAAGGGACAGATGTATCTGACTTGTATACATCTGTCACTTACTCGATCTCAAAATAACCTTACTCTAAGAGCTTGTGGTTACCCCCCAGGTACTATCATGACGCTATCTTTGAAAGTGTTGGGATTGTACCTCTTAAATGGGGTGTTTTCTCGATAAAACTAAGTGCGAAATTAAAGTTTTATTACTACAAAAACGGACACACTGTATAATTTTGTCTAAAATTTGCGGTAGAAAAGTTCTTTTTTTAAACCTTGCCCCTCACTACAAATTTCTTCCTGTATCATGGGTGCGTTTGTTCCATATATTTTGATTGGGCAGACTTAACTGCATTTCTTTATGAAACAGCTGATGTTCACAGTTTCAGAGTTGTTCCCGAAGCAATGAATATTCATGAGGTTACCCTAAAAAGTCGCCACTGATTACAAAACACAAAGGTTGTATGTGGGTGTAATATCCGTTTATGTAAATGAAAGTAGGTAGGTCTAGTGAGATACTAATTGTTTTACCAAAAACAAACCATGTTCTTCGTATTCATTAAACAGCCTTTTAAAATAATCGCGTCTCCCGGATTCCTGGAGAGCTTTTAAATAAAGCAGATATGTTTTATTATTATTAAACAAGCAACTGTTATTATAGGAACTTTACGATTAGTTTTAATTAATTTGCTAACACTTTAATTATATTTTTCGTTATAAAAGACCGGCCTTTGTAGTGTGATTGGGGAAAGTCTATGTCCAGTATTAGGAATCTTTAAGCTAAAACGATAACGATGAAGCGTAAAAGTATATTGATAGAAGTGGCAAGCCTCCAGCCTAATTGTATAACATAATAATTATAAATTCGTAGAATCGATCGCAAACTCTTTCATTTTTAGCAATTCAACAGTATTCTTTGCGTTTTATTTGTTGTTGAGTTGACAGATTTTTAAACATGTACCCCAAAGACACTTGGTCGCGTTATTCAATTTACACAAATAGGATGCTGTACCGAAGGGGCTTCATCATCATCATTATCATCATTATATCAGCCGAAAGGCGTCCAAAGCGGGACATATGCCTCCCCCAAACATTGATCGGTGCCGTGCGTCTCGCTTCCAGCGGACTCCCGCCACACTCACCAGGTCATCTGTCCACCTGCTGGGATGCCTTCCAACTTGGCTTCGTCATCGGGTTAACGATATAAAAATATCCCAAAAAATTGCCAAATTTAAGTGACAGTAGGCATGGCATTACTCGCAGAACGGATGGTCGTTTAGTTCTGAAGAATTTTTTAACTTCTCTTTGACCTAGTCTGTCCGCCTGTCTGTCTCTCCATCGTCTGACACACAATTTTGTTCTGAAGAGTTTTTTTACTTCCCATTGACTTTTGAACTTGAATTTTGGTGATAATGTTTATAATTACGTATATTTTACTAAAAAATACCTACAAAAAAAAAACAAAAATAAGGAGATCTTTTCTGTGGTAGTACGGAATCCTAAATATGCGAAGTCAGACAAACACTTGGCCGGTTTGTTTTTAATTAGTTCCTTTAAGAATAGACCACGGCAACGAAGCGCCAAAAAGAAAGGCTAGTCGCGTATAAAACATTTACGGATTGGGTTATTTGTTTAATTTATTTTATTTTGTAATGAGCCAGCTCCCGACTTCGATCAAGTTGAACATATTTAATGTGACCCATGAAGTCTGTCAAGATTATTCGAATTGAGTACGAAAAATATGTAAATTAAAATTGTACAAACACACGACAATTTCGTAAAATTTTCATAAGTTAAGCCAACTTTTTGCAGAAATTTCTGCAAAAAGTTGGCTTAACTTATGAAAATTTTACGAAATTGTCGTGTGTTATTGTCGGTATCTGGAAATGAAATCGGTATAAATACAGACACGATTTCATTTCCAGATACCGCTTTTGTGTTGAAGGCAATAAGCTTATCGTAAAGAGAGAATGAGTCAATCAATCCAGACATCCTTGAGAACAAAATCACAAGGATGTCTGGATTGATCTAGAAAACTTCAATTTTAGTTTGGTTTGTGTGGCTAGATTTCATATTATGGTCTTGTTGACCTATCTGAAATCTAGCCGCTGCTGGCTATGTTAAATACTTGTTGTTGTACGATTACTTACTTTCTTTACTATTCAATCATATAATTAAAATATCATTTAGATTTCATAAGAAGAACAAAATTAATACTAACCCAAAAAAAATCAAATCAATATTTTTCTTAATCTTCTTCGATTTCAAATCTTTGTTCATCAATATTAGATAAACTATCTAAAGTCGATAGATACGGCACTTACCGCCTACCGCATCACTATCTTTTGTTCCCACCAACTGAGGTGTAAGCGACCAGCGGCTTGACCCCTGAGAGGCTCGCTACCGCCCCGGTCCCAGCCGCTGTAACACTGGAGTGCGGCCGGCAGGGAGGTTTCGTCCGCTGATCGTTAACTGGTCACTCGGCTGCTAGTTTCTACAGTATACCGTGCGATCAGCTGATATTTACTTAAAAAATATGTACGATTTCCAACAACCAGGCCGCGCCGCCGCCGGAGCGCATTTCATAATGTGCTGAAGGAAATTAAGGCTTCTTTAAAATTTTAATTAAGTTTAATTTTTGCATGGAATTTACGCTGCTTGGAACTCAGTTAGATCTGCGCTTATGCCACGTCAGCCAGTCGGTCACGCTCTGACGCCGCGGCAGCCGGTCGGCTACTCGCGAACGTGGACGGTGGCGCTCGGCTGTCGTCGCGTCCGGTCGGCTGCAAGTTGAATCATTCAAGTTGTGCGTTGAACTGTAGACTGACGTAATTTTTTTTTATTGTTTTTCGTGCAAAATTAATATGGATACAAATGAAAAGCTTATATGTTTATTTGAAAAAACCGACTGCGACACGAAAGCATCACCAGTCGCTGAGAGCATGCTAGCGGATACGCGAGCACGCGCGCGCTTGCACTCGGGTTCCAACAGATTGTAGCCGTCGGGCGGTCGCGGTCGGCTAAAGGCGCGTGGTCGCGCATCTGCTGCGACGCGCTGCGCTGCGCTCCAGCGTGTCCCGGTTGATGGAAATTGTAAATTATACTTTACTTACTTCGACATATCTACATGCAAGCAGCAACATTATGTGTTCTAAATATTTTGTAAAAGTGTTAATAAGCTACCATAATATGTATTTAAAAGTTTATGTTATAATCAGCTCTTGTTAAAATCATATTGTGATAAACTTAGATAGGTGAATTTTATAACTTCATAAAGTGTTCTGTGTTACACTGTTTTAATGTATCTTACTTATTTGACTAAGGCAAAGAGGGTTAATAAAAAAGAATCTGAGATATGTCTATTATATATCTGCACAGGCAGAGAATAGAACTTAACGCCACCAGACAGGATTCTGGCAATAGAGAGAGCTATGCTTGGAGTTTTCTTGCGAGATCGCATCAGAATTGAGGATATCCGTGATCAAAGTTATCGACATAGCATGAAACTGCGAAGGTGGCACTGGGTTCTTTACAACTTTGCAATTACCTCGCAAAATTAAACCAAATAGTTATGAGTAACTCTTCTGATACCTTTCTTATCATTGGTGATTTTAACATGAGCGGTATTAACTGGGTCTTATCCGACAATCTATCACTCGTCCCAATGAACCCAAATGGTCCTGACGAAGTTTTATTAAGTGACGAATTATGTTCCCTAGATTTTGGTCAATACAATGGTGTTCTTAATAGGCATGGTAAAATTTTAGATTTGGTACTTTCAAACCAATTAGTTAATGTGGTAGAATGTTCAAGTCCACTGGTTCCCATCGACGCCTACCATCCAGCACTATTAGTTAATATGGATTTCGTTGAAACTCCTCTATTAGAGTGCGCGCCACGGACGCAGTATCTGTTCGACAAGGGTGACTATGAATCTATAAACAAAGACATTTCCATGACTGACTGGGCATCCGAGTTTGCAACACGATCAGTTGATGAATCATTAAACTTTTTCAATCAATTTATTCTCAATTTACACACACAATATATTCCACAAAAAATACATCGTTACAAAACATATCCAACTTGGTACAATTCGGCATTAATTAAAACAATTAAAGAAAAATACAAGTATTTAAAAAAAAAAAGACTTACGGCAATATAGCAGATGAGTCAACATTTAAGCTACTTCGTGAAAGGGTAAAGGTATTAGAATCGCAATGTTATGTTAACTACTTGAGCTTAACTGAAAAATCTATTAAAGAGAACCCTAAATATTTTTGGACCTTCGTTAAAAAACGACACAACTCAAATGCAGTGCCGAGCACATTAAATTACAATAACGAAGCGTTGCGTACCGGAGAAACAATATGCGAAGCGTTTTCTACATACTTCCATTCTACATTTCTAGATACTAGCCCTGGTCATGGAATTTCTTCACCTACTTTTTCTACTGAATCTTCCAGCCTATCTGATATATGTAGCATTGTAGTGAACGTTGAGGAGGTTTCTAACTTGCTTCGCAAGTTGGATACTTCTAAAGCGGCTGGCCCGGATAATATTTCATCCAAATTTCTTGTACGATGTTCGACTTCGATTGCCCAACCTATCTCGATTCTCTTCAGGAAATCCTTAGATACTTGTATTGTACCTGAACTTTGGAAATCGGCTTTCATAACGCCTATTCACAAAAAAGGAGTCAAAACCGAAATTGTAAACTACAGGCCGATATCCAAGCTCTGTATTGTGGCAAAAATCTTCGAAAGGATCATCTATAACCAGGTGTATAGTGCTCTTAGAAATTCGTTTAGCTCCTTTCAACATGGTTTTTTGAAGGGTAGGTCTACCGTCACCAACTTAATACTACTCAATGACTTTATCACTGACGCCATGGATAACGGTGGGCAGGTTGATGTCGTTTATACTGATTACAGTAAAGCTTTTGATCGAATTGATCATGAGATCTTATTATCTAAGTTATATGGCATGGGAATACGAGGCGATTTACTCAGATGGTTTTCTTCTTATCTGGAGAATAGGTCCCAAGCAGTAGTTTTAAGCAATTATATGTCTGGTTGGGTGCCTGTCCCCAGTGGGGTGCCCCAGGGTTCATTGCTCGGCCCATTACTTTTCATTATCTACATAAACGACATCAACGCTTGCTCGCTTTCATCCAGGCTGTTGTGTTTTGCTGACGATATGAAAATCTATGCCACAATATCATCACATGCGGACGTGATTGCACTTCAGGATGATTTACGTCGTCTGGAGGCTTATTGTCGTGGGAGTAAGCTTGATCTTAACCCTGCTAAATGCTCGTTTCTAACGTACTCTCGAAAGCGCGCAATTATACCTTCATCGTATATCTTGGGTGATCAAGTACTACCTAGAACGAATTGCATCCGAGATCTGGGGGTATATCATGATTCTAAGCTTACGTTTGAATTTCATATCAATGCCATAGTCGCTAAAGCATCTAAAGCACTAGGTTTCATAATGCGGCTATCCAAGTGCTTCACTCAAGCCAAAACTTTAAAAATTCTATACTGTACTTTTGTTAGAAGCAACTTGGAATATGCGTCTGAAATCTGGAATCCATGTTATCACAAGTACATTGATCGTATAGAGAGCATTCAGAAAAGGTTCATCAAGTATTTGTGTTATCATCAGAAAGTGCCCTACCGGTCTGAAGATTACCTCAATCTCTGCAAGAAGTATCATATATTACCCCTAATTAATCGGCGAGCAGTCTCCGACAGCACTACATTATTTAAAATTTTCAATAATTCTATCAATAACTCCGATATTCTATCCAAATTTTATTTTAACGTTCCTGGAAGGTCAAAGCGATGGTACGCACCGTTGCGTGTTCCATCTGCTTCTACGAACTACAGGCAAAATTCATTTATAGTGCGTGCAAGTAGAAACTTTAATGACATTTGTAAGCGGCATGATTTTGATCCTTTCATAACGGGTGTGTCCTCGGCCAGAAAGTGCCTGAGCCTTGGCTTTTTTAATTAGGATTTTGTATGTTCAGGTTTTTATCATTGTATGGTTTATGAAATGTTAATTTACTTTGAGCTTGCATGCTATACTGCTTTGTTTTTTTGGTAGCTATGTTGTGTTGTTCACACTCTTTCTTTCCAATCTATTTTTAGAAGTGATGACTTTTAATTGGCTGTCAGTCTCACGTACTAATTTATATTCTGTTTGTTTTAGCTGTAAGTCGTCCATGATTGTTAAATAAATAAATAAATAAATCTTTCAGCTTTATATTTTAATCATCATATAAAACTAAGACATTGAGTATTCAATAGGATCAAATATATTGCTGCTAGAATTATAATAATTATTAATTATTTCTCTCTAGAAAACATTCGCGTCGATTTCATTTACATCAGCCTTTTATATAGGTAGCTCTTTCTTTGGTTTTGTCCTTTAATTTATTAGGATACTCAAGTATATTATAATTTAAACGACATGATGCTATACGTTAATTTTCAATTATACAGCTCATAATTTACTTGAAAGGAAGCCTACCGTGATAATTATTCCGTTGTACCTATTACTAAATAAAACAGTTTACATAATGTCTTACCAAAATATTAAATATCAAAGCGTGTTAACCTTACAAAATACTTGTACCCTCGTTACCTAACCACTTTAGATAATTATTATGTTTCAGAAGTTTAAGGGTGCTTTTTCATCAGAGATGTGCCACCAATGGGATCACTTCATTTTCTTAAGCAAACTTAGCATGGCTCTGGTGGCAGTAACGTATTTTATTTACAAAAAACCTAACATTTTCAAACAGACACTGGTAGAACTATGAGAATACTATACTATTTCTGTGCCAAATTTCATCCAGATCCGCTCAGCTTTTCTGACGTGATTGAGTAACAAGCATACATCCAAACTTGGTAATTTATTAGTAAGATTATAATTGTGTACCAAAACTTGTCACAATAATGCATGGTACCTACTAAAGTGTGTCACTATTACATGTATTTATTTATATTACTAGCTTCAACCAGCGGTTTTCCGCGGGTGAAAGTCGTAAAGTGTCCGAAAAAGATACACTTGTGATAAAAGTACACAATGTCCTTATCCAAGGCATGGTCTACCCGTGTGGAAAGTTTTATTCAAATCTGTTCAGCGGTGAAAGCGTAACAAATAAACAAACTGACATTTGCATTTATGAAATGAAGTTAGGACTAACTATACTTCATTTGAAATAAGATTGGTAATTTTTACAACCCCTTTGTACAGTCCGTTCAACCGATTTTGAGTTCTATCCCGTAAGCATAAGGATGGCATAAAAAGCATAAACCTGTTACTAAAACTAACTGTTTAATACAGCTGCCATTTGTCTTATCACCAACGTAACAGAAGTCAAAATCGGTTGAACGAGCTGTAAAAGGGGATTATTTAAATATCGAATGTTATCTCAAATGGATTATAGCTTCTCGAAATCTTAATCCGATCGTTCAGCCATCAAGACGTGAAAAGGTATTAAGCTAACAGACAGGGTAACTTTTGTTTTCATAACTTCAGTATGGATTGTTACAGTCCTTTTTAATATCTTATTATTTGTTAGTTGTATTTCATCGTATATCAAAAAACGGTGATGGAAAACATTGTGATGACACTGGCATGTCCTTGAACCAAAAATTTGTAGGCATGTGACATTCACCAAAACGCACTGGGCCCGCGTGGTAGGTTAACGCCACATTTAAAAAAAACTTAATTCAAAAAATCAAAAAACCCGACTGCTTCAAAAGCGAACTAAAAAGTCGTAAACAAGGAAAAAATCATGCTGTGCAGTCGGAGAATACATATTCGCGGGCTGGCGGACCAAAATCTGGTGTAATAAAATATTTGGGCCCCAACAATATGGCACCCAAAAGCCGATATTTTTCAATTTTTCAATTTTAATGCTATTCCTATGATAATCGCAGGGTTAAGACGAATCGATTGACGTATGAATCATCAAAATCGGCCAACGCGTTTGGTCTCCGGATCGCCATATAGGAACAAACATACATACATACATACATACATACATAGATTGATAAACACATTACCCTCCTTTGGCAGTCGGGTAAAAAAGAAGCCTGTGTCCCAGCAGTAGGAACATTAAAAGGCTGATGATGGTGTATGTCATCGTGGTAGAAACTCGTTAGGCCTAATATAATTCATAACATTTTTGCGGATAGTCCATGTTTTTGTAATTTCTTCATGCCCTTGTATTTTTCTCTCGTAGTTTTTCATTGATGTAACGTACATGTATGAACTAGTATTACTTATCTGGGAAAAACGCAAACCGTATGTAGGCTTTCTATTTTTTTTTTAAATTGGGCAAGGAAAATAGTAGTTTAGATGTTTAACAGGAAAACTTGATAACCTCTTATATTGATAAAATATATTGAGTATTGAGTAAATATATTGAGTATTAAGTAGTCGCATGGTCGGGTTAAGTGTTTCAGGAAGAACAATTTCGGGTAAAGAACTTTAGGTGAGCCAATATGGACCCGTTTCCGGGGTTTTCCTAGCAGGGAGCGTATCATTAGCAGCAGGGAGGTTATTTTTGTGCCTGTTTTTCATCATTTCAGCTGAAAGACGTCCACTGCTGAACATAGACCTCCTTCAAGATTTACAAGTGATTAAGATATAGATTTCAGCCCAGTTGATAGCAATATAGTCGCCCGTTTTTTCTTAAAATCTGTACAGATTCGGTACAGAAACGAAAACGCACCGAACTGGTGAGAAAGGTGACTAACACTAACACTGTGCACTTGTTGGCAAAGGTTTCGTATCACTAATAAGTGTGGATAGTGGCATATAATACTGGTGCATGCTGGCCTATACAACAATACTACACATGACGGCTTGAATACACAGTGGGAACAAGCAATCTATCGGGTTTATTGTGCCACGAATGGCAATTTGTATTTGATATTGGTTTGACAGCCATACGGAGTCAATATTTGACGGGGCTGCTTTCAGGGTTTTGTGATAATAAACACGCAAAAGAAAACTGGAAAATGTACGGAAGAAATACAAGGGATTAAAATAACATCTCTTCAAGTCCTATTTTTTTTTCGGGCCGAGCAATTTATTTTTCTCTTTCATTTGTCACTGTGATACACACCCTTTTCATATCATCCCTTGCATAACCTGTATTCGTATAATTCACTGTGACAAATTGTGCTACAAACAAACCGTCTGTTCCAAATTATTCACTAGTAGATAACAAACCCAATTTACAACTTTACAAATAAATCTTGCTACGGCGCGCAGCGTATCAATATGGCGTTTGCGACGGCGTAACACATTCAAACAATAACGCTTCGAATATTGCCAATTAGTGTTTCGACGGAACCCAAATATAGTTACGTACATAATGGGCCAGCTTGGATGGACGTTTGACATATTGATTGACAATTGAATATAAATTAATTCATTAAGACATCCAATTAGTTTTGACCGTATTGACCTTGTTAACTATATAGCAACATAAAAAATCAGAATAAAAGCTGAAGTAAATTAAATCTTATGCAGAAGTCAGAAATCATTATATTCATTTTCTTTGCATTTTTGGACATCGTATTTTTGTATCCCATCGCTTAAATCTGTTCGTATATGTTTTTAATAAAATTTAATTTTAACGAATGATACTGGCTAGCAGAATACATTACGGCAAGATTGCCTGACAATAACATGGTTTTTTTTAACTTTACACTAGGATTTTCGCCTTTATCATGAGTGCTTTTGCAACATCAGCTAGCATCTGCAAATTTCAGGAATGGGATCTTAGGCTATTAGCGTAGTAGAAAATAACGACCGCGCATCACTTGACTATTATCTTATTGATATAAAGTTTAAGGTGGATCCATAACCTGGTTAAGATTACGGGATGGCGATGGATGCGAGACCCACCGGATTGGTAAATGTGGCGACGCCTGGAGAACTAAAATCGCTATATGTGTCCCACACAATAGCGATTTTAGTATTTTAATCAACATGACAAGTATTTGCATTCAGAAAGTATCATTTGGTGAAGTGGAATTGATGAAGAAGACCACAGATGGCCTCTCGAACTTCTCAATGATAAGTAAGTTTTGGGTAAGTAAACATATCTAGAATAGTTAAATGGCCGTGATGAAGCAAAATTAAATAAATAGTATTTATGAAAATGGTACCATCAAACTGATCTGATGATGAAGCCGGAAGGTCCGGAACCGGAACTCCATAATAAAACAATGTATCCCAGTCGTGTTTAGGCTTGTTGGAATTGTTATGAGAAGCCATCTGGCTATAAATGATTTTCATGGTAATATAAGGTACTCAAACTAAAAAGATAAAAACCGGCCAAGTGCGAGTCGGACTTGCGCAGGAAGGGTTCCGTACCATTATAGCAAAAAAACGGCACAAAAATCACGTTTGTTGTAATGGAGCCACTTAAATATTTATATTATTCGGTTCTTAGTATTTGTTGTTATAGCGGCAACAGAAATACATCATCTGTGAAAATTTCAACTGTCTAGCTATCACGATTCATGAGATACAGCCTGGTGACAGACAGACAGACGGACCGCGGAGTCTTAGTAATAGGGTCCCGTTTTTACCCTTTGGGTACGGAACCCTAAAAAATAAAAACTTTTAACAAAAAAAATCAACCCACTTCCAAAACAAAATAGTACATTGCGAAAAATATCGTTTTCGGCAGTCAGTGTCAATAATGAAAAAAAAAACCAAAGACCAACTTCTGACGAAAGTTATTTTTCGCTTTGTAGTCTTTTGTTTTGGAAGTCGGTTTATTTTTTTTGTTGAAAGTTTTTTAGAATAAATTTATTGTTAAACTGGTAAGATAACAAATGTTTATTGCATGCATATTCCCTATTCTATTTATTTGTGTAGGTAGTCTCGAGAAGTGTCATCCGATAAAGTAAATTATTTTACTGGTAGACAGCTACACCACCGCTGCCGCGCACGATAGTGCTATAAGCTACATTTCATTCAGCAAATTCACGGTTTCTATGGAATAGGTCTCGAAAACGAAGCCACGGAAAAAACCGGTCAAGTGCGAGTTGAAGGGTTCCGTACCCAGGACATTGACTCAGGACCTTGATTTTTATAGACCTTTTAGCGACTATAGACCTCAGTCATCATATCAGCCGAAAGACGTCCACTGCTGGACATAGGCCTCCCCCAAGCGTCGCCACATTGATCGGTCCCGTGCGTCTCGCAACCAGCGGATCCCCGCAACCTTCACGAGGTCATCGGTCCACCTGGTGGGAGGCCTTCCAACGCAACGTCTTCCGGTTCGCGGTCGCCACTCCAGAACCTTTCTGCCCCATCGGCCATCCGTTCTGCGAGCAATGTGCCCTGCCCACTGCCACTTAAGTTTGGCAATTCTTCGAGCTATGTCGGTAACATTGGTTCTCTTACGGATCTCTACATTTCTGATTCGATCACGCAAGGAAATGCCGAGCATAGCCCTCTCCATTGCCCTTTGAGTGACTGTAAGCTTTCTGATAAGGCCCATTGTAAGCGACCACGTCTCAGAGCCATATGTCATCACTGGCAACACACACTGGTCATAGACTTTTGTCTTGAGACACTGTGGTAAGTTGGACGAGAAGACACCGCGCAACTTCCCGAACGCTGCCCAGCCGAGTCGGATTCGACGGTTTATCTCTCTCTCGAAGTTGGCCCTACCCAACTGGATCGTTTGTCCCAGGTAGACATAATCTTCCACAACTTCGAGTGTAGAGTCTCCAACCTTGATAGGAGTGGGTGTAACATGGGCATTCAACATCACCTTGGTTTTGTCCATGTTCATTTTAAGACCCACTCTTCCGGAAGCTCTACTGAGGTCATCGAGCATTGTATTGAGGCTCTCCATGGTCTCAGCCATGACCACTATGTCGTCGGCAAACCGAAGATGAGTGATGTACTCGCCATTAACATTGATGCCTAGGCCCCTCCAGTCCAGAACCTTGAATACATCCTCCAGCGCAGCAGTGAGGTGTATCCCTTAGTCGCCTCTTACGACACCCACGGGAAGATATGGGATGGTGAAATTCTTTACGTCCGTCACCATACGGTACCTATGTAGACCTCAGTATCTGGTATAAATTTCAAAGTGCTAGGTCCACCCGTTCCTGAGAAAATCGGTGGAGACTCACGGACAGATAGACGTACAAGAGAGTGATCTTATAAGGGTTCCTTTCTTACCTTTTGAGGTACGGAACCCTAAAAAACTACTTATTGCTATATCTAACTACATATGCTTTCTTTAAAGAGGTTGTTTTCCTCTATTTAGAGCGAAGATTGCATGCCACTGTTATGTAAATCCAATTCGAAAGCTTTGCACTGTTTACAAATCGAGCGTTTCCTTCCAATTCCATTTTCTTAACTCAATAGTCTCGCTCGATATTCCAAGAAAATCGACGATAATAGTGAGGTGCAATTTTTTTAACGATATTTCTAAAGTTTTCGTTCGAAATGTTGAAAAATAATAAATATTACTTAGCTCCGATTACTGAATGAAACATTTAAAGTAGAGTATTAATTTTCGAACTCTTTTTTATTATGCTACACACTACACACTTGACCACTATCTCACTTGATGGTAAACGATGGTGGTCGGCGATGAAGCATGCTTACCTAGAAGTAACCTATTTTTGCCTAAAAACTGTCAAACTTTAGCTGTAGGATTTGACAAGCTCTTAACTCCAAATTCACTGCCATAATTAGCATCCAAGGGATTGATTCTGAGTTGTGCTACAATGTCCATCAAATCTTTAAACGATGCTGGCATAGCCGATTTACTTCAAAAACTTGTAAAAGCCATTTCATGACAATTCATAAAATTTTCGCTGTTATAAATAGAACTAGCTAAATGTTTATACCAAAGACATTCTACCCTTTCTAGGAAAGCAGACGACATTTATTTTTAAGAGTCTTACGTACAATCATTCACAGTAATTCCCATTTTCTCGTTTATCAACTTCTTACTTCGTCGGCAGAATCGTTCTTTTGAAAATCAGAGCACTGAATTATTTAGAAAATCGTTACGTGAGACTTCTAAGAATATTCTTGTATCTATTACGAGTATCATTGTTTTTCAATTGTTTTCCCAGTGATCCGTGTTCCTAGAAAGCTGTCTAGACACGGCAGTGTGTCAGCCAAGTTCGCGAAACAAAAGCTGTCTAGACACGGCAGTGTGTCAGCCAAGTTCGCGAAACAAAAGAGCGACACACCGGCCGTGGGTTGTGTTACACGAAAATTTCGGCCCAAACTTCAACTTCCAATCTATTACACCTGCATACTTTTAATTTTGCGTGTCTACTCGTAGTAAGAACAATTTCTTGTAACCGAATCCTCCTTCAGTTGATTTTTTAAAAGAACATTTGTCATATTCTTTGCTAAGCAATAAAGTGACTTGGTAAGTTGACACATGCTTGACAAAATTTTACTTTAGTAGAATTTTTATACTTGGTGGAATATTAAACTTGCCAAGTCGCAATATTGAATGTACAAAGGACAATTGAAGAACGTTGTAAATGACGGAAGCGGTATGATTTATGGAACTTCGAGAGAACTTGGAATGCAGTTAGATCTCATTTATTTTACCAGAGATGCCGTTATCAAGAACTTGGTTTTCTTTCACATTTATGTTTTGGGTGGGATTTATTCCACTGTAAACAAAACAGTTCAAATTATTCGACGCCACGTTTCGATTTAACTTTCGAAATGAATCTGAAGTTTGTTTTCTGTGTGTTTTTGCAGGATTGATTGCAATAGTTGATATTTGAGTAGTTGCGCCAAAAACTATTTTTCGTTCACGAGAATTTTGGAATAGGTATAAATTTTCCGGATAATTTCTCCATACGAAGTTCAATCGACCGTGATACGAGGATATATGCCCCTTCTATAAATATGCTGATGGTGACCACATGGGTGGTCTTACTGAGGTAAGTTTTTTATTATTTTGGTGTAGAAAACGTGTTGCGCCGACCCCAAGTAACATGGGATAAGGGCAGGAAGATGATGATTGGCCCTAAGGGGCGAGCGAGTGGAAAATTGTCAATTAAATCATTATTTTCGTGTATCGATTCGCACTTGCGGCATTTTTTTGAAATTTAACCTCAAACGGTATAACTAGACAGAAAAATGCACACATTAAGAATAACGCCATCTTTGATTACTTTAATAACTCTATCTATATATATCATGTTTCTGGTCTCCTGGTACTTTGGGTATAAATGCATAAACATGTTTAACATCTATTTTCTATAAATAAATAATATTATATGAAATAATTGAGAAAGTTGTTTCGCTGTCCCTTAGTGGTGAACAACCAAGTGGTGGACATCGTAAATAATCTATAAATCCCAAGAAGAAGACACAATTGATGTAAATATTTAAAAAATTAAGAGTACTGACAGTAATTTTAACTAACTAACAATCGGGAGTGATTAGCGGATTTGGGGGGCGAGCGGAGCCCAAACCCAGGTCTAGTATTATAATATTATCTGTGTCCCGGTTAAGACATCTCCTTCAAATTACTTCAAATTTCGTCTCTAAAAACTTTATGATATACCAATACGTTTTTCCTCAATTTGTTTAATATCTTGTGCACACGTTGTGCCCTCGATTCTGTATTTTAATTAAAATATAGATTCACTCACAAAATTTATTTTGTAGCATTTTTCTGGATTATTTTTCGGTACAGAATCACCATGCCATGTCTGCCCCGCAATTTTAATATTACATGATTTTTTTTAATTACCTATCTGACTCGTTTATAAATATTATAAATCAAAATTTCAAATAGCGTAAAATCACGTCTGTATTCCCCCAAGGATCTGGCAGAGTTCAGACATTATATTATGTTGGTACACCCACAGTTCGCAGTTATTTTAAAGTCCCATGTTAAAGGGAGCGAGGCTATTGCCATCAACAGACTCGGCACGAATCCAGGCCCAGGACTGCTACTGACAAATTTCACACGGAAAAACTTAATAAGACTTTTCAATGCTTGGATATCGAACCCAGGACATCAAGCCAATCAGATTCTGGCCACATTAAGCTTACAACCACTGAACCAAAGCTGCACTCAAAATTTAAAATGGTTAAATGAAAATATTTATCCACAAAGGGTACTATAGTCTTTCACAATATGATGGCAACAAATTTGTTCTCCATCCCTACCTACCGCGTAGTGGCGTATAACTCATAATATTTGTTTTATGTTTTCAATCAACATGATCGTGTGAACACGGTTTCTATTATTTCCATATTTACCAAGAATAAATGTAAAATAAAATGGTAGTTTTCCTTCCCTGACTTGTGTTGGAAAGCAAAAGGCAATTAAACTTTATGCCTTCCAGTTTTCATTTTGAGAAGGCGATTCGATAGTTTGTGATACTAAGGTACCGAAGGAAAAATCAGAGTTAGGCAAAAGATAACTGTCAGGGATTTCTATTTGTTATGATTTGAATCTTAGTCGAACGAAACGATTGATTTCGCAGAAAAAGACACAGGTTTTTTTTCATAAATAATAATATTGAACACTATACTTCATAAAAGGTAACTTGATCTCTGTGACATATGTCAAACTGACGTATACGTTATTGTTAGCCTGTCAAGCGCTATTGTTACTTTATTGATATTGACAGCTGTCGCAGAGATCAAGCTATCTTTTATGAAGTATAAGCGTTGATCCTGGCTGTCATGATCTTTGACAGTCGTTTGGGGTGTATTACAATTACTTTAGATGTTGGCAGAATAGACGACATCGACTCTTTGTGCTGATGCTTGCCATAAATATAAAATATAATATATTAGACAAACAGTTTTTCGCAGGAATATCGCTATACTTACTCAGTAAGATTTGTGGAGGTCAGTCAGGCAGTCACTTCATGTAAAATACCAAATACCAATCCAGCCGGATCGGGTTAGACTGGAATCCGACCCGAATAAAGTTGTAAAAAGAAAAGCCAGATTGACTGAAAGATAAGATTTTGCCGCATAATACCACTCAGATTTTACCCTTATCAACAAAATAGGAACAACATATATATATACCATATTTTTACTTTAATCATCAAATCTCTGTGCTTCTAATAATAGGTCCCAAAAGCCGCCAAGAAACGCGAACCCAATTCATTTTATCAACCCCGCCTTAAGTAGGCTTATAAAGGTTAAGTCTTAATCAACATGTTGTGTTTCAATCACGTTAAGTCGACAATGCTGGTCCTAGCTAACGTAGTCTATAGGACAATGTATCTCTTTTACTTTTTGAAATAAAGACTAAACTTCTGCAGCCATAAAATTCGAGTGTTTGTAGAGATTTTTTATCAAGAAGGGATCAAGTGGTTTTACTGAGAAAAAAAAGTCTGTGTTTAATGGTTTCTAAGGATGGATGGTTATCCTGGTATTCGAAAAATGTTACATTCGTTTTTTTTAGGTATAAATAAAAGTGAAATATAAGGTACTGGTAAGACTTCATTTTTGCAAAAAGAAACAAAATCCTAGTAAAGATTCTTGTGATCACACAAAGTGACAGTCTATCAGCGAAAACAAAGTCCGAAATGTTTTTTAGGGTTCCGTACCAAAGGGTAAAAACGGGACCCTATTACTGAGACTCCGCGGTCCGTCTGTCTGTCTGTCTGTCCGTCAGTCTGTCTGTCTGTCTGTCTGTCACCAGGCTGTATCTCATGAACCGTGATAGCTAGATAGTTGAAAATTTCACAGACGATGTATTTCTGTTGCCGCTATAACAACAAATAATAAAAACAGAATAAAATAAATATTTAAGTGGGGCTCCCATAAAACAAACGTGATTTATGTCGTCGGTGCTCCGTAGACCAATTCAAATTTGACCAATTGGTCTATGGGGAAAATGACATGTTTCCATCGTCCAATTACCAACTGGGCTATGGAGAACACTGGACGTAAACCAAAACTATGTTCCATTATAACATTATAACCCCGAGCTCACACCATTTTCCTATACTTTGGGTTCAAAGAAGCCTTTGTTATATTTTTTGGGTCACATCAAACTGAATTCAAAAATATTATAAATAAATAATAAAAAAACAAAGATCAAAATTTATTTATCTTTTTTTTTCTCAATTAGGTCATTAAGCGACACTTTCGAACGTCAAAAAAATAATTAAAAGTAATAATAGTTAATTCGACCGTCGTAAATAAATACAATATAATGTTCGTTAATTATAGTTAATTTAAATAGAATCTTCAATGAAAAGATAGAAAAGCATGTCATCATCATCATATCAGCCGGAAGACGTCCACTGCTGGACATAGGCCTCACTCAATTGTCGCCATTTGATCGATCCCGTGGGTCTCGCATCCAGCGGATCCCCGCAACCTTCACCAGGTCCACCTGGTACTCGTAGGAGGCCATCCAATGCAACGTCTTCCGGTTCGCGGTCGTCACTCCAGAACCTTTCTACATAATCGGCCATCCGTTCTGCGCACAATCTGCTCTGCCCACTGCTACTTAAGTTTGGCAATTCTTCGGGCTATGTCGGTAGCCATGGTTCTCTTAAAAAGTATGTAAACTATTTGAAATGGCCACTTCACGGAAAATTATGTCATTATGTATGGTGTCAATTAGTTGCCAAATGACAGTATGTCTTCGGGATGAGGGTATTGCGAAGACTGTTGTCGCCAATTCTAGGATCCCAACGGACTCAATGAGATAGATGTTCACATTGATTTGTATTGTAATCTTTGTACAAATGAATTGTTATGTCGTGATTATTCAGTAAATGATTATTGTTTCAAAAATTGATCATGATATTTTTTTTAAATACTTGTGGACAAGGCTTTACTATACTATTAAACTGGGCAGCGGGACATTTCTCAATTCTCCATAGCCCAGTTGATAATTGGACGATGGAAACATGTAATTTTCCCCATAGACCAATTGGTCAAATTTCAATTGGTCCATGGAGCACCGACGATTTATGTGCCGTTTTTTTGCGACAATGGTACGGAACCCTTCGTGCGCGAGTCTGACTCGCACTTGGTTGTTTATTGACGCACATATCAATGTCATCTATTCTCATTAACAAATTATGTAAATTACAAACGGCGGCTCGAAGGAGGAAGGAAAAGTCATAAATACGTCGACCAATACTGCTGAGCGTGCTCGCCTACTGGCTGTGGGTGAGTGGCAGTCGGGCCTCAGTCTGGCTCCAGGCACTACCGTCACCCAACATAGGTACTATGTTGAGCCGTCAATTTCTATGCTCTATCTGTGCCCTAAATAGTCAGTCGAGTTTAAACCGATTTTATTCAGATTGCATATTTATTATCTGTGTAGCCAAATGTCACTTTGATGTTGATGTATTCAGCGGTTAAAAGGTGGGCTTTTTACTCATGCTCGATGGCATTAATACTTTAATGCCATCGAGCATGAGTGAAAACGTCAATTTGTATTGAAACTACATAAACGCGTCTAATGACAAATTGACTTATGAGAACGTTTACGTTAACGCGATCGAACACAAGTTAAAACTAGCGCTTAGGCCTCAGAACGGATGAAATTCAAATATTTCTATGCAATCCGTGTTTCATTGAAGACAACCTGCACTGTTTCTTCGTAACGGTAACACTGAAACTTCTGACATTGCCATTTCTATCAAAGGCCGCTGAATCGTACCATGCTCTGTAGTTAAACCCCCGACTGCAATAATCTCGGCACATGTCTAGAACATATTCCTTCCATTTCTTATTTGATTCCATTTACCAGTTTATCGATATTCGATATTAGTGCTATTATAGACTGAATGTTATTGTGTAGAAAAAGCTTTGGAGTTTATCTAGATGGTAGAAACAAAGTCATTATGTGCTTACAACATTAGAAAAAAAAATGTTTTTTTTTCACTCTAACACTAAACCGGATACACAGATAAAACACAAAAAAATAAGACTCCTGTGCAAGGCTAAAAAGGCTCTTATTGAAATATAATGTTGAGATATAAAAAAAATGCTGTTATTGCCCGCTGCGATGCCATGTGCTTAAACAAACATGTATTTTTTTCCAACATAATACATTTTATTGTTTCAAGACTCGAGGTTTTGCTAATGATTTTAAAGAATAATATCCTAGGGTTTCTAATCTCGGACCCTATAAAGAACATATCACTGCAAGTCCTGTCTAAAATCGTGGACGTTCTCCAAAATATGCTTAGTTTAAGTGGGATTAAAAAATCAGGAAATGTCAGAGAATTCGTCACACTATTATCAGGCAAAAAACAGGAGTGAAAGACGCTCTTACCTACGCTCTAAAGTTAAAATGGAGATGGGCAGGACACGTAGCGAGAATGAGCGACAAACGATGGACGGTTCGCATGACGTCATGGCCAGGTCCGACAGGCACTCGGAAAAGAGGAAGACCTGTAACTAGATGGACAGACGACATCACACGAGTTGTAGGGAAAAACTGGCTGACAGTAGCCAAAGACCGCGACCGATGGGGTTCTCTGGAGGAGGCCTTCACCCTCACTACTTGAGGGGTTCATGCACGCACGATATTTTTTATTTTTATTTTCAATCATTATTTTAAATTATAATCTATTTAATGAATATTCGTACTGAAATTTAAATTTAATATATACATTTGACATATTATCTATTGAAATCAATAATTGAAATTGGAATTTAATTTGAACATTTAATATATTTAATAGCAATAAATACTTACAACAAAAAACTGGAATTAAAAGATATTATGAAAGCTATAAATTATTATGATACAGAAACAAACTAAAAAATAATAATACTATAACTCTTTTTTATTTTTAATTATTACCATGTAAAAATAGTTATAAAATGATAATGATATTATTCTTTAATGCATGCAATAAAAGGCTTTTTATTTTATTTATATTTTTTTTAAGTGGGATTAGGCCAGACTTTCTGCCGCATGTCAAAAGAGGAACGGGATAAAACAACCACTATTAAATCCTAGATGACTTAAACTAAAGAACTGGCCCAGACCAGCAGAAAACAGGAATTCTGTGGAAAACAGAACCCTTTCCCCTGCAGTGGGACAATATAGACTAGCTGGATAAGATTAGATAAGAATCTACGCTTTCAAACGGATAGTTACCCAGGTAGCTCGTTAGCTTTACCTTTCTGTTTCATTGATCAATTCAAAAGTGCCTTTATGTGTTTCAATTGAAGTAAAATGCTCTCGCCTAACGATAAAACGAGTTATAAACTTACTCAAAGCGCAATACCGTACAGTACAACTATTTTCACATTAAAAAATACAAACGAATGCTAATTTACATGTCAATCCATTATTAGATGTTGTAACGTTGTTCCTTAAATTTCAACGTCTAAATTTAAAATCACGTAATTACCTACGTATTAAAACAATACGTCAAGTCATTGTAATATGGTTCCAGCCCGCACCAAACTAGGCAGGCCTGCGTTTTGTCTCACTCGCTCACAATAACGGTAACCTGTTTGTCTCCCACCCCAACCGATCGAGTAGCAAGCGGCGCGCCCGCGCGATCGAGGCAGATCACGATAGCTAGCAGTTGGGACACACGTACACGTACTAACAGGTACCTCATATTAGGACCTTAGTGCGTGTCGTCTATCGTGTAGTTCCTCAACTCTCTAAGCCTAAATACCGAGGCATATATATATTAATAACGTTTAATGTTATCTTTATAATCAGTGTTATCCCCGATTGGTGGACATCATTCCAGGGTTCAAAGTTCCGGGTACATTACCCTAGGGGAACCGCTGTCGCGACATCCGACCAGCACACGACCCACTGCACTACCACCATCTCATCCCTGCGGGTCCTTCATCCGCCAGGGTCAGCTCCACGGCTTCAGCGTCGTCGTCAGCTACGCGTCAAGCCAGGATAGTACTTGTCGCGCCTACCTCCATAACAGATGAAAATTTGTAACGGGCTTTATTACCTACGACCCAATAAATATTTATGAAGCGTGTGAGTTTCTTTCATTTAATATCTTTTCAAAGAACTCTCAAACGTAACATTGGCGCCCTTAACGTGGTTTCGTATGGTTATTAATTTTTTTTTCTTTCTTTCTGTTTATGGAGGTAGTAGTGTTTTTGGTGTTTTGTGTGTTCTGTTCTTTTTATTATATTTGTGAAACGTTTTTTAATTTTTGGTTGCATAGTAACTAAGGTGTACGTACATTTTGAAGTTGTAGGTATTTGCAAATAATTTGAAAACAGTAGTCATATTCGTATACAGTGTGTTAAATTTATTTCTTTATTATTTTGCTGGCTTTATGTATTTTAAGTTCAGGAGTACTAATGTTGCTATTACCAAAGTACAGTCAGCAGCATAACTTCATACATTGTAATTTTATAAATATCTAAAAAAACAAAAAAAAAAAAAAAATTTTTTTAATGTTAACTCACAGCTCAATGCGTACACATTAGTTGCATTTTTTATTTAGTTATTTTGTTTTATTTTTTTGTTGCAAAAAAAAAAAAAAATTTTCTTTTGTTTTTTTGTTTTTGCTTATTTTTTTAATAGTGTTCATTTCATATCACTTTAGTGGAAAAACAACCGAGACGTTACTTAGTTTTTTAAATTGTAACAGACGGAGTATTTAATAGTTGTTATTTTTCCACATTCGGAAATTTGGTCAACACTTACCCAACATTTTTTTTATTTTTTTTATTTTTATTTTTTCACTTTTTTTTTGTAAAATATGGCATATTCCGTTAAATTCATGTCGCTTCAAAAGGCTGAGCTTGAGTACGAAGTCGCTATTAGGGGTGATACGCCCGCTGCTACAGTGCAGGAGTTACGCAAACAGATAGCTAAGTCTGGACCATTGTTTCCTTCGGAAGACATTCTTACTAGCCCTTTCGTTGCGGCGGACGATCTTGTTGGGGTTGAAGACGTTCTTGTAAAGGTTAACGACTCATTAGAATCAAAGTCTTTAGACAAGAACACATTGCTCCGAACACAAAATTTGCTCAATCATTTATATCACCGGCTTAACCGCATTATATGTGATGAAAAAGTAAAAGATGTCTATGATCAATGTGTTGACCTTTACAGGAGCGCTACAATTAAACTTACTTCGCTTAACGATACTGCAGTAGATCCCTTAGCCACTACTAGTAGTGATTGCTCATCAGCTATCCTCTCGACACCGATCAATGTCACCGTTACTTGTGATGGTAACATCAACAAGTTTTCTAAATTAAAATACGATGGCAAGTCATGCGTCCGAGCGTTCATTCAACGATGTGAGGAAAATTGTCAGGGTAAAAATATTTCACTAAACAAAATTTTGACAAACGCTACCGAAATATTTACCGGTGATGCCCTACACTGGTACAGGAGTATTAAGGATACGGTTTCGGGTTGGAACGATCTTACAGCGGCGTTGAGACGTGATTTCGATCAGTCTGATTACGATTACAGATTGCTTTCGGAAATTAGGTCGCGCACTCAGGGAGAAACAGAAAATATTATTATTTATCTTTCCATTATGTCTGGACTTTTTTCACGCCTAACGAAAAAATTATCAGAAGAAGATAAAATGGAAATTCTACTTCATAATATTCGGCCAATCTACGCTAACACCCTTTCTTCTGTATCAGAGATTAAATCCATTGACGAATTGCGAACCTTGTGCCGAAATTATGAGGCTATTCAATCACGGTTTTCTCAATTTAGGGAACCTCCTAAACCGTGTTCGACTACCTTAGCACCAGAGTTTGCATATTCAGGGCAGTCTAATAGTAAACCTTTCTTTAAATATAATAATAATTCAAATAATAAAAACAATCCAAAGCATTTTTATAACCAAAATAAATCAAACAGTAACAACAATTCGGAACAGACTTACGTTCATACCGTTGATAAGTCTAACTCAAATGAAAAACAGCGTTACTGCCCCCGTTGTCGCAATAATACACATAACTTGAGGCAGTGCACTGCTAACAAAAATGAGTTAGTATGTTTCACTTGCGGTCAAAAAGGTGTAAAATCGCCCGACTGTCCCAAATGTAGTAAAACCAAGAATAGTAATCAGAAAAAAAACTAGGCAACGAGAATTGTGAGAATAACAAATTTGATAGCGCAGACTGGCAAAATTGGCTACAAACTATTACATTGTTCTTTAAATCGTACAACATCTACACAATTCTCGATGATAAAAGTGATCTCGATGATAGACCTTACGTATCTATTAAGATTAACGACCTTACTGTTTCTGGACTTCTAGATTCTGGCTCTGCAGTCACAATTTTAGGCAACGGTGCTCATTCAGTACTAAGTACTTATGGCTTGCCACTAGTTGAAGCAGATTACATAACAGTAACAGCTGCAGGAGGTCAAAGATTAAAAAGTTTAGGTTACATTAACATCCCAGTTAATTTTGAAAATCAATTTCACATTTTAAAAGCAATTGTTATTCCCGGTATCAAACGCAATCTTATTTTGGGCATAGATTTTTGGCGTAAATTCCAGTTGTGTCCTAGATTTATTAGTAGCATTGCCATGACCAAATCAAATGATTGTTCCTTAGTTAATTCACATCATAGCTTTATACAAGGTTATGACAATCTTGACCAGTCACAAAAGCAACTGGCTGATAATGTTATTAAACAGTTTCAAGACATTTCTTATCAAAACAAGGGTTTGGGCGTAACTAGTCTTATCACGCATCGCATAGATACGGGTGACTCAGAACCTATACGACAACGGTACTATCGTTTGTCACCAGAAAAGCAACGTATATTAGTTGAGCAGGTTGATGAGATGCTATCACTTGACGTGGTCGAGCCTTGCGAGAGTGCGTGGTCATCTCCCGTTCTAATCGTGACCAAGAAAAACGGCCAACCTCGATTTTGTCTGGACAGTCGCAAATTGAATTCCGTCACAAAACGCGATGCTTATAACTTACCTTACATTTCCGAGATCCTGGACAATCTAAGAGACGCCCGCTACCTGTCTAGCATTGACTTATCAAAAGCATTTTGGCAGATCCCGATTGCTTCAGAAGATCGCGATAAGACTGCATTTTATGTACCCAGTAGAGGCACGTTTCGTTTTAAACGGACTGCTTTTGGCCTTACAAACGCACCAGCTACTCAACAGCGGTTGGTTGACCTACTATTTTCAAAATTTGACCTCAAGGTGTTTGCTTATTTAGATGACATCATCATCATTTCTGAAGACTTTAATAGTCACGTGACATTACTTTTACGTGTACTAGACAAATTAAAACAGGCAAACTTGACTATCAACCTTGAGAAGTGCAAGTTCTTTAGTTCTCAGCTCAAATATTTAGGGTACGTCGTTGATGGTTCTGGCTTACGTACCGATCCAGCTAAAGTTGAGGTCATACTTAATTATCCGACACCGAATTGTCGTAAAGACCTCAAACGTTTTTTAGGAACTGCGACGTGGTACAGACGGTTCGTGCCTAACTTTAGTACCATAGCAGGTCCCCTAAATAAATTAACTTCTTCTAAGAAAGGCACCCCTTCTTTTAAGTGGTCGCCTGAAGCTGAAGCTGCTTTTCAAAATCTTAAAGAATGCCTGGTTTCAGCACCAGTTCTATCTTGTCCAGACTATACCAGGCCATTCGAAGTGCATACAGATGCTAGTAGTTATGGCATCGGTGCAATGCTTACTCAGTCTGTAGAAGGCAAAGAACACCCGATAGCATATATGAGTAAGTCACTGACCGCTGCTGAGAAAAACTACAGCATAACCGAACGCGAAACCTTAGCCGTCCTTACCGCGCTCGAACATTGGCGTTGCTATATCGAAAACGGTCAACAGTTCATGGTTTACACTGATCACAGCGCGCTTAAATGGTTCCTATCTCTAAGTAACCCTACTGGTCGTCTAGCTCGTTGGGGTGTACGTCTTTCAGCTTTTAACTTTATCATAAAGCACCGACGCGGCGTTGATAACGTTATTCCTGATGCGCTGTCCAGAATCGTTCCAGTTAGTGCCATCAGCAATTCCGAATCTCATTTAAATTCAAAGGACTGCTGGTACAAAAATATATTTAACGGTTGTTTAAATGAGCCGTCTAAATTTCCAAATTTTATAATTAAAGATGATTCTCTATATAGGTTATCCAAGAACAAACAAGAACTAACTAATGAATTCTCGTGGAAAGAAGTCGTACCTATGGAATCCCGCGAGACCATATTAGGCGAAAACCATTCCGAGCCTACGGCTGGACACATGGGCATTTTTAAAACCTACCGACGTCTTGCCTTACGCTATTACTGGCCTGGCATGCACCAAGACGTCGTCAAATTTGTTAGTTCTTGCGATAAATGTTTAGCGTATAAGGCTCAAAATCATCCAGTGCTAGGAGAAATGGGTCGACCTAAACAATGTTCACGACCATTTCAGGTGATATCAATAGATCTCATGGGACCTCTTCACACTTCAAAAAAACAAAACAATTATATACTGGTTATAACTTGCTGTTTTTCTAAATATTGTTTAATATTTCCAATAAAAAAGGCTACTGCTGATATTATTACAAGAATTTTGGAGGAATCAGTATTCCTAATTCATGGCATACCTCAAACAGTGCTGATGGACAACGGTACTCAGTTTACCGGCAAGGTGGCTGAGGCTCTGTTTAAAAAATATAACATTCCAAATGTTTATTATACACCTAAATATACCCCTCAGGTAAATTTAGTAGAAAGGTATAACAGAACCATCATCACTTGTATCTCTACCTACGTCGATAATGATCATAGATCATGGGACATATTTATTCCCAAAGTGCAGTTCGCTATTAATAGTTCTGTGAATGAAGCTACAGGATATACACCTTCATTTTTAGTTGACGGCCGTGAGCTTGTAACCTGCGGTTCACATTATATTGATAATGACCTCGGTGACGAAATTTTATTCCAGCCACGAGACGCGTACGCAGAAAACTTAGGTTGTTTGGCTTCTATCTTTGACAACGTACAGACAAAATTATGGCAAGCTCACGTTAAAAATACTTCTCATTACAACTTGAGACGCAAGTTTGCCGAATTTGACATTGGAGACGTGGTCATGAAACGCGCTTACTTTCTAAGTGACAAAGGGAGCAAATTCACTAAAAAGCTTGCTCCAAAATTTATAAAAGCCAAAATTATTGAGAAAAAGTCTCCTCTCGTCTATGTGCTTCAAGACATGTCTGGCAAAAATTTAGGTTCTTGGCACATAAAAGATTTAAAATTAGTTGGAAAAAATAAATAGCATTAAAATTTCCACTAATTAATTACAAACATTAATTAATTTAAAAAAAAAAAAACAAATCCCCTCGCTTTCATTCCATCTTCTATCGGAACGTCTATTTGTAAGGTATCAGGTTAGAGTAAACCAGATACCCATAGTTTTTATTATTGTGCGTTAGTTATTCAGTTAAATACAATAACTACTGCTAGTTTATGTTTGCGAGAAGTATGAAAGATGATTTTGAAAGGATAAACAAATAGTTGAGCACTAGTTCTAATTAATGCGGATTTTTTTTTAGCATTTGAAGACATGACAAAAATCCTTGATTGCGCGCGGGGGTATTGTAACGTTGTTCCTTAAATTTCAACGTCTAAATTTAAAATCACGTAATTACCTACGTATTAAAACAATACGTCAAGTCATTGTAATATGGTTCCAGCCCGCACCAAACTAGGCAGGCCTGCGTTTTGTCTCACTCGCTCACAATAACGGTAACCTGTTTGTCTCCCACCCCAACCGATCGAGTAGCAAGCGGCGCGCCCGCGCGATCGAGGCAGATCACGATAGCTAGCAGTTGGGACACACGTACACGTACTAACAGGTACCTCATATTAGGACCTTAGTGCGTGTCGTCTATCGTGTAGTTCCTCAACTCTCTAAGCCTAAATACCGAGGCATATATATATTAATAACGTTTAATGTTATCTTTATAATCAGTGTTATCCCCGATTGGTGGACATCATTCCAGGGTTCAAAGTTCCGGGTACATTACCCTAGGGGAACCGCTGTCGCGACATCCGACCAGCACACGACCCACTGCACTACCACCATCTCATCCCTGCGGGTCCTTCATCCGCCAGGGTCAGCTCCACGGCTTCAGCGTCGTCGTCAGCTACGCGTCAAGCCAGGATAGTACTTGTCGCGCCTACCTCCATAACAGATGAAAATTTGTAACGGGCTTTATTACCTACGACCCAATAAATATTTATGAAGCGTGTGAGTTTCTTTCATTTAATATCTTTTCAAAGAACTCTCAAACGTAACAATGTATAACAATTTAAATTCAGAACTAAGTACTTTCTAAGTATTTTGTTTTTATTTCCGTGTGAAATATAAAAAGCAAAAATAGCAGCTTTCGTCCCATTTTTTTAATAAATTATAGTATGTTAAAAGAGTATTAACAACTCTATATACCTCCAAGTTGATTGAAAGCGTTCAGTCTACACCAAGTGCAAAGGCAACAGATAGAAATCCGACGACTGCCGAAACACGAAGTTTGCCGAGGGACATTAAGAAAATGTTTGTACTATAACTATGTGACTGTCTTACTTAGGAAAAATTTACTATCATACTTTCTTTTTAATTTAACCGACTTACCAAAAAGGAGGAGGTTCTATGTTCGACTTCTTGTGTTTTTATTTTTTTTATATATGTTCACCGATATCTCCGTCAATTGTCTATCGATTTTGAAAATTCTTTTTTTTTTTTAAAGACTAAGTTTCGAAATTGGTCCCATTTTAATTTGGTTAAGATCTGATGAAGAACTTCGGAGATATACAACAGAACTCTTCAATAAATAACGGCAAATCATTCGAGATTGCTGCAATTGCATGACTGTTTATTTTATAACATAACATCACGCCAGTATGCACTACGCAGATCTCTCATTTCACAGGTTATGTTCAAGTTTCATGTTATTCGGGTAAACTATTCTGGCATTATAGGTACCTTACTAAACAACTTGCCTATTTTAGGTAGGTACAACTAAAAAGGGAAAAATAAAAAAACCTGTTTGCAAAAAAATACTACCGACTTCCAATTAAAAAACTACAAAGTAGAAAATAACTTTATTTTTGGAAGTCGGTGTCCATATCGCAAAAAAATGGGAAAAGAAAGACAAAAAATGTCAAAAAACGAAGAAACGAAACCAGGAACACCAACTTCCAAAATCGAAGTTATTTTTTACTTTGTAGTGTTTTTGTTTGGAAGTTGGTTGTAATTTTTGTTAAAAAAAAATATAGTATTTGTTATTTGTTGTTATAGCTACAACAGAAATACATCATCTGTAAAAAATTCAACTGTCTAGCTATCACCGTTCAGGAGATACAGCCTGGTGACAGACAGACAGACAGACGGACCGTGGAGTCTTAGTAATAGGGTCCCTGTTCGAGTTTAAACCGAACACGCAGCGAAAATGCATAATTGCATCAAACGCAAATATGCACATTCGCTCGGTTACCAAAATGTGGGCCAGTTCGCGTTTAGATCTCGTCAGAGACACCACGTACTCGTAACCAAACCATAACCATTTTACCATACTTTTTACCATTAATTTAGTCATATAGTTTACCATAATTTACCATTTCGTGTATCTAAGTGTTATATAGTGTTTCAATATAGTTGTTTCCCTTATAATCCAAGACTTTAACTTTTACCATATCCTATCATTACAAGAAAGGTGTGTTAGGTCACCATAGCACCAAGCACTACTTTCTACATGGTCCTTCGAGCATTTAATTACCAGTGACTACCAAGTGATACAGTGCCACGCAAACCAGGAGATCGCTGCGATTGGGAGAACCTCGGATTGCAGAGACGGTCGGTTGGAGCATAAAGGTCAGATCAAACCATTATATAAACTAACCATTACCATTTTTTTTCAAACCAACCCTTAATATGGATTCCGATACTCTGTTCATCAAACAAACGGAGCTCTATGAAATCCTGAACAAGTTTTTAAATAACATAAAGAAGGATGGATCCGAAAGGAAGACCATCGAAAATTACAAGCGTAAGGCTGATATGTTGGAAGCATACTGGCACGACTACCAACAAAACCATAAGAAAATGTGTCAGTTTGCGGATGTTGAGCACATTTACTTCAAAAAGGGATGTTTCGAAATAGTCCAGGAAGTTTATTTCAAAATAAAGGAGATAATTAATAAAACCATGAGGCAGTTAGGCACAACGCAGCTGCAGGAAGAAAGCCCCCGTAGACCAAAAGCGGAGGATGAGCAGCCATTACCAGGTATCCGGGCTAGGTCACAGCTAACCGCTGACAATCGTCGGCCGGAAGACGAGACGGCGCAGCCACAACTAGGTACGTCGTCTCGCTATACAGAGTCCTCGCAGCGAGAGAGTTTTCTTCATATAGAGAGAGGGTCCAGCAAGCTGAACGGGTTAGTAAAGAAGCAGAGTATCAATTTCCAGGCGTTCATGAGAACTGTGAGTAATATAGAAGTAGATAAGTTCGAGAATCAGTGGCAATTCGAGAACGCTCTAAAATCACTGGATAGCCGATGGGGTGAGATTGACAGACTTCATTGGGAAATTGAAGGTGAGGATGGAGGCGACGATATTACGTACCAAATGGAATTCTGCAAGCACGAGGAAAAGTACAGTGAGTTGACAAACGACATCAACAAAAAGATGTGGGCAGTGAAGCACCGAGAGAAGTCAGCTCCAAAGATGGACATCCCCGTGTTCAATGGAACTTACAACGAGTGGGTTCCGTTCAAAGACTTGTTTAGCGAAGCGATCGACAAAAACCCGTCGATGTCTAATGCGCAAAAAATGCAGTTCTTGAAGAGTAAGGTGACTGGAGAAGCAGAGCGTCTGATTCACCATTTACAGATTAGCTCTGACAATTATCAGGTATGTTGGGAAATTTTAAGCCACAGATATGGTAACAAGAAATTGATTTTCACGTCCCATATCAATATCTTGCTTGGGCTGCCCAATATACAACAGCAATCGCTGGCTACGATTAAGAAGCTGCATGACGTAACCAAGGAGACGTTACACGCTATACAGAATCTGGGAGTGGATATAGCTACTTGGGATCCACTTCTAGTACACCTACTAGCGCTAAAGCTGGATAATGATACCTTCACCTTGTACATAGAATCGGTCAAGAATCCTAGAGAGCTACCCGATCTGCAGGAGTTCCTGGAATTCTTGGAGAAAAAATTCACAGCGCTAGAAGCGTCTCGTCGCAAGCAAGAACCAGCTAACCAAAAAACCACGCCGCATCAACCATTCCCATACAGCAACCACAACCAAAACCAGAAGAAACTTTTTCAACGAAACAACCATCAATCAGGCAGCAAAGAAAACACCAAATCAAATGCATTACACGTGTCGCGGTCGATAACCTGTGCATTGTGCAATTCTGACCACGGATTGTGGCGTTGCCCTGATTTTTTACAAATGACGCACGAGCAAAAATTAAATAAGATTGAGCAATTAAATTACTGCAAAAACTGCCTATGCAGTCATAACAATAAACTATGTCAATCGAACAAACGATGTCGTAAATGCTTAGCTACACACAACACGCTACTTCACGAAGCATTGGAAAAACAAAGTCCAACTGCGTCAGCAGAAGGAACAACCAACAATGTTGCAACCAAAAATGGCCCATCTAGGTCATCTCACGCGTCATGGGATGACATATCGGAAATACTTTTAGCCACCGCTATTATAAAAGTCAAGGGAGCTAATGGAATACAGCACAAGATGAGAGCTTTAGTTGACCAGGGTTCTCAACTATCGTTAATCACTGAAAACGCAGCCCAGATCTTGGGATTAAAGAGGGCTCATTTCAAAGGTCAAATATTCGGCGTCGGTGAAAAAGAAAATAACGCGAAAGGAATGTTACAGGTAACACTACAGTTGGCAAATAGTGAATTTACCTGCGACACGAACGTTATTATTATGAATAACCTGATAAAGCGATTGCCAAATAACACGTTTACCAAACCAGCAACGTGGAACCATATCCAAGGGATACAATTGGCTGATCCAGAGTTTTACGTAAGCAGACCCGTAGATATACTTCTAGGCGCAGATGTTTACAGCAAAATAATGTTAGGAGGTATCTTGAGAGGAGACAACGATAAGCAACCAATCGCCCAACAGACGCAAATAGGATGGCTACTCTGTGGATCCATGGTACCACACTACCAGTGCAACGTGGTTCTCAACAACACAGAAGACCTTCTGAAATATTGGGAGAACGAAGACATACACCAGAAGATAGAGATGTCCAACGATGATCATGAGTGCTTACAATATTTTATTAAAACCACTAAGAGGCTTGAGGACGGAAGGTACGAAGTCCGACTGCCACTCAAGCCGGAACACAAAGACAAGTTGGGCGCAACCAAACCACAAGCATTAGCTCAATTTAGAAACTTGGAGAAGAAATTTGAGAAGAACAGCGAATTGAAGACAGATTACAAAAAATTCATGGATGAATATTTTGCATTAAACCACATGATACCATGCAACATTAACCAGGCACCCGAATGCTACTTACCACACCATGCAGTCATTCGGGCTGAATCTACCACTACCAAGTTGAGAGTAGTTTTTAACGCCTCAGCAAAGTCTTCATCAGGGTACAGTCTAAATGACGTCATGTACAGGGGCCCTAATATACAGAAGGATCTTCAAGAGCTTATCCTGAAATGGAGACAATTTGAATTTGTATATACTTCCGACATCGAGAAGATGTACAGAATGATCCGAGTGCACCAAGAAGATCAAGCTTACCAAAAGGTACTATGGCGAGAATCAAATAACCAACCAATACAATCATTTCAACTCGTCACGCTTACATACGGAACCAAACCAGCAGGATTCTTAGCGATGATGTGCTTGAAACAATTAGCATCCGATGAAAGACAGAAATTTCCAGATGCAGCAAAAGAATTAGAAGACAGCTTCTATATGGACGATTTTTGCGGAGGGCGTCATTCAATGGAAGCAGCGAATAAACTGAAATCCGATCTCATAAAAATATGCCGATTGGGAGGATTTAATCTTAGAAAATGGACCTCGAACAAACCAGAGCTATTAACCGATTTAGAGAGAGAGCAATGTGACCAGTCAACATACGAGTTCAAGCAAAACGATTCTACCAAAACATTGGGGCTCTGTTGGAAACCACAGAAAGATAATTTCACTTTCAACTCGAAAATAGAACCCGAATCACCTGCAATTATTACCAAAAGAGCTCTACTTTCGGATATTTCGAAGCTGTTCGATCCATTAGGGTGGTTAACCCCCCTGAGTACTACCATGAAACTACTGTTTCAAAATGTCTGGTTGTCTGACATAAAATGGGATGACAACCTACCCGAGGCAATGAATTCGGAATGGATAAAACTAAAACAAGAATTGCCGGAAATAAACAGTATAGAAGTCAACAGATGGCTGGGAATGGGAGAGAACCAACATATTGAATTGTACGGATTCTGCGACGCCTCAAACAAGGCATACGCGTGTGTAATCTACTGCAAGGTAGTAAGGAAGGAAGGGACAACCATTACATTAGTTGCGGGCAAGGCTAGGTTAGCACCCATAAGCAAAGTCATATCAATACCAAGACTAGAGCTAATGGGCGCTCATCTTTTAGCTCAGCTAATGCAAAAAGTACAAAATTCCTTGTCAGAATACCCGACGGATGTCTACTGCTGGACTGATTCAACGGCAGTACTAGGATGGATACAAGGAGATCCAGCCCGATGGAAACCATTTGTAGCAAATCGGGTAAAAACCATCACCAAAACCATACCATCAAAACATTGGCAATATGTGAAGACGACAGATAATCCAGCCGACTGTGCAAGTCGTGGTTTGACTGTCAGGCAACTCAAAGACCACAAGATATGGTGGCAAGGGCCGTCATGGCTGCCATCATACACCAATCAAGAAAACCACCAAACCATTTACGAGACGAATTTAGAAGTAAAGTCGTCTATTTTAAACCAAACCAACGCGGTAGTAATTGGTCAACCAAGAGAATCGCTGACTACCGAAATTATTAAACATTTGATAAACAAATATAGCTCCATAACAAAAATCATACGCATTTTTGCTTGGATACTGCGATTACCTTCCTTGAACAAACCAGTTCGCCGACCCTACCTCGAATTACATGAGCTTCGTCGGGCTAAACAGCTGATAATCAAAAACGTTCAGCGGGCAGAATTTGCAAACGACCTAGATTCAATAAACAAACATAGAAGAGTGCACTCCAAAAGCAAGATTTTGAGTTTGAATCCAACCATAGATGAACGTGGCATTTTACGTGTGGGTGGGAGATTAGAAAACGCACACATGAATCTTGAGATGAAACATCCCATCATCTTACCTCATGACCACCCGTTAACCACATTACTTATCGATCAAGCTCATAAATTGACCTTCCATGGCGGAGCGCGTCTAACGTTAGCAAACCTTCGACAACAGTTTTGGATTATCGGCGGATACATGGCAACTAAAAAGTTTGTAAGAAAATGTGTCGTATGCAGAAAACAAAATCCCGTGCGGCAGCACCAGCTCATGGGAGATTTACCAGAACCAAGAGTGAATCCCGAACATGCGTTTTATCACTGCGGCGTAGACTACACAGGCTTCGTAGAGGTCAAAGCTAATAAAGGACGGGGAATTAAAACTACGAAGGGGTACATAGCAGTTTTTATATGTATGGTCACGAAAGCGGTTCACTTAGAACTCGTATCAGACCTGAGCAGCTCCGCCTTTTTGGCAGCTCAAACCAGAATGGCTGCCAGAAAAGGGGCACCACGACATATGTACAGTGACAACGGCACTAACTTCGTGGGAGCAAACAGGATGATACAGGAAGAATTTAACCAGCTTCGCGAAGTATTCAGTGAAAGTTTTATTACCGAGATAGCAGAGATGGGCATAGAATGGCACTTTAACGTGCCTAGCTGGCCTAATGCCGGCGGTCTATGGGAGCGAGCAGTACGCAGTCTAAAACATCATCTCAAGAGGGTCATCGGTCAACAAAGACTAACCTTCGAGGAGTACACCACATTGTTAGCTAGACTAGAAGCGTGCCTCAACTCTCGACCTCTTTGCGCGATATCAGAGGATCCTGAGGATATAAACTTCCTTACACCAGCTCATTTCTTATCAGGAAGACCAGGAACAACGGTAATAGAAACCGAGCAGGACGCTAGAACCAAGTGGCATCTAACCAACAAGCTTTTCCAAGATCTTTGGAAACGATGGAAGACTGAATACTTAGTACAACTATCATCTAGAAGTAAATGGATGGAACCACAGAAAAACATCGAAATTGGAGATCTAGTAGTGATTCATGATGAGAATCTGCCTCCAGGAAAATGGGCTCTTGGACGTGTGGTCAACACACATCCAGGAAATGATGGTCTAACCAGAGCAGTTTCATTAAAAACCAAAAATGGGGTCATGAAACGCCCTATTGTGAAACTCTCAGTTTTGCCTGTTAACCAGAATAACCACAGTATCCGAATACCAGAATAATGGAAATATACCAGAACCAGATATAAAACCAACAACCAAATTACCAGAAAGAAAAAGAAAACCGAGGTCAAAAATCGCAACTGTAGCAACGGTTTTACTGAGTTTTTTTACGCTGATCTTACCATCTTACGGTTTAGACGCCGTGAAACCATTTCGAAACAACCAAACGCTTTATTTTGACCCTATTTCAAAAGCACAAGTAATCAGGGATAAATGGACAGGCATAAACACTTATAACAAAATAGCGAATTACCAAGAAAAAATGTACACAACCATAGAAACACAAAACCATTGTAATACGATCATACAGCAAGTCCGGCACGATTACCAGGAACTCGAATACTACAATGAACTTTTGCTAACACAGCATTTTGATATCCACGCTAGACGGCGACGCGCCACGGGGAAGACGGGTGGGCGCCGACGAGGCCTAGTCAACGGTATCGGGTATCTAGCGAATGACTTACTCGGAGTGTTGGATTCACGCTTTGCAGACCAGTATGAAAGGGACATTAAAACCATACATCGCAATGGATGTGGCGAACGGGGTGATGTTGCTTGTTCGGGAAGGCTTTCGCTGGGCATCGTGGCGAGGGATCCCGCCGGCACCAGACCGCGGTGACTCCACCGCCTCCAGGACCTCGACGCCGCAGCGAGAGTCGCTGCCAACAGGAGTTAGCAGCGACTCCGCTGACTCCGAAACCAACCAGAAGACGCGAATCATATAGTGAGTGCTCAGTGCCAGTGATCTAAAGAATAAAAGTGAAATGAGTTTTCCCTTACATGATTATGCCAAACGCTGGCCTAGCGCGGACTATAGTTCGATAAAACGGGACAAAAATATTTGGACACAGGCGTTCAAAACTTTAACAGTGAAAGACAATCTATAGTGTAATTTTAAACCATCATTAGCTGACTTTTTAATGTTTTTAATAACGATAGTATTTAAGTAGACCAATATACTTTTAATTTTTGCTTTTAATATGCCTTATCAATGCTGTTAAGCTTACCAGATAAGATCACTAGTTTAAGCAATTTAATGTTATATACACACCATATCATCATCCCGCATTTCTTCTCGCTCTTGGGAATATGTTCGAGTTTAAACCGAACACGCAGCGAAAATGCATAATTGCATCAAACGCAAATATGCACATTCGCTTGGTTACCAAAATGTGGGCCAGTTCGCGTTTAGATCTCGTCAGAGACACCACGTACTCGTAACCAAACCATAACCATTTTACCATACTTTTTACCATTAATTTAGTCATATAGTTTACCATAATTTACCATTTCGTGTATCTAAGTGTTATATAGTGTTTCAATATAGTTGTTTCCCTTATAATCCAAGACTTTAACTTTTACCATATCCTATCATTACAAGAAAGGTGTGTTAGGTCACCATAGCACCAAGCACTACTTTCTACAGTCCCGTTCTTGCCCTTTGGGTACGAAACCCTAAAAAAAACAGTAGATAATAATGAATTAATATAATTATAACTTTGTTCACAGATCGGTTGGAAGTACACAAACGCTTGGTTGGTTGGCAACCTGATGTGCAAGCTACTGTTGGTGCTCCGAGCCTTCGGGCTGTACCTTTCATCTAACGTGCTTGTCTGCATCTCTCTTGATAGGTAAGTCACTTTTTAAAATAAAAATATTTTTGGTTTGCGTCGATACCTAATAATAATTTATAGAGATCCCCCAAGCCAAGAAGCTCGTGAAGGCTGAGATAGATAAGAAAAGTAAGTATTTTGATCTGCCAACATGTGGATTGTGAATACAGTAGTCATCGTGCCGATAGTCATGACGGCCTATGGCATAATAGCCAATAGCCTTGACAAACACCTGAGGAGGCTCTCGTTGGCAGCAGTATCAAGGGCTTCATCCAGAAAGTGTTACTCCTGGACACGGCACGGATCGTTAGGAGATTCCTCTCTCAGGAGCCCTAACCACCAGTAGCTTGGACCTTATTTTTGACTTATTTTTTATATATTAAAAAATGTAAAGAATACTTATGTCAAAGTTTTGAATAAATGGAATAATAATAATTTATTAAACAAATCAGATAATATTGGAGTCCATTTTTTGTTAGTACTTCTTCTTCTGCCTATCCTTATCCCATGTTACTTGTGGTCGGCGAAACACGTTTTCTTCTTCTATACCGTCCTGTCCCCAGTCACGCTACTACTGACTCCCTTTTCTTTCATATCACTCCTCACACAGTCCATCCATCTTTTCTTTGGCCGTCCCCTCCCTCTCCACCCATCCACATTTTTATTCATAACTCTTATAGTAACATGCGTATTTTAGTGATGTGCCCTGCCCACTGTCTCTTAAATTTCGCAATTTTTTGGGTTTGTCTGCAACTTTGATCCTACTGCGAATATCCTCATTTTTGATTCGATCAAAGAAACAAGGAAATCACTTGTTATATAAGATTTCATACATTAAGTTAACAGGAAAAGCGACGACAGGTTACAGCAATAATTGTCCAGGCGTAAACGAACGAAAGTCTAGAATGTCCAATGAAACCACTTTCAAAGTACTTATTAGAGCTCTAAGCTGTACCAAAAGAGAATGCCAAATAAAATTAGGGGTGATGGATGGAGGGGGGTAATGGGTCCGCGTTTTCCTGACTCTACGTTATATTTTTTGACGAATCTCTTGTCATGTTATTTCATATACCTACCACAAACGAAACGGGTTGCGGCTATCCATAATCCAAAACAGCTGTGTCATGAAGGCCGAATAAAAGCACTTTCAAAGCTGATCGGCAGGCTTATTACGTATGAAACAGCAATTAACAATATTTGCGCAGATATTGTACAATCATCGCGCGAATATCGCTTTACGTCAAAAAATTGGAAGGCTTATTTTTGCGAAATAATTGCTCTTCAATCGCGAATCCGCATTATATATGAGCTATAGCCACACCATAATAATTTTACGACAGCACTGTTAACAATAAAAATCTGTTAACTGAAATTTGCATTTATCGCAAGGTGATCGCGATAATTTCGTATTACGTATGGTTTTTGACAGCAGAGCGACAGCGATCGGCGAGCAAATGTGGCTGTCAAATTGCGATTACTTTTTACCTTGTTGTTGGTCGATTGCCAATCGCTCGCTGATGGCTGAGTAGCTACAGAAGTTTTTGAGTTTTTGGCGGCTTTTTTCGTATGTTATTTTGTGGCTACTTTAATTATCCACAAATTAGAAAAATAATAAAAGAATAAATATTGAAATAACAAATTCCTAGTGAATATTGTAAATGTAAATGACAAATTGGTGTTGTTTTGAGTCTCTTATGTCTACGCAACTGGACTATTTGTTGAATCATTGAAACAGAAGTGATCACGGTAAAGTGGAGGATTTTTTTTATATACAATACTGTATCAAAAAAATCCTGTGTTGGCTACCTCAGCGAAGCTTATATATTTACTACTAAATACTTACAAGCACATGAGAATGTGATAAGTCCGCAGTAAGTATCTTCTATTTTTTTTTTTTATATGGCAAACACCGATGTTGACTATTCTGCCAATGTCTAAATTAAATTTGAAAAATCTTTTTTACGTTTCATAGCTCAAATACGAGATAATGTAGTCTACTAAGTGATGTTCTAATGCGTTATCGATTCAATTTCTTAAAATTCGACAATCGACAATTCGAAGAAATTTTAATTGATTTTACACATTGACATTTATGTAAATAAAATGCAAATATCAAATTTTCACTGCCATATTTACTTTACACAAATACTTTACATCTGCGAATATTAATTTATCGGAATATTGGAGCTAAATAGTAATCAAATTGACTATTGTAAAAAAACAGCCTTTACAAAGTGTTGCTCTTTCTTAAGTTGGTTAATTCATCAAACGATACATTTTATAAATCATCGGACAGATAAAATAGCTTCTGTTAAAAGTGACTGTCAAAAAAAAAAGACGACTTAAAGGCCTCAGTAGCCAGGTCACTAAATTGATCGCGTAATAATTGTACAATTATTGCTGTTCCATACGTAATAAGCCCGCCGGTCTCTAAGCCCAAAGAGAATTTATTTATTATTTATATATACCTATACACTTTATTGTACACCATAATAAACAAGAAAAATAAACTTAATACTTAAAACATACAATGGGCGGCCTTATCGCATACCGCGATCTCTTCCAGGCAACCAAATAAAATGAGAGGAGACTGCCAAATAAAATTAAGTTTGCGTCGTGTGCCTTGCTGGCAGTACAGCCAGAAAAATAGATTAGTTACCCGGCGGAAAAAAACTGAGTATACATTATTATGTCTATCGAAGAACATGAAAATATACAACTTCAAATCGCAACCCAATCTATAGGATAATCAATGTGACACTTTTCAAAATTTAAGCAATTTAGAGGAATTTTTTGACAGATTGAATCTGAGAATACTCGTAGAATGCGAATGATTCTTAAAAACATGGGGATTGTTATCTATGACTTCACATTTAGTAAATTACATTTATATTCCTTATCATAACGGTAAAATATGAATACCACCTTGTTATGCGACTTCCTTAACATAATTTTTAATATGCAAGAAAGTTTTCAGTAACGAATTTCGGCACCCTCCTTTTTTATCATATATTAAGTAGGTCTGGGTTTTACCAACCACTGCTTTAATAGAGTTTTATGTTTCCAAAAAATGTATCCTCTTTTTTTTTTTAAAGGGTGTTGCGATAAACTTCGGCATACTCGATTTTATATTTAATTGCACTTTTACGTCATTAGAAATGATATGAATTCAAACTTTGCTTCCGTGTGCGCAAAAACAACGTTATACAGCTATATTTAAGGACCTTATTGATCACGTCCACTTGTACGATCGGCGGTAGAAATCCAATTATCTACAAATGAACCTACGTGAGAATTGCCTCAGGCGATACCGGGCGATATTGACCCACGTCTCCACACATTTTAGCCAAGTGCACCAATATGCAAGGGGATTAATTAAAAACGTATGCTTTGGTCTAGATTTTCGACAAGTACCGAAATTTTAGTGCATTAAATGAAATTATTTTGAATATACTTTCAGGATTAGACATATGCGGGAATATTTTTCTTTGATGCCAATAAATAAGCAACATGAATGATCTAAAAGCTCGTATACTTATCTACATATTGATAAAGCTCATAATAAGTTCTGTCTAAACTTCAGTAGCTAATATTATTGAGAAACATATCCAATCCAAAATTACTAAGACAACTTGTAATAACTGTTAACGGTGGTCCCTATGACTGGACCTCCGGTATCGCTTACCATCAGGTGAGATAGTGGTCAAGCGCGAGCCTATATTTTTTTTTTTAATTTATAAAACCGGGCAAGTGCGAGTCCGACTCGCGCACGAAGGGTTCCGTACCATTATCGCAAAAAACGGCACAAAAATCACGTTTGTTGTATGGGAGCCCCACTTAAATAATTATTTTATGCTGTTTTTAGTATTTGTTGTTATAGCGGCAACAGATATACATCATCTGTGAAAATTTCAACTGTCTTGCTATCACGGCTCATGAGATACAGCCTGGTGACAGACAGCCAGACAGACAGACAGACAGACACCGTCGACAGACGGACCGCGGAGTCTCAGAAATAAGGTCCCGTTTTTACCCTTTGGGTACGGAACCCTAAAAAGCATATTAATAAATTACAAATTAATTAATTATACATAGTATCAAGTAAATGAATTACAGCGGAAAATGTCAAGCATACAATACTTTATAATCATTTATTTATTCTTCTTTCTTATTCAATATATTTTTAAATATTTAAAAAAAGAAAACTTAAAAACATTTAAAAATATAAAAAATAGAGGCCAACCGGTATCGGGAACAGGGTCAAAGCTACCGGTGGTTAGGGCTCTAGAGACAGGAACCTCCTCACAATGCGAGCCGTATTGAGGAGTACTGCCTTCTGTATCAGACCCTTGATCCAACCGCCCAATGACAGCCTCGACAGATGGTCGTCGAGGCTCTTGGCCATCAGGCCGTTGGCCGTAACGACAATCGGCACAATGATCGCCGAGTCCACATTCCACATGTCGACAACCTGGTGTGCTAAGTCGAGATACGTGATTTGTTTCTCTTTCTCAGCTTTCACGAGGTTCTCGTCATGCGGAATCGTGTCATCGATTATCATTGTGCGGCGCGCTAATCGGTCTTTCACCACTATATCTGGCTTATTGGCAACAATAGTCCTATCAGTGATGATAGACCGATCCCAGTACAACGTGACATGGTCATTTTCGAGAACTGGGTCGGGCACATACTTGTAATACGGGACCTCCGATTCCACTAGATTGTACTTCAAAGCAAGTTGCTGGTGAATAATCCTGGCCACTTGGTTATGCCTGTGTAAGCAATACTTTATAATTATTGTTACAATTAAATAGAAATATCAATACATGTCAAACAGTGCAAAAATAGTCATACATATTATGATATACATGTACAATTAGATTTACAATTATTATTATTATGTTTTTGCTTTAAAGTTTATCATCAAGAAACTCTTTTACTGAGTAATATGATTTATCTAACAGTATTTTCTTTAGTTTATTTTTTTAAATATTATTGTTAGAAATTTCGTGTAAGTAATTGGGTAAATGATTATACGCTCTAGGAATTATTCAAAATACACTTTGTTCAAAAGTGCAGTTCTATTAGGAATAAAGCTTATTTTAATTTTGCCTTTGGTTTTGGTATTTTTTTTTTCTCGTTGTCATAATGATTTTACATAACATCACGCATATATTAAAGACAAAGACAAAAAAAGACAAAAGATATTTATTTCAACTGGGCCACCAAGCGGCACTTTTGAATGTCACAATTTAAATTTAAATGGAATACAAGTTGATTCTACCGTGCATTCGGAAAGTAGCTAGTTATGGAGAAGAATGCACAAGAAACTCCATACTTTTTAAATTTACATGGAATAAAAGTTGATTCTACCGTGCATTCGGAAAGTAGCTTGTTATGGAGAAGAATGCACAAGAAACTCCATACTTACTCTTTTAAAAAAAAAAAGATTCTACCGATTATACAATTATACGAAGGGATCTAGACTACGGGCTGCTATAGAGAAATTGCAGATGGAAAAATGCAATAACACTTTGCCCTACTTGGGAATCGAACCCAGGCACTCATGCTCAGAATTGGCGCTTGCGCCTACCAACGAGGCAATGCAGTAGTTCGTTTAACGAAACTTAGGTATCCTTCTTTATCAAAACCTTTTCTCAATCAAGGCTAATAAAAATATATTAATAAAAAAAAGAGTGTGCAAGTCATACCCTGTCATTTTTTGCCATGTTTGTTCAACTGTGGTTGGCCAGGGGCCAATAACCCTTCTTTAGTTTTACGCAATCGATGCACTAAACCTCCCAAACCCACAATATTATACAACCGGGAATTGTCCTTGGGTGCACTAACGTTGTGTCACATTTCATGATACATGTCTAAAAAGGCCTCTGCGAGTTCACTTTGGCCCCTGGCACGCCTTTCAAAGGTCTGGGACCGCAAGTGGAAAACCAATAAAATAATGTCGAAACGGTCACAGTCAAAAACATGATAGGTTGAAAATAATTCTATAAATTTAATAGCAAAATATTTTAATAAAATTCCAATTTCTAAGAGTTTTAGTCTTCTTTTTATTGTCATAAATGCCTAGGCATAAATTCAGAGAACGGGCTACTACAGCGAATTTTGTATTGGAAAATCCCAAACCAATTAAAGTTTAGACACGAACATTTGATCGACCTCGTAATTGGTTCATCACTTTTGACAGAAACTTATTTAAAATTTTCTTGTGAATCGAAGCTCTCCTGGTGCCACAATATGCTTTTAATATTAATATACATTTAAAGACGTTCACGTGGCATTCAACCTTATGAATCTTCCTGAAAGCGCGTCGCAATTTAGATTGCGTCGAAAGGCGATATCACGCACGTATTTTCTAAGAAAAAATCAAGTGAAAATCGGTCAAATGCATCGCATTGCGTCCATGTGAACGTACTTGCAATGTTGCTTAGTAAAAATCACTTATCACTTCCTGGACTCACTTGGTGGGCAAATAGAGTACCCAATCTGACCGCCCATGACCCCGGAGTCTCGCCTGCCCATGATGCAGGCGGAGTTTCGGCGTTTTAGGCGTCGAAGCGCCTTCTTCTCCGAGTGGGATCGGCTCTCTCATGATCCCGCTTGGCAGCCTCCTTCTGTACCACACGGTGTCACAGAAGGAGGTAGGAGCGGTAGGAGGTAGCGAAGTACGCATAAGCATTTCTCCATCCTAAAAAAGCCAAATAATGCGTTTACTCACTAGCGACATTAGTTGCTTCTTTTATTTATTATTAAGCTCCCTCTAACTGTTGGGTAACTTATTATAAATAATAGGAGCCATGCAAAAAACAATTTTGTTCGTAAGTGCCGTCCTACTGCTATGCAGACAGAGCTGATTTTGATCACGCTTTTTTCTTGGAAATTTACCTTCCATACATGAAAATAAGCTATCATTATTTTAAGCAAACATTACCGTTTCCAATTATAAATAGACGGCAATGATAAAATTATTTCATCACCACTGCTCTAAAAACCATGAAGGAAAACATCGTGAGGAAACGGCATCTTCTAGAACCAAAACTTCGAAGACTTGTGACATCCAAGAAGCTGACTGGGCCCTCGTGGTGGATTAGTAACATTCCCTCTTTCACAAATAGAAGCCTGTGTTCCAGCAGTGGGAACGTTAAAAGTTCAAACACTAGTTTCGCCTGAAAATCTGGAACATGCTTTAGAGTATGTTTTGACACGTTCTTAATACTCCGAAATACTCAATTCAGAAGTTGGAACTAATTAATATAAACTTGATGTCTATGAAAATAATTCAAGCCGTTTATGAAAGTTCTTTCTGCCATTGTAATTTGTCATTGTCAAAACATTGATATATTTTTTTGACAAAATTTAACAATTTCAGCAACTTTGAAGAAGAACTAAATGAGTGTGCGATGTAAGTAATAAGAAATTATACATATTTTGCTATGCTATATATAAAGAGATATTATTTTGGCCTCCAATTTGGATAAAAAAACACACTTCAAAAGAAAATCTATTTTCTGTTAATCACACTATTCTTAGTTTGAATTTATTGATAATTATTTTCTCCTTTTTGTTTTGTTTTCTATTAAAGCGTGTATTTTAGTTTTTTAAACTATATTTATTTTTGACTTTTTAGCTATATCGCTAATCCTGAAGAGCCTGGTAAGAATAATTGGTCAAACTATTTAAATTATTGCATTGTCGTCGGTCCTTGATATGTGTGCAATGTTACAAACTAATCCAACGTTTTGAAGGAGATGAAAACTACGTTAAAAGATTCCGTTACATAGATACATACATACCAAGCTAATGAAAGCGTGTTAAAAATAGACAATCATGGGTCGCCAGAAGTGAAAATTTTAAACTTTGGAATAACTAACACAGTTATTCCGTCACATGTCGATGACGCTGTCACATTAGCTTGTCGCTGAAGCGAATCCACAAGAAATTAATGTTGCTGTGCAGGAGGTGGTCAATCTTGTTGAAACGAGATTATAAAGCTAGCTTTGATTTCATTCTTAGAATTCAAAATAGTTTTATGTGGAAGTACTCCGCAGAGGGCACAAAGGGAGGGGAGGGGAGGAAGGGCACCGTGAGTGAAATGTAATGACCGGTAGACAAAAGTAAGCCATGTCGATACTGCCCATGACGCTGTTGCCCGTAATGTCCGCTTGGTGGCGCTAGGTACTCATAAACAGATTTTAAAGTAAATTTGTGAAGGTAATGTCGCTACACAACCGTATTATTTTACGTGAAAGCATCTGAGAGCACCTCAATATTTAAATGGTGATGCATAAATAGCTCAAGTAGCCTTTGCTGTAGCAAAATTAAGAATAATTTTTAGATCGCGCAGAGTGAATTTCGATGTAATTTTTCAAACCTCCAATTCCCCCCCAATGTCATGTGCCCATGAAAGTGTAAGTTATGTAATATATTATTGACTATAGTTGCCCATACGTATCCACAACACGGCCTTACATTTGTAGTAACCGCAACAGCATTATGGCAACAGATCGTGATAGATGCCCGTCATCGACGAGCGATGGATAAATGGCATCCTGAAATCAGTAAATGAAGTACAGCCGATGACAGAAGCAATAGTTCATGCGATTCGCTTGCATTGTTAGTGGGGTTCTATAGACAAAGTGAAATTCTGTCAGCGATATCAATAATCGTCATAAATCACGTGTTGCAGATTATGCAAGTGACAAATATCGGTAAATATATAGACATATAGATAAAAAAATATACTCTATTCTACACCAACTTAAGTATAAGTTATTGGTTGGGTTAGTAAGTTTTTAGGGTTCCGTACCCAAAGGGTGAAAACTGGACCCTATTACTAAGACTCCGCGGTCCGTCTGTCTGTATGTTTGTCTGTCACGAGGCTGTATCTCATGAACCGTGATAGCCAACATTTTAAATTTTCACAGATGATGTATTTCTGTTGACGCTATAACAATAAATACAAAAACAGAATAAAGTAAATACTTAATTGGGGCTCCCATACAACAAACGTGATATTTATGCCATTTTTTGCGATAATGGTACGGAACCCTACGTGCGCGAGTTCGACTCTCACTTGGCCGGTTTTTTCTTTTCTATAAATTATTTATTTTGTCTATTTATGCCAGTCCTTGGATACCACAAAAATAGACAAAAAAATAGAGATTAAGTACAAAAGCAGGAAGGTATTATACCTTGTTCTCCTCATGTAACAAAATGTGCCTAAACATGATGCGTTCTTGAAATTTCACCCGCAACTCTCTTCCAATTATTGAAACGCCACCTGAGAAGTTATACATCTCAAAAGTACCTCACGAAAATTGTCGTCTCTTATTTATAAGGATTCCGATGAGACGATATTTTTTGTTTTCTGGCTTGGAAAAAGCAATAAATTCCCACTTCACACTGCATGGTGACTGGCTAGGGATTACTGCGCATTACCTACTCTTCGATTATTTTATATTTGAGTTCAGAATTCGAGATAAGTGTCAACTTTTTTCAACAAATAACTCTATTTCATATCTGAAAAAGTTCAATATCCATTGCATTGCACCTACCTTTCCATATTTTAAAAAGGCCTTTAATAGTAGATTGTTGCATCGAGCGCAAAGTGAGTTATTAATGCATGAGTGTTATGTTGGTGCCCGAGCGCATGCGAGGGCACTAAATTAACACGAGTGCATTAATTACTCACTATAGCGAGGTGCGTAATCTACTTTTCTTTCAACTACCAATCTACCTCTCATCTATATCCATTTTTATACTTTTCTTGCCAAATATGAAGTACCTACCTATCAAAGTTTTACAATGGTACAAAATGCGGGGCATTTTTTTTCACCTAATTGGTTTTATACGCCGATTTCTTTCTCAGCCAGTACCTTTTTCGATCTACTGCATATATTATATTAAACTTAATGGGAGACATTAAACTTCTGTGGTAAATTTACATCTAAACTAGCTAACCCCCGCGGCTTCGCTCCCGTCGACTGGCTACCTATCTACCTACCACTACCTACCTACCCACCACTACCTACCTACCCTGCCTTCCCTACCTACTCTGCCTACCCTGCCTAGCCTATCCTGCCTACCCTGCCTAGCCTAACCTGCCTACCCTACCTACTCTGCTTACTCTACCTTCTCTACCTATTCTACTTACTCTACCTTCTCTACCTAATCTATTTACTCTACCTTCTCTACCTACTCTACTTACTCTACCTTCTCTACCTACTCTACTTAATCTACCTACTTTACCTACTCTACTTACTTTACCTTCTCTACCTACTCTACCTTCTCTACTTACTTTACCTACTCTACTTACTTTACCTTCTCTACCTACTCTATCTATTCTACCTACTCTACTTACTCTACCTACTCTGCCTTCTCTACCTACTCTACTTGCTCTACCTTCTCTACCTGCTCTAGTTGCTCTACCTTCTCTACCTGCTCTAGTTGCTCTACGTTCTCTACCTACTCTACTTACTCTACCTTACCTACATACTCTTCCTACTCTACCAACTCTACTTACACTACCTTCTCTACCTATTCTACCTTCTCTACCTTCTCTTCCTACTTTACCTACTCTTCTTACTCTACCTTCTCTATCTACCCTACCTACTCTACTTACTCTACCTACTCTACCTGCTCTACTTACTCTACCTACTCTACTAACTCTACCTACTCTACTTACTCTACCTTCTCTACCTAATCTACCTACTATACCTGCTTAACCTACTCTACCAAATCTACTTACTCTACCTTCTCTACCTACTCTAGTTACTCTACCTTCTCTACCTACTCTAGTTACTCTACCTTCTCTACCTACTCTTCTTACTCTACCTTCTCTACCTACTCTACTTACTCTACCTACTCTACCTATTCTACCTACTCTACCTGCCCTACCTACTGTACCTACTCTACCCACTCTACCAACTCTACTAACTCTACCTTCTCTACCTACTCTACTTACTGTACCTTCTCTACCTAATCTACCTACTATACCTACTTAACCTACTCTATCTACTCTACTTAATCTATCTTCTCTACCTATTCTAGTTACTCTACCTTCTCTACCTACTCTACTTACTCAGCCTTCTCTACCTGCTCTACCTACCCTACCCTACCTTCTCTACCTACTCTACTTACTCTACCGTCTCTACCTTCTCTACCTACCCTAACTACAGTACCTACTCTTCGGCTTTATAATATTAGTATAGATAAAAATACAAAACAGTGCATTAAAGTAAAACAGTGCAACAATAAGATTTCATATAACTTTTCTGCACTGTTTTGGTTCTAAGCAATAAATACGTCCTTTGTGATCAGTTTTGTAGTGATTAATGATAACATTACTACTAGTTACGTAGTTGGAAGAAAAAAGTATAATCCATACTTGTTACGGGCCTTTAAATATAAATGGTCAATTAAAAATAAACTTAAAATATACATAGTAAAGTCGAGTTGAGTTACTGGCGATGGATGGAAAACATTTTGAATATATTTACATACATCTCCCCTCTGGAGCTGTATATATATAACCCCAACCGTAATTAATTTTACAATGCATGTCCTCGAAAAGAGCGGTTTTCCAAGCAGCCAAACTGTGCGGAAAGTGTCACTTTTTTTCACTAGTGCTTTTTACTTTCCTGTATTTTTTTTAATTTTTAACTCCAACGTCAGCCCGACGCATAGAGTTTTAATTATTTGAGAAAAGTTTTAAAAATTAGTTATGTACAGATTATCATTCATATAAAAGGTAAAATAAAACTAATACTTTATTTTAGGCGTTTTTAATTACTCTAGACTTAGATTTTGATCAATAAATTAATTTTAAATATTCATTAAAAATGTTTGGCAGAACGTATATTTTGCTCGTGCCTTATTGCGTTACGATGTGACAGCTATTCGCACATGCGCAGTAGGTATGCCCGAGAAACTATGAACTATTAGCTAATCTGTGGATATGCTGAACGCGCTTGAATAAGCCCGCCATTTTATTAATTTCATTTTATTAATTTATTTATTTTCTCGCACAATGCATGGTAAAATGTTGTATGATACACGTGCGTAAGATGATTTCCGACTTGTGTCGATTTATCCACTCACTCGCTTCGCTCGCTCGTGAATAAAAATGCCACTCATCGGAAATCACCTACCTTCCGCACTTGTAGCATAAATAACTATTTCAATACACTTCCTCGAAAACTAGCTCTTATTGCACTACGATTAGGTTCGACATGCAACAAATTTCATGTGCGGTAATAAGATTACAGCACGCGTGCGGTATTTCGATTAAAACATAAGAAATTTAAAAAAATAACACCACTGACTATTATAGAGCAGCCGTGTTTTTTTTTAATCTCGTCATTTTGATTTGCGTTTTTACAGCGTAAATATTTTTTGAATATTTAAATTGTGTTTATAAAAGAATACTACTAATAAACATGATTATTTTAAACAAACATTAATTTTATGAACAAGTGAACATTTTATTTGTGTTCTTAATTAAAAAATATTTGAATTTTATATTTTTCCTGTGAGGCTGTTTAACGGCTTCATACCTTTGCTTCTCCTTTAACCTGCGAACATAAAGCGCGGAAAAAAAAGGAAAGTTAGTCTTAATAATTTGAGTTATTTGTGAAAAATGTCGAATTTAAGTTTTGAAGAGAATTCTTTAGATGGTACTCCGCCGGATATTGTGATTGAGGCACAAAATGCTTGCGATAGCCGGTTGCCATCTAAATCTAAGGTGAAATATATGGCAGCTTTGCAAAGTTTTCTTCAGTGGAAAGTTACTAAAAAGGCGTCGTCATTTTCGGAGCAAGTATTTTTTATGACATAATACGTATCGTTTTATTATTTTATTTCTTCGAAAGTGTATTGAAAAACGTCGTTTGATACACGTGGGAATTTGTTATTGCGTTTCTCGGCCCCATAACACCCTCGCCTTACGGCTCGGGTGTTCATTCGGCCTCGTACGCAATAACAAACTTTCCGCACTTGTATCAAAATGTACTATAGCTAAATAGTTAGGAAAATGCTAGGTAACTGATAATAGGAAGTAGCTATATACTATAACTCGCACGGGTTTTTGCTCGAGAGTGTCCTTAGCTATAATTGATTAAAATCGGTTGACCAGTTCAAAATTATCCGCATTTTACTCTTTGAATCTAGGTTTTTTCGCAAGATATCATGTCAAAGTTACGTACTAGGTATATCATATGTAGTTTAAAAAGCATAGCAGCTAAATAAATAAAAAAACTGCTGTAAACGTTGGTGGTTTCCCGACGTGAGTACGAGGCTTACTTTTCACTTTTTAGAGGCGGTTGTGTCGGGAAGTTTTAAATTTAAAATTAAATTTTTGTATGTTTGTCTTGTTTTGTCGTTTATCTTTCGTATCTTCTCTCATTAGGGTCATTAAATAAATAGGTTTTCAGGTAGCCAGCTCACGAAACTGAAGACCGACGATGGCAGGATCGTATCCACCAAACCGAAGCTTCTGAGGGAGATCGAGATATTCTATGGGCCCGTTGCGAATATAGTAAAAGACCCTAGAGCTAGATTGACCCGTCACTATACCGAAGACATTCTGGACGTCAGCCTGTACGAGATTAAGATGGCTCATAAACAGCTTAAGAACAACAAGGCACCGGATGATGACGGAATTACGGCCGAACTCCCGAAGGCGGGTGGAAAATCAATACTTAAGGCCCTTCAGAAGCTGTTTGGTTCCGTCATACTCGAGGGGAAAACGCCGCAGGCATGGTGCGGGGGTGTGGTGGTACTCTTCTTCAAGAAGGGTGACAATGCCCTATTGAAGAACTATAGGCACATCTCACTTCTTATCCATATCTACAAGCTGTTTTCAAGACTCATCAATAATCTTCACGCGTGCAGGTTTGACGATTTCCAGCCTCCCAAACAAGCCGGATTCCGCAGAGGCTTTAACACCGTAGACCACATATATACGCTGCGGAAAGTTATACAGAAGATCCAAAAGTTCAACCTGCCTCTCTGCTTAGCGTTTATGGACTACGAGAAATCCTTCGATTCGATCGAGACTTGGGCTGTACTGCAGTCTCTCCAACGGTGCCAAATTGACTACCGGTACATCGAGGTGTTGAAGTGTTAATACAAAAACGCCACCATGTCAGTACGACTTCAGGATCAGACCTCGAAACCTATCCTTCTGCAGCGAGGTGAAACTTCTTATCTCCGAAACTGTTCACAGCTGCATTGGAGGATGTCTTTAAGGTTCTGGACTGGAGAGGGCTAGGCATCAACGTCAATGGTGAGTACATCACTCGCCTTTGGTTTGCCGAAGATATAGTGGTCATGGCGGAGACCATGGAGGACCTCAGTACAATGCTCGATGACCTCAGTAGAGCTACCTAAAGAGTGGGTCTTAGGATGAACATGGACAAAACCAAGATGATGTTGAATGCCCATGTTACACCCACTCCTATCAAGGTTGGAGACTCTACACTCGAAGTTGTGGACGACTATGTCTACCTATGACAAACGATCCAGTTGGGTAGGGCCTACTTCGAGAAAGAGGTCAACCGTCGAATCCAACTCGGCTGTGCAGCGTTCGGGCAGTTGCGCGGTATCTTCTCGTCCAACTTACCACACAGTGTCTCAAGACGAAATTCTATGACTAGTGTGTGTTGCCAGTGATGACCTATGGCTCTGAGACGTGGTCGCTTACAATGGGCATCATCAGAAAGCTTACAGCCATCCAAAGGGCAATGGAGAGGGCAGTACTCGGAGAATCAGAAATGTAGACATCCACAAGGGAACCAGGGTTACCGACATAGCCCGAAGAATTGCCAAACTTAAGTGGCAGTGGGCAGGGCACATTGAACCGGAAGACGTTGCGTTGGAAGGCCTCCCACCAGGTGGACCGATGACCTGGTGAAGGTTGCGGGTATTCGCTGGATGCGGATCACACGGGACCGGTCAATGTGCGCTTGGCGGAGGCCTATGTCCAGCAGTGGACGTCTTTCGCCTGATATGATGATGATGATGATTTTCTCGCCCCCTTGAATATTAGATACTCCAAATCACCACTAGCCAATACAACGTCAGTCTGTAGAGAAATTATATTCTACTTTTCCCTTAAGTCCTAGTTCAAAAGCCGACAACAAAGAAATCAATCACATCTCACACACTGTACGAGTAGCACAATAGCGTATCGGTGGCACAGAAATTGAAAAGTTTCTAGCCAATCTCACAGACAGTTATTGCAATTCTTTTGTGTGATTTACTCTTCCTTCTTTTTCAGGAACGTATATCCTATTACTTGGTGTTGGCCTTCCTTAACCTTCATTTTCACTGAGCATTAATTTGTGCGGTTTCATCAATTTGAGTATGGTACTCAAAAAGTACCCGCCGAAAGAGTTGGAATTGTATTTGTTTTGTCTCCGCTAAGTTTTTATAAAAAAGTGGTTAAAAGTGGATCAATTAATTGGTGTTGTATATCATTGTGAAGCTTGTGAAACTGACTAAAGAGTGATATATATAACGCATCTGGACACCATCGGTACCGTGAGTAAGCAGTGAAAAACTTTTAGTAAAATTTGCAATGACTTGCGTTCCTGTCCTAGGGCAACCCGCAGATCGGCCGCTTCTACGCACACAGGCCCAACGCTTACACGTACATTAGTCGCTTGCTTCCACATCCTGAGCTTACGCTGCGCGTTTATAGCAGATTTAGCTTACGCCACGCTTCGTGATTATAGTAACAACAACAATATATTATTAAAATCTTTCGTTTACTGCAACATGGATGGAGATCAATATTATAATATCACGAGGAATAAACAAACTTCAAAATTAAATCTTAGCTTGCTAGAGGAAACAGCTATGGATATTGAAAATAATTCACTACTAGATGCAACAATGAAAAGTTTGCCTGCCACATTAAATAAGGATCATAATATGTAATGTAGAAACTTTTTAACATAATATGTTAATTGAAGAATACGATAAAAAGGTTTCTACATTCAAATTAAGGTTAGCCTCAGCCGATGAAGAGATTGAAAATTTGAGTATACAAAATATGCAATTAAAGATTACTGTTGAAAAATCATCAAAAGTAATAGCTTTATATAAGAAGATTGGCATTACTTAAAACTCGTTGAATACTATTTCTACTCCAGTTATACGAAAGGTAAAAAACGTGTTCGCCGGTGAATATCCGGTATCACCTAGACACAGCATTACAGAAACAAATGGAATTTCAACACAAACAACTGAATATTCTGTGACGAAACATTTTAAAAAGCCTTTCTCATTTAAAAAATTTAAACAACAAATCAAAAATAGCCGAAAGAAAATAAATAATTTAATTAATAATATTTCGATATTAAAAACAAAAAATAAAAAACTTATTGATGAACTGAAAATCATACAAGATGAAAATGAGCCGTATGATGATATAAACACTAATATGGACGAGATCTTCAGAACATTAACTAAAGATAATATGTCGCTCAAAGATGAAACTATGCTAAATGAAAGTATTGACCAACCAATAATAAGAAAAAGTGAGTGTAAAATGGAATCCACAGCCTTATCTGGTCCAAATAAAACTAGATCCAAAGTGATTGTCTTGCAGATATAGCCAACTCCTGGGTGATAGATATGACGTATTTTGCTTTGTGAAACCTTTTAGCAAACTTTCTGACATATTAAAGTCATGCATGACTGAAATACCTAACCTTACAATGAATGATTTTGTGATTGTGATTGGTTTTACAGAAGATGATAGTATATCAACTCTCCGTAATCAACTTGTACTATGGATTGAATCTGCTCAAAATACAAATATAATTATTTGTGAGCCCTTATTTAATGGATTTATTAAAGAAGAAAAATTAAATAATGTATTATCTAAAATATGTGATGCATATTTAAACACCTCATTCGTTGTCATGGATTTTTATAAATCCATTAACACTAAGCCGAAACGTATTCATCTTCCGACTTACATATGTCGGTACATATTAAGGGACATATTGCGATTGTACTATAATTCAAAATATAAATTATTATTGATTAATTCTAATAATAATGATCATACTGACATGAATTGTAATAATAATAATGAAAATAATCAATCAATATTGCCATGCTCTGTCTATAATAATTGTGATGTTACATTCTCTACTAAAAGTACTCAAACGGACATTAATATTGCTACTCCACTTCTGAAATTTCTGATTTCTTAACATACATAAAGTTTCTTAACATTAGGTACACAAAAATTTACATACATTATATTTTTTAGTTAAGGCCCCTGGCGGGTATAGGCCTCCTCCAACAATTTCCAGGTTTTCTTGTCTTCGCCAGTTTTCCAGTCTTCTCCAGCATTTCTTTTTATTTCGTCTATCCAACGTTCTCTAGGGCGTCCTCTGGCTCTCTTGCCTCTTGGGCCCAGCCAATTTGTGACTAGTTCTGTCCACCTTCCATCTGTCAATCTTGCCACGTGACCTGCCTACTTCCACTTCAGTCGTTTCATATGCCGGAGAGCATCATAACTTTGGTTTTCTTTCTTATCTTTTCTGACCTTTGCTTATCCTTCAGCCTTATATTCAGGATACTCCTTTCCATAGCCCTATGGGTCTTCTGTATTCTGGCCCTTGCATATTTGTTGTACATATATCCATGTTTGTGATCCGTATGACAGGCAGGGTAGCAGACACCCATCCATGACTTTCTTTTTCAGTTTCAAGGGCAGTTTTGATTTCAATATTTCTTTTAAGCTCCAGAACTTACTCCATGTCATGTTTATTCTCCTATCAATTTCATCTTTGTTTCTGGAGTTGCTGAATGAAATGCATTTCCCCAAGTATATATACCTCTCCACATACTCCAAACTCTGCGAATTATCAGCTAGTATAGGCGTTTGGATAGCGTTTGTCATTACTTTCGTCTTTTATGTGTTTAACTGTAATCCTACACTGTTGCTTACAAGCAAAGCTCCGTCACAATCTCCGAAAATATAGATTCTGCTAAATCTGTGTCAAACTGCAGTGATTTTTTTCGTCTATAACCATATAAATATGATTCACCAAAACATTTGTGGCCTTATTGCCAAGTCAGATTTGTTTACGGTCTGTCTTGATGACTTAGCTGATATAGGTAAAACTATTGACGTTTTATGTTTTTCAGAACACAATATGACAAATGATGATACTGAACGCCTTCGAATTCCAAATTGACTTGCACTCTAGTGAAAAACTGTATTAAATTTGTCGTACTTGAAGCTGCTCTAAAGTATAGTATCGCTAATGTTGTTGAATGCTCTGCAATTAAGTTAACTGACCACAATATGAAAATTTTATGCCTTTATAGGGTATCAAAGAGTAAAAACTATAATAAATATATTAACGTGTTTTTTAATAATTTTAATGACATATTGTGTCTCTTTACAAAATATGAAAAAATGAAATCGTTGTTTGTGTTGATTTTAATATTAATATGTTGGAAAAGAATAAGTACACATTAGAATTGGAACAACTTACTATGGGCTTTAATCTAACACAAGCAATTAATGAGCCTACAAGACCAAGTAGTGGTTCCTGCATTGACAATGTTTTGCATAATATTAGTGGTGCCAAATCAACTGTCTTGGAACTTAGCTTATAAGGCGCAATATATATCATGTCCAGTCAAGACGAACTGTACATTTGACCAATGGTTTTCGTTTAAACGTGATTATTCTAAAGATAATTTAGAAAAATTTAAAGACTGTATTAAAGAGCTCAACTTTTTCGAAGTGTTTGAATCAAAGGATGCAAATGAGGCTTTTAACTCATTTTACGATACATTCAGGCTATTTTACGAATTATGCTTTCCAATACGTAAAATCAAAACAACAGTTCGACCAAAATGGGTGTCAAGTGGTATTAAGAAATGTAGTAAACGTAAACGTTCTCTTCTCTGGAAATATAGACTAACGAAAAATAACGCAGATAAATCCAACTTTAAAAAATATTCTCGCAGAATAATTATTAGATTCTAAATCCTAAAAATGATAAATGATAAATGATAAATGATTTTATTTCTGTAAGTTGGTTTGTACAAACACTTTTACATGTCGATCATATTTTTTAAAACTAGATGAGGTCGGCGTTTCCTATCTGACTACTCTGAGAAGAAAGGCCGAAACAAACTCAGAGGTCACAGTCTCTTTTAAAGTCTTGACAAAAACTTGGTTATATCATGTGAAGACCATGTAGACATATGTCTGAAATGGTCTTTTGAGGAAAGAACCAGCCAGATTGAGTGGACCTGTCCAGTCAGTGCACGCATTTGTCAATAACCGAGCAGCTCAACTCAGAATTTACGGAGCTCAACGATTCGACGAACAATACCAAAGAAAGGACATTCGGGTAGGCCGCATAAACTACTCAAACTGCCAGACCATGAGTAAAAACTAACTAAGTTATAATAAAAAACAAAAATCCACATAGTCTTCACATTCACAATAATAAAAAAATAAAAAATATAATACTTTAAAAAGTAAATATTCTTGTCATTGCAAGAAAACAAAAAAAAATATCAAAATTAAAAACAAAATTCATGGTGCAAAATATAAAAAATCAAAATTAATTGGAGCAGCTCAATCCCAAGCCTTTTTGTCCTCAACGTAATCTTTAATAGTATAAAACGCTTTCTGACACAACTTACGTTTAATGAATGATTTGAATTTATTAAGACTTAGATCTTGTACGTGGCTTGGAAGCTTATTATAAAAGCGTACACATTGACATCTAAACGAGCCACCTATCTTCTTGAGCCTTGTTGTAGGTACTACAAATTTGTGTTTGTTCCTAGTATTTATGTTATGGATATCACTGTATTTTTTAAACAATTTTATATTTTTATGAGCATATAAAAGATTTTCATAAATATACTGAGAGGGCACAGTCATTACATTAATCTCCTTAAATTTCTCTCTGAGAGAGTGCCTCGGGCTTAATTTATATATTGATCGAACAGCTCTTTTCTGCAAAACAAAGATATTCTGGATGTCGGCGGCATTTCCCCACAACAGAATACCGTACGACATTACACTATGAAAATAGCTAAAGTATACTAAACGGGCTGTCTCTATGTCAGTTAAATTACGAATTTTTCTAACAGCATATGCTGCGGAGCTTAGCTTCTTTGACAATTTATCTATATGTGGGCCCCACTGAAGCTTAGCATCCAAAGTTAAGCCTAAAAATACTGTGCTATTCTCAGGATTCAATTCTTCGCCCTTTATCAACACATCAGTTTTCACCTGCCTAACGTGAGGTAGGGTAAACTTAATGCATTTGGTTTTTTTTTCATTAAGGAGTAAATTGTTAACATTGAACCAGTGAACTACTTTTGAGATCGCGCTATTTACTTCGTCAGTAACCAGCTGCTGCCGTTTAAGTTTAAACAAAAGTGAAGTATCATCTGCAAACAACACTATGTCATGGTTATCCTTTATGAGGTAAGGCAAGTCATTAATATAAATAAGAAACAAGAAAGGACCAAGAATCGAGCCCTGCGGGACTCCCATTTTTACTATAGATCCGGGTGATCTTTTTCCATTAACGTCAACAGTCTGAATCCTATTACTCAAGTAAGAAGTAAGAAGATCCAGAGCGCTGTTCCGGATCCCGTAGTGGCGGAGTTTCCTGATTAGCGTTTCATGAAGAACACAATCAAATGCCTTAGACAAATCACAAAAGATTCCCAGGGCATCGCACTTATCTTCCCATGCATTATAAATATGTCCTAAAAGCTCAACACCGGCATCAGTAGTTGAACGACCCCTTGTAAAACCGAACTGTTTGCTATGTAATAATTTATGCTTATTAAAAAATCTTTGCAATTGCTCTAAAATTAATTTCTCAAATATCTTACTAAAAGTAGGTAGTACTGAAATAGGTCTATAATTTGTTGGGTCTGATGTACTACCTGATTTAAACAAAGGTATTATTTTACTATTCTTCATTAGGTCAGGAAACTCCCCACAGTCGATACAATTATTAAAGATAATAGCTAAACTAGGTGCGACAACATCAATAATAGACTTAGCAACTTCTACAGAATGACCCCACAGATCTGCAGTCTTTTTAACATTTAAAGTGTGAAAGGTTTTAATTATGTCTTTACAAGTAATATGTTCAAAAAGAAATTCCGTATCGCAGACATTAACATTTTCTTTTAGCAAAGACTCAGCAACAGAAGGTGATGAGTTTAGGGATTTAGTAGTTGAAATGGGAATATCCGAAAAGAAATTTTCAAAGGCCACTGCGACTTGTGAGTCTGATTTTATGATGTTGTCATTAATAGACAGGCTGTAGTCAGTATTTCGGTTACCAGATCTTCCCGTTTCACTATTAATAATATTCCAAGTCGTTTTAATAACATTACTACTGTTTTTAATCTTCGAACTCAAATAATGCGACTTGGCCAAACTACAAACAAATCGGAAGCCACCTGGAACATAATTAATGGCAGAAAACAAAATTTTCCTCCTGAAACTTTAAATGAATTGGTAATAGATAAACATACAATCAGACACTTTCAACGTATTGCTGAATTGTTTCATGACTATTTTGTAGATATGGTTAAAACTCAGACTAGAACTGCGGGTAATAATATGCCAAAAACATGCACGTGTGATTTACCAAAATCGTTTTTTCTGAATGCCACTAGTCCTTTTGATATCTATACTATTATACAAAAATTAAATAATACTAAGAGCACTGGTTTTGATGACATATGCGTGTTGGTAATAAAATACGTATCTCACATAATTGCACCTATACTGAGCCATGTTATAAACATGTGCTTCGAACAAGGAATCTTTCCATCTGTGTTAAAAACCACTATAATTAAACCAGTCCATAAAAAGAATGCGAAATCGGAAATAAAAAAATTACAGGCCTGTAGCCCTAACTCCAAAATTTTCTAAAATAATTGAAAAAGCTATATCCAATAACTTGTACGACTACTTTGAAAGGAATAATATCTTCACACCTGATTAGAAAGGCTTTCGTAAAAATATGTCCATAAATTTAGCAATTTATGATTTCCCAAGTTTAATATATCCTCGAGTTGATAAAAGACAGCCGGTCTATGCTTTATATATGGATATGTCAAGGGCCTTTGACGAAACGTACGGTGTTACGGGCAACACTTTAGACTTACTAAAATCTTACATCAGTAATAGAACTCAGACTACGAGTATTGTCAAAATTTGTCCTAATAAATAATGCGAAATAAATTATACGTCCAAGAGTAAAAAAGTGGAATGTGGGGTTCCACAGGGTAGTGCCCAAAAGCCCACCACTTTTTATCATCTATATCAATGACCTGCCAAAATCTACTACATATCGCATGGTACTATTTGCTGATGACTGCACTGTTGTATACAATGATGAAAACATTATAATTTATTTTTTTCTGTATCCTGCTGAAAACATTATTGATAGTATTTTAAATTCAATAATTCAATGGTTACATAATAATAAGTTATTAATTAATATTGATAAAACTAAATTAATGCAATTTAAACAGAAAACAAAAAATACTATACATACTCGAATTGAAGTTAACGATGATAATGTTGAATTGACGTCTACAACAAAATTTCTCGGCGTTCACATAGATGACAATTTGAAATGGCAAAGTCATATAGAGTTTGTTTGCAAAAAAGTGTCACAGTCATCTTATAGCTTATACATGCTAGCGAAAAAGGTCAATCTTGAATGTGTCAGCTCGTAGCTTCTCATAATAATGTTGCTTCTAGACTCAGATATGCAATCATATTCTGAGGCAATACTACAAAGTAGGATAAAGTTTTTAAATGCCAAAAAAGGTGCCTGCGAGCAATGAGTGGTCTCAACAGAACTGACAGCTGCAAGGAATACTTTAAAAAAATAAAAATACTTACCGTGCCAACTTTATATATTTTTGAAATGGCCTTGTTTATTAGACATCATCCATCACTATTTACATTAGAGCTCAGATCGCGAAATAGAAGTCGTTTGTATAATAACCTATCCAGTCAATATAGAACTACCCTCTTTGGTAAAAGTGTCTTTGCTATGGCCACGAAGATCTACGATCAAATTCCTAATAACATAAAAGAAAGTAGCAATATTATTGTCTTTAAAAATAAATTGTTCCAATTTCTTATGGAAAGGTGTTTTTACTCCGTCGATGAATTTTTATCGACGAGAGCTTTTTAAATGTTTAATTCAGCTTGATGATAATTTGTTTTTGTTGATGGTGTTGTGTCTGTCATGTATAATCGTAATAATGTAATTTGTATTTAATCTGACATGGCATTAGAATTTTATAATCATATTTATCGTAATAATGTAATTTGTATTTAATCTGACATGTAATTAGAATTTTTACAATCATATTTTCATTATGTTATTTAATAATTTGTATGCCTTAGTGGCTGATCATGGCATAAACAATTTGATTTGATTTGATTAAAAGAACACCTATTCGTTCGCCAATGCCTGGCAAACTCATATCAAAATATTAAGTTTTCCTTTCCTTGAATATTTTTTTAATGTAGGTTCTTTGTTTTGATGTAGTTCTTGGTACTTGTTTAGTACCTACAAGTCTTTTTCACTTAAAATGGAGTGTATTGATGAACCTCGTTTTACAAAAAAATTGCTCATTGTACTTGTTTGCATGATATTTCAATAGCAAATTCAAAATGTCCGTGTTTTCCATTGACACAAATAATGAAATTATCTAATTACATCGTTTACTACTGAATAGGCCCTGACCTCCAAGCCACGCCGTTTTGTGATGGCGTGGCTTATTTTTTGCGATCGCGGCTCGACTTTTAAACCTATTTGACTGTTGCTATGACGGATCTGAAGGAACATGAATAGGCCCAGGTTAAAGGAACGCAAGTGAACTGTATATAGGTTTATTAGGTGGTTTACAATATTATAGCAATTTAAGTATTATAATCAAAAGGTAAGATGTCTAAGCGCGGTCGTGTCGGACGATGCAATGTCGAGCCGAGATGCTGCTGTGCTCCCGGCCCCCGCGCCGCCGCCGCCATGCCGCGTCGCTCGTTGACGACGCCGTAGTGTGTTCAATGGTTTTGGATGTGTGTGCGTGAACAACTTCTTGAATTTATTTTTGAATTTTCAATTATTTTACCATATTTTTCACCTTTGTTTTATAATGAACTCTTGTGAAAATAAGGTTTCTTTTTAAAGAATTTTCGTGTAAAAACATATTAAAAGAATGTGTTAAAGACAGTTACATGTGATCACAAGCATGTTATACATCTGATTTGTCCCCAATTTAAGGCATAACTAACTTCATCAGATAGGTATCATAATTTATGTCATATATACCGAACGTAAATTAGTGGTAACACTTTGACCTTGAGCTGGTATAGCATGCAGTGTCAATACAATATTTGGTCAGCTTATAAAAGTTTTGTAACCAAAGATGTGGGGCCAAATATGAACCCTTAGAGGAATATGTAATCAGAGGCTTAGACAATTTCGCGTATTGAAATAACTCAGTATCTATAATATAGTGTTCTTGTTGATTACTGAAGCCAGATGACTGAATTTCTGTAGAGTTCATTGAAATTCTGCCACATCTGGAACGATTAAATCTAATAGTATATTTGAGAGAAACTAAACTATCTTAATTTAGAAAAAGCTTAACTATTTCAATTCGTGTACAAATCTAGCTATATCATTTATTTATTCAAATTCTGTATATTTCTGTTTTAACTAACGTAATATTTAACAGTAAATCCAGGCAGCAAAAAAATCTGTAAATTGAAATTATTCAAGTGAATAACATTAACATTATATTGTAACATTTAATAGTAAAAGTCAGGCATAAAACAATTATATAAATTTAAAATATTTACTTTAACTGAATTGTTCAAATTAACAGACAGCATATTTACACACAGTTATATAGAGACGTTGCATTACATGCATTTTATCCTACTAGTAATGAATACAAAAATGTGAAAATCTGTCATCATCATCATCAGCCTTTACTGTTAAATATTACGTTAGTTAAAACAGAAATATACAGAATTTGAATAAATAAATCACATAGCTAGATTTGTACACAAATTGAAATAGTTAAGCGTTTTCTAAATGAAGATAGTTTTGTTTCTCAAATATACTATTAGATTTAATCGTTCCAGATGTGGCAGAATTTCAATGAACTCTACAGAAATTCAGTCACCTGGCTTCAGTTATCAACAAGGATACTATATTATAGATACTGAGTTATTTCAATATGCGAAATTGTTTAAGCCTCTGATTACATATTCAAAAAACCGTTTTTACGATTACATTTTCAAAAAACTCGGCAAAAACGTTATCTTGAAAATACTTTTTTATAATTGACTAGCTGACCCCCGCGGCCTCGCTCTCTAAAAAATTATAGCCTATGTTACTCGGGAATAATGTAGTTTGCCATAGGTGAAAGAATTTTTAAATCGGTCCAGTAGTTTTGGAGCCTATTCGGGACAAACAAACAAAGAAATCTACTTTCTTTATAATATTGATGATGTTGGTATGGTATAGACAGATTCACTATCAATTATAAAAACGTACTTTCAAGACCTTTTGTTCATATTATTTACCTTACCATATAAACAAATAAACAATTTTATTATTAGTTTAGAATCTTTGCGTATATAAATAGCGATATAACTATAGGTAGTTTAAAATATACTTATAAGCCTTTTTTTAATAAAAAGAAACGTAATACATTTTATAATTTTCATTTTGTAAAGCCTCAGTAACTTTCCTACAGAAGACCTGAGTATACTCGAGAAAATATAAGTTCTTTTAAAGGCAATATTTTGTGAAGTTATTTCACTCGTACCCTGCTTTTATCGGCAGTTACCTATCTATTTAATTTCAACATTAATTTTTAAAATGGCGCTCATAAACGCTAGTGTTTCAACGTGCATTTTTAACGATTCACGCTTTTCATTCATTCAAAGCATTTTACCATGAATATGGTCGATCGAAAATGCGAAAGTTAAAAATAAAGAGATCATCACTCTGTTTTCACTTTGATCAAAGTGGCTCCTCGGGGTACCCTGGCGTCCGGCAATACTTGGCGACTTTTAATTCATTAGCAACGTATCAGAGGCAAAATTACTTCTGAATATAAACCAATTCATACTATGAAAGCTACTCTGAAATATGAAAAAAGAACTGGCCAAATTAGCACCTCAATTTGTTGCAATTACGGTGTTTATACCTTTCTGGCATCTTACTAATATTATAAAATAATGTGAAAGTTTCGATGGCTGTGTGTGTGGAAGTGTGGATGTATGCTTGCTAATCAATCACGCCAGAACATCCTCTGTTGTGTGCATGAAGTATTAATTAAATAAATTAAAGTGTTTTTTTATACCGGGAATTAAAGTGCTATTGCAGACTATAATCGATCTCTGTGGCAAATTCCATCCATATCCGTTCAGCCGTTCTGGCGTGAATGAGTTACAACCATACATCCAACCCGCCAAACTTTCGCATTTATGTTACTAGCTTCCGCCCGCGGCTCCGCCCGCGTTGATTTAGTATTTCTCCTAATATCTTTATAAATTATAGCCTATGTTTTATTCTGACGTATAAGCTATATTTCTGTGAAATTCATGAATAGAAAGAGTTACTAATATCCAAACATCCTCACAAACATTCACATTTATAATCGTAGTAAGAAGTAAGAAGTAAGATTATATACTAATAGAGGCTTTATTTGCAGATTCTTCGCTGTGATATACCCGCTGAAGCTGCCCGTGGCTCGCCAACGCAGCAAGCAGATGCTGTTCTCCGCCTGGGCAATCGCACTGGTCTTCAGTTTCCCACAGGTAAGGCAGTACTAGTTTCAATACAGGCAAAGATCACTATATGAGAAATTTACTTCCAAATATCATGGCTACGTGCCAGTATAGGTTACTTAAAACTGTGGATATTTTTTGTCCTACTGCGCGACGCAAAAGAAGGTAATGTGTTTATCTGTCTATTTATTATGTGTGTATGTTTGTTCCTAAGTGGCGTTCCAAAGACCAAATGCGTAGGCCGATTTTGATGATTGTTTATTTGATTACGTCAATCGATTCGTCTTAACTGCGAGTGTCACGGATACATGTTATAGTTTTGGTCAGTCAGCTCGCGATTGTGTATTTTCCGACTGCACAACATGATTTTTTCTTGTGTACGTCCTTTTAGTTCGCTTCTTAAGCAGTCGGCTTTTTTGTTTTATATAATTAAGTTATTTATTTATTTTGCCTACGGCCCGCTTGTTGGAGCTGGGGTCATGACTTGGAAAATTCCATATTTTAACTGACTTTCAAATAAGGAGGCGGTTCTCAATTCGGATGTTTATATATATTTTTTATTTTTATGTTTGGTTGGGCATAACTCCGTCATATTTAAATGGATTTGTTAAATTATCTTTCGTTCGAAAGAAATTTATGCCGAAATGGTCCCGTTTAAATTTGGTAAAGATCTGATGAAGAACTTCGGAGATAACAGAACTCTTCAATAAATGGCGGCAAATCTCTCGGGATTGCTGCAATCGCAGGCTGTTTATTGTTTACATCATTACATAACATACCATCACGCCAGTAATTCTAAACGGGTACGCAGACGTGTTCACCCTGGTACACTCTCATTCCACTGGTTATGTTCAAGTTACATGATATTCGGTTAATCTATTCTGGCATCACTGTGGGCATTATAGATACCTTAGTATAGAACTTGTCCATTATGTACCAAACAAAAGAGAAAAATAAAAAATATTATTTAAAAAATATACAACAGACTTCCTAATAAAAACACTACAAAGTGAAAAATAATTTCATTTTCGGCAGACGGTGTCAAAAACGAAGAAACGAAAACTGAAACACCAAATTCCGAAATCGAAGTTATTTTTCACTTTTTAGTGTTTTAATTTGGAAGTCGGTTATTTTTTTTTTGTAAGTCTTATCCTTGACCTTCCACCTCAAATCATCAATTTGTCAGTTAGTGCTTGTTATTTTATTGCAATTAATCGAGAGTTTCTTTTCGTTTATATGCCTGACTCAAGTGGAGGTCCTTTAAACCGACTATGAATATAAATAATATGAGTTGGCCTAATTTTCCGCTACTCCACAACTGTCTAACATTTGCCAGTTTTATCGCGAGCCACATTACTGTTTTATCGCAAGATTTTAATGGAAATGGTTTGGCATTATATCAGAAAAACAACATGATCGTCATCATTTCAACCAAAAGACGTCCACTGCTGGACATAGGCCTCCTCCAAGCTTCGCCATACTGTTCGGTCCTGTGCGTCTCGCATCCACCGGACTGCCGCAGACTTGACCAGTGTGCTTATTCCGAGTTTTTTAACGTAATCACTCGTGACAACGTAAACGATCTTTTATGTCAAAATGTATACATAAAAAGATGTTTCTCATTACCGTCACCAGACGGCGCTTATCTGGTTTCAGTGGCCTTAGTGCGAGTTTTTACTCACGCGTGACTCACGCTCACTCGTGTTACGTAAACGATCTCTTATGTCAAAATGTATACAAAAAAAGAGGTTTCTCCTTACCGTCCCCAGACGGCGCTTATCCAGTTTCCATACAAATTGACGTTTACGTTAACGCGATTGACCGTGAGTAAAAACTCGCACTAAGGCCTCAGTACAAATTTTCGTTAACGTAAACGCGATTGAGCGTGAGTAAAAACTCGCACTAAGGCCTCAGGTCGTCGCTCGTCAACTTAAGTGGCAGTGGGCAGGTCACATTTCTCGTAGTGTAAACATGAAAACACCCAATATTGTATTTGCGATCAGTAAACGAAATAAAATTATCCAACAACTCAGTAACGTCCCGAACGCCACTTGCAAAATTCGACCGGCATATTCATGAAAATAAAAGTCAAAAGAAAACAAAATAAATAAATGTTGAGTAGGTACATAATTAAAATTCGTACATCCTCGTAAATATTCGTAATTATTTAACTTCGGTTGTTTAACCGAAGTTGAAAAAAAAAAATGTAATATAATTGGATGAAATACTGTTAATCAGTTGGTAATATTTACCTACCTTCGTTAACCGTTTTGGTATTTAATGTTGCACATTGGCAAACACTTATAATCTCTTTGTCTAGCATTTTTTTGTGTTTTCTTTTATTTTCTGGGTACCATTCCTAAAAGGAAAAAAAGGGAATCTTATAGTGTCACATCAAAATAAAATCTTTTCTTTTTTTAATTTTCACTTTTTAGTTTTCTTCTCTCTCTCTTGTTCCTTTTTTTCATTACGAAAAAAATTGGTACTTATCAAAGACACGGACCCATAAAGAAAGACATTTTTCGCTTTGTAGTGCTTTTATTTATAAGTCTGTACATTTTTTTTCTATTCTCTTTCAGTCAAGCTTGTAGATCTAATTGCAGTGTTGATAACACTACAAAACTACTCACAATAGCACTGCGTCTTAAGTTATAGTTCTCGCCAAACTTGTTGGCCGCCCTGAAGTTGGCTACAATGGCTGCGCAGTAGTAAATCTCATACAAAAACAGCACCATTTCGTACCTCGCGCATCCGGTAAACCAACTTCAGCTCAGAAGTTTAGCGAGGACTATACTTAGGTGGAGTATGTGTACCTTCACTATTACATCTTATATAACCGAAACCGTACAATCCCGAAAGCCGATACACATATTCTCATGTATCAAGATCATAAAGTTTTATTGATATTGCGATATAGAATGGAGAACTCTTACCCACGACTTGTAACATTATATTTACATCATGTAGACTTTTCTATGGCCGTCTTTATGTCAAATAGATAAGCGTTCAAATATGCGGACCTGATGTTGAAAAGGGACATTAACTGGAACAGAATTTATCAAATTGTTCCAAATACCTTTCAAGCCAGAAGTAGACAGTCACACGATTGAGGATTCGAGGGTTCCGTTTTTTCAACCAGAGTATGGAACCATGTAAAGGAAACTAAATACTAAAATAGTTATTTATGCTACAAGTGCGGAAGGTAGGTGATTTCCGATGAGTGGCATTTTTATTCACGAGCGAGCGAAGCGAGTGAGTGGATAAATCGACACAAGTCGGAAATCATCTTACGTACGTGTATCATACAACATTTTACTATGCATTGTGCGAGGAAATATATAAATAAAATGAAATTAATAAAATGGCGGGCTTATTCAAGAGCGTTCAGCATATCCACAGATTATCTAATAGTTCCTCGGGCATATCTACTGCGCATGTGCAAATAGTTGTCACATCGTAACGCAATAAGGCACGAGCAAAATATACGTTCTGCCAAACATATTTAATGAATATGTGGTGACACATTGTTGCACTATCGATGACATAGCACTTTAGGTTTTCAGCACGGTTGCCACGCCGCGCAGGGAGCGCAGTGTTCTCCTGTAGTGTGTAGTGGATAGTCGTATATAGTCTAGAAAAGTACTGTAAAGTGACCGTGAAATAAAGACACAAAGTTTTACCTCCAACTTCACCTTTTATTTACTTCACTCTCAACAATTAGAAAAGGCTACAAAAGTGGTGACCCCTGTGAAAGAACTTTAAAGATACGGAAATAATACGGCCTCAAAATGACGACGCCACCTATTTTACCAGAAACTGCGGCACTCTCACTAACGTCAAGGATCTCCGATTTCTGGACGAACCAGCCTCGAGTGTGGTTTATAAGAACGGAAGCGACGTTGGCCCCACAGAAGCTAGGAGACCACTCAAAATTTGACCTTGTGGTATCAAAGCTCAACAGCGACACCATAAGTCAGTTAACGGATTTTTTAGTAAATCCACCAGAAACAGGCAGATACGAGGCGCTGAAACAGAAACTAATAAAAATATACGAGGACTCTCAAACAAAACAGATAGAAAAATTAATCAATGAAATGGAATTGGGAGACCAGAAACCGTCACAACTTTTAGCAAAAATGAAAGCCCTCGCACGAGACAAAGTAACAGACGGAACATTAAAAGTTTTATGGCAAAATCTTAGGATAGGTATCCAGTCCCAAGGTTACACGAGTTTACGTATGTGCTGGCGAACAAACAGGTATTTACACATTTAGACATTAATAGGGCATATCATTTCATACCCGTAAACCCAGAAGATGTAGAAAAAACGGCTATTATCACGCCCTTTGGTTTGTTCGAATTCCCCAGAATGAGTTTCGGGTTGAGAAACGCTGCCCAAACATTCAAACGTTTCATGAGTACAACAGTTTTACAGGGATTAGATTTCTTATTCTCATACATCGATGATGTCATCATAGCTAGTCATGACCATGAGCAACATAAGGAACATTTAAAAATAGTTTTTGAAAGATTCAGTCAATTCGGAATAACCATTAATACATCAAAATGTCAGTTTGGAAAAGATAAAGTAGATTTCCTGGGGTTTGAGGTGTGCAAAAAAGGTATCACACCGCTAAAATCCAGAACACAAGCAATAATGGAATTTCCTAAACCAAAAACAGTGGAGGAATTAAGAAGGTTTCTCGGAAAGGTCAATTTTTATAGACCCCACATACCAAAAGCAGTAGAGTCACAAATGAGCCTCAATAAGTTCATACATCAGTCCAAGAAACGCGATAAGACATTGGTACAGTGGGACGATAAAGCCAACCAGGCTTTCGAAGAATGTAAACTTAGCTTACAAAAAGCGGTTACATTGTCACACCCACACAGCGGGGTACCTATGGCTCTGATGTGTGACGCATCGGATACGTGTGTAGGCGCGGTGTTACAACAACAAGTTAAAAACCGTTGGGAACCGTTGGGATATTTTTCAAAAAAACTCACACAGGCCCAAACTAAGTATTGTACCTATGATAGAGAATTGTTAGCAATATATATGGCCATTCAGTATTTCAGGAAGTTATTCGACGGGCGAGAATTAACCATATATACGGACCATAAACCAATAACATATGCCCTTACAAAACTAAATAGCAGTAACTTAGAAACACCAAGAAGAACACGATATTTATTATTCATTAGTGAATTCACAAATGATATTCGCCATGTAGACGGACTACACAACGTTGTTGCTGACTCGTTATCTCGTGTTGCGGAGTTGTATTGCCCAACGAACATAGGTTTCGCAGAATTAGCGACCGCACAGGAAACGGACGAGTATATAGCACAAGTATTAAATAACAGTAACAAAAAGAGCAGTGTAAACTTAAAGAAAATACACGGACCCACAGACAATAAACCGATTTATTGTGAAACTTCTAAAGACACCGTCCGACCATATTTACCAGAAAAATTCAGACGCATGGTTTTTGACAACGTTCATAACTTAAGTCACCCCGGGGTCAGGGCAACAAAGACGTTAATCACACAAAAGTATTTTTGGCCCGGTATGAATTCACAGATAGGTAAATGGGCCAAATCATGTATAGCATGTCAAAAATCAAAAGTACAAAGACACACAGTATCAGAATTAGGCGTTTACTCGGAATGCGGCAAGTTCGAACACATTCACATAGACATAATAGGTCCGTTGCCCGTTACAGCAGAGGGATATAGGTATTGTCTTACTATAATTGATAGGTTCACTAGATGGCCGGAAGCCATACCATTGAAAGAAATTACAGCAGAAAATATAGCCAAGGCACTATATGATTGTTGGATCACGCACTATGGGTGTCCAGTAAAAATCACTAGTGACCAAGGAAGACAGTTTGAAAGTAATTTATACAATCAATTAATGAAAGTATTAGGAATCGAAAAGATTAGGACAACAGCTTATCATCCCCAAAGCAACGGCATGGTGGAAAGATGGCACAGGTCACTAAAAGCATCGTTGATGGCCAGAATCAAAACAGAATCGTGGTTAAGAGAGTTACCTACCGTTTTATTCGGTCTGCGCGTAGCCGTTAGAAGCGATACAGGATACAGCGCCGCCGAGTTAGTATACGGGCGTACAATAAGGCTACCGGGAGATTTTTTTACTAGCAATTTAACACAAAACCAAGATATAAATTCCTACGTAGAGGAACTTAAGAAAACAATAGGGAATTTTATACCTCATATAAGAGAAAACAAGGGACGCTCGTCGTTCGTGCATCCAGAATTAGAAACGTGTAAATATGTTTTTGTTCGCAATGACACAGTGCGTAAATCGCTGCAACCGCCCTATGATGGCCCATACCGCGTCATAAGTCGGAAGGAGAAAAATTACATAATAGAATTAAATAATAGACAAGCTTGTATTTCAATTGACCGATTAAAACCAGCATTTTTAATGACAGACAATGAAAAAGAAGACGGGCAAGAAAGTACCGTGCACGACATGCCGAGAAAGGTAACTAAAACAAAACCGCAAACAACAAAAACAAACGCAGCAGGACCCTTAACTAAAGAACAAATCGTCACTCGCAGCGGTCGCGTTAGCAAAAGGGTAAGATTTTTTGATGAATAACTAGGCACAAATACAACATAGTAGGTACCATATGTAACAGGAATGCGCCTTAGAATAAGCAAAACAAAAAAAGGTTATTTTATATATCATTTGTATGGCGTGGGCATGCAAAATATTGTGGATCCTAATGGGATGTTTATTTTTATGGCAGAATATTGAACATGCCCACTACCCTTAGAAATACGTAAAAGATATGTATCACTTAATATCGACCCTGTTCATTGGGAGTCGGAAAAATAGAATAGTTATAGGTAATTTAGTTAAGCCATCCGTATATACCCTTATAAAAATGTAGTAATAAAAAAGTAATTTAGTAGTAACAACATTTAGCAAAACTGCAACTATTGAGAAAATGTATAGTGTAAGGTTGCAACAGTAATATAAAACCAGTTAGTTAAGTCAGCATATACGTCAGTAGGTCAACTAAACGAACCGAATGCCTTATAACATCATATTTGTAAATTTACTTAGACATTAAGAGCAAGCCAGTTGTTGTTAGTATACGAAACAAACAATACAAAAAATGTGTAACAGCCAGGCTAAACCACAGCAGAATAATGTGGCAGTGTCCCAAAGTGTGTCAAATGAGGTCATGGGGCAACGAGTCGGTACGGTGGAAATGTTTATGATAGCATTTGCCATCATTTTCGGCATCGTGTTATTATGGTTAATGAGACACCAATGCAAAAAACATGTGCGGAACTGGTTCCGCAAAGAAGCAGAAGTTATTGGATTGGCTGCGGTAAATAAAGGCTTTAACGCACCACGGGCAACTTCTACTCGAGAAAACGATACTTATTAGTGTTAGTAATTAAGGTAAATTGTGTAGCACATAAGCACCATTTTTGTAACGGTATATAGGAGCATTGTAACTAGAATGTGTTTTTGTGATTATGTTTCTCATGTAAAAATTGTCATGTTTAACAATAAATGTAAGGAAAACGTAAAAAGTCCATATGATGTGTAAAATATAAATTGTCAATGTCGTCATAAGTCGAAGCTTAGTTATTTGTAACGCCGGACGGACGGCGCGAACTTTTGCTGATAAGAGAAACATAAACATGTGACGCGAAGGTATGTAGGAGTAATACATTGAAAACAATGACGTTATGTTACTAACTAATGTAAAAACAAATTGTAAAGGAGAATGTACCCAAATATTTTTGTATAATTTTAACAAATTATAAAGATAGGGGGGGAATACTGTGGTGACACATTGTTGCACTATCGATGACATAGCACTTTAGGTTTTCAGCACGGTTGCCACGCCGCGCAGGGAGCGCAGTGTTCTCCTGTAGTGTGTAGTGGATAGTCGTATATAGTCTAGAAAATTACTGTAAAGTGACCGTGAAATAAAGACACAAAGTTTTACCTCCAACTTCACCTTTTATTTACTTCACTCTCAACAATTAGAAAAGGCTACAAAAAATATTTAAAATTAATTTATTGATCAAAATCAAAATCTAGAGTAATTAAAAACGCCTAAAATAAGTATTAGTTTTATTTTACCTTTTATATGAATGATAATCTGTACATAAATAATTTTTAAAACTTTTCTCATATAATAAAAACTCTATGCGTCGGGCTGACGTTGGAGTTAAAAATTAAAAAAGTACAGGAAAGTAAAAAGCACTAGTAAAAAAAAGTGACACTTTCCGCACAGTTTGGCTGCTTGGAAAACCGCTTTTTTCGAGGACATGCATTGTAAAATCTTTTTTGCAAAAAAATATTACCGACTTCCACATAAAAAACTACAAAGTGAAAAATAACTTTATTTTTGGAAGTCGGTGTCTTTCTTTTTTTTTATGTGGAAGTCGGTAATATTTTTTTGCAAAAAAGTTTTTTTATTTTAGCCTTTTTAGTTGTACCTACCTAAAATAGGCAAGTTGTTTAGTAAGGTACCTATAAGCCAGAATAGATTACCCGAATAACATGAAAATTTAACATAACCGGCGGCGATATGAGAGATCTACGTACCCCTTTAGAGCGTACTGGCGTGATGTTATGTTATGAAATGGTATAAATAATAAACAGACATGCGATTGCAGCAATCCCGAATGATTTGCCGTTATTTATTGAAGAGTTCTGTTGTATATCACCGAAGTTCTTAGTTAACAAAAAAAGAATTCTCAAAATCGGTCCACAATTGACAGAGATATCGGTGAACATACAAAAAAAAAAAAAAAAAAACATACAAGAAGTCGAAAATAGAACCTCCTCCTTTTTGGTAAGTCGGTTAAAAAACGAAGAATGGGCGGCCTTATCCCATTCCGCGATATCTTCCAGGCAAACTGGATTGGACAGTAATTGTCTTACTGACTTGTGATAGATAGGCGTTGTGACGCAATGAGGTGCGAGGTTCCTAATTATGTTTACTCTAGAAAATTGATTTTGCAACTATTGTTTCTTGAACAAAAAATCTTGATCAAATGTTTTTTTTGTAGATTCTTTAAAGTAATGTATAGCTGAAGGTGGACAGAATCATCCTTCAGCCCGCTCTTACATGTTCTTTTTTGCTGCACAGTGACTCGTGGAGTGTTCAGGGCTACCATTAAGTTTGAAACTTTTCAAAAGTACGAGTTTCATTGTTTAAAACTATTATTGAAAACAAAACAGTCTAGCTTTGTTATGTGTTAGTTCAAAACACATATTCAAATTCTATCACGGTGTGCGCACATAAGCTGTGGGTAAGCTGGCTTGATCCCAGAGTCTGTTTGTAAAAGCTTTGAACACGTATTGCCCAGATTTTTGTATTTGGATCTAAACTTTAATCAGATTAACAATTACATACAAACTACCGAAACGGAACCATTTTTCTGTTAGTCTTCTTCTTTTCGTGTGGACACCTCTGGTGTCGGAGTTAAGTAAGCCACCTCTGGGAACCTCAAAGGCACCTGACTTGGCTTATACGTTAACTATATAAGTCTAGGTTTCCTCACGATGTTTTCCTTCACCGTTGCCTGTGATGTCCAAGATAAACATAGAAAGTACATATGAAGTTGAAAAAGTCACATTTGTTTTATAATTGTTTAGGTCAACATGGCAATTATGATATCATAAAAACAAATGAGCGCTAGTAAGAAACGTTTGCCTGCTACAGTAGGTTCTTGGTAGATACGAGTTGGTCATTATATGCAGGAAAACCCAATAACAATATTAGTGTTATTGGGTTTTCCTGTCTGTAATTTATTTCTCAGCAGCAAATGTTTCTTTCATACGCCCTTTTACTTCAACCCCGGCGGTTTCCAACATTTATGAGGCTGGAGGGCCCGTGGCTTGGTCACCCACAGTGAATCGAATAGGAACCCGAGGAGGGGCCGCTCGTCAGGGCTTTCGCCAATTAAGCCGACGACGTAGCAGCTAACAAGTAGGCAAATAAGGCGTGCCGCAATGTTGTATGAGACCCCCCATACCCATACGATATCGGCTGAAGGTTGGAGGCCACGGCGGGACAGGAGTATATTGTGGTGCGCCACTCTTCCTACCTTCTGGGCCCTGGACGGGGTCGCCACCGTCTGATGGTGGACGCGGTAAGGCCGCAGGGGAGGTTTCTATCCCCAGCGATCAAGTCTGGCGCCCATCTGCTGGTTTGGACCCTGGGGTGGTCACGGCGTGCAATATGTTCTGGTGCGCCGGTGATTGGGGGCACACCCCAGAGGAGGGTCCGGTGACGGACAGCCGCGGTGGGTTCACGGACAATTGCTAACGCGTGCCCGTGTTCCCGTCATAAGCGGCACGGGAGGGCCCCGTGGAGTTTTAGTGGATTGGAGTCCCACATAACTGCTCTTACTCGTTTTTTTTTTGGAATTGTAATTTTTGAAGTTCGATTAAATTATTTTTATTTATAAGAATGATATATTAAGTTTGTTTTATAGCGATAGATTAGACCTTAGATTAGGACAAAGAATACTTTTTTCTCGGGAGTAGATTCCCGGAGTAAATATTCGACTTTCACGCTGGAAAACCGAGCGCGCGTGCTCGTATTGAAATAAAGTATCTAAAATATTCTCAAATCCCAACACGGACTGGATATTCAGTTTATTCACTGGGTAAATAAATACATAAGGAGCTTCAGATGTCACAAGGAGCACTTATTTGATATAATATGTCTAGTGAACATTTACATCCAAATCCCGCGGGTCTTGTCTTTTTTTAATCAGTTAGAAATACGAATAAAAGGATTATTACCTTAAGCTTTAGATACATATCTTGAACAATATTTGTACTTACCATTAATTGTAGTATTTATCTTACTTTTTCTTTCGGGACCCGAGACAGCAAAATCGTTACACAGGAACTCGCTGAGACTTGACGCATTACCGCTGGTTACCTATTGCTGTTAATTCCGGTTTCAGGATTAGCAATGGTTGGAAATAGCGCACTATTAAGTAACCAAACCAAATTTTGATACTGCCTTCTTTCATTTTGCAAACACATGGGCTTATCTTTCAACTTTTATTTTTAACTTCAGTAACTCCCTTACCTTTTTAAAACCTGTTCTGTCCTTACTTTAACAATGTGTTGATGCATGTTAAGAGCGCTTCCTCATTGCACATTTTTACCATACATACTTATATATATCAGAAGCAATTTTTTTTACTCCCACATAATAACTGGTAACTTTGCCTCAAGATTTATTTGTTCATATATTGTGTGCGCACACATTAATCTGCCCACAGAGGGTTGATATTAATTTACCATGTTTAAATACGGATTCTTTATTTAGCGTTTACATTAGCTCTGGCCCCGGCTCCACGTACGTAAGATAAATAATTTTTTAAATCTTAACACTTTTAACTTAAATATAGGTAGTAGGGATAAGGCAGACAATTTATTTCTCTGACGCCACAATTTGGTCATATAAAGGTCATACTTACTAGAGTTAAACAATTCACCACGTGATCGGCTATCTTCAGGAGCGGTTATGTGCATGACACTCTTATCTAATAATTCCGTGTTGGCAATTCCAGATTGGAGGTATGGTGAACGAGCAAAAGCAATCGTTCGGACGTCCGTATCTATCTTTACTATTTAAATTTATACTTACTGTGTTTTGAAATCTTTTGTTTCGAATATCTAACAGACCATCACAATTTATTCGTTAGGTAACACAAGAGGATTGAAAAATAGGTCCGTATTTATTTAGGTAATTTACTTAGAGTTACAGAAAGGCGATATTACAGTAAAAAAAACAAAAAGAAACAAAATGAATAACTAATTCTTAAAACAAACTTTTTTTTTGCAAAAAAGTACTACCGACTTCCAAATGAAAAACTACAAAGTGAAAAATAACTTAACTTTTGGAAGTCAGTGTCTTTCGTAGGTACCATTTTTTGCGATATGGACACCGACTTCCAAAAGTTAAGTTATTTTTCACTTTGTAGTTTTTCATTTGGAAGTCGGTAGTATTTTTTACAAAAAAGTTTTTTATTTTTCCCTTTTTAGTTTTACCTACCTCATAGCAAGTTGTTTATTAAGGTCCCTATAACTTCAGAATAGATTAACCGAATAACTTAAAACATAACCGGTGAAATGAGAGATCTGCGTACCACTTTAGAGCGTACTGGCGTGATGTTATGTTATGAAATGGTATAAATAACAAACAGACATGCGATTGCAGCAATCCCGAGAGTTTTTCCGTTATTTATTGAAGAGTTCTGTTGTGAATCTCCAAAGTTCTTCATCAGACCTTCACCAAATTAAAATAAGACCAATTTCGAAACATACTCTTTCAAACAAAAAAATAATTTTTTAAATCGGTTCACAATTGACGGAGATATCGGTGAACATACACAAAAAAAAAAAACAAACATAAAGTCGAACATAGAACCTCCTCCTTTTTGGTAAGTCGGTTAAAAAGGCATAACATGCCTTTAATATAAAGTTAATTATAATTCGAAAACAAACCAAAGTTATGAAAATTCTAAGTGACCCGTTTCATGAAACGCCAATTTCATAGGAAAGGACTGTTATGATTTTGTTCAGAGTCAGCATACCTAATATTCGAAATACTAAGAATTTACAACAAAAGGCTTATGTTACGTGTACCTATCGTACCTTTTTTTTTTTTTCTTCGCACAGTCAATTACTGTGGCAAGCTTACCACGACTTATTGCTTTTTTATAATTAAAAACTTTTCAATAAGTAAATAATAAGCAAAAAAAAATATATAAAAAAACAAATATGTATATTTCCCATGTTGTAATATCGAGTTAGCCTATTGCCATCTGGGGGGTGACCATAAGCTCTTAGAGTAAGGTTATTTTGAGTGTGTGTAAGGGACAGATGTCTATGACTTGTATACATCTGTCACTTACTCGTTCTCAAAATAACCTTACTCTAAGAGCTTATGGTCACCCCCCTGTACCTATTTGTTGCCGCATATCACTTGTTGACTTGACACAATTATTGAGACAATTATTTGTCAAACCTGCCGATAATGCAGGCGTGGTATTATTCGTTATGTAATTAAAACAATATTTTATGAAAAAGTTTACAACACAAATCAACGATATTTGTTTTTTTTTGTGCATAAAGTTCCTCGTTCCAAAGCACACAGTGGAAAAAGAAATGGGTAAATTAATATTGTTACGGACGGTTGTCGAACGATTGTCCTTTGATCATGCTCATATGTTAATATAAACAGTATATAATCAAAGGCAACGAGACACGAACGACAGTTGATACTGACATTGTAAACGTTGTAGTTACTCCGTATATAAGCGACTGACAACGGATCCTATTTTGAATGTGATCGATTTGTTGTATAGATCTTCGATACGTAGTTTAGTACCTAGTGGTTAGTCTGGGTGCACTGTTCTCACGTATATGAATTAATATTTGTATGTAAATGTTGTATAACACCTTTTTAAAATAAAGAAAAATAGACCAAAAAAAGGACGTAGCACGAACTTTTAAAGGCACCTAGCAAGATTCTTGGATAAACGTAACAAACATAAAATTTTGTAAAAAAGAAGGTATAGGTTGCATGCTGTACTAAACCTTATTACTGCATGTAGGCTGGCTGGTAACACTTCTGACTCTGCTTTTGAAGCGTCGTTCGAAATTCAAAAAAGACCGATGATAATTGCCAAACGGCATTGTCAATTGACAAACTGTATAGGCACGAGTGATTTAATAATGTAAAAAATAATTTAATTAATAGGAATTAATCCTATCACAACTTGCGAATACGAATATTATTTATAAGGACATAGTTTTCTCCGGTCCTAAGAGTAATTAAGAAAAGCAAGGGTATGGTAATAAGTTTGACGAACGGACTAAAATTCGATAAATAAGAAAAGTACAAAAACGGTTGGTTTACGGTTTTAGACACTTATTTTCTGAAAAGATTTACACAATCACTTACAGAGAAAATACAATATTATAACTTAACAATACATGAAGCCGATTGGGGCAGTGTGTTAGTACTATGACAAAATTACTTTAGAATTTCGTACAAGTTTAAAAAAAATTGTTCACGCGAAACTAAGTGCACGACGTCGTATGCGCATCGCCACTGCGGGTAGATGTGCATGAGCTGAGGGATACTATACATGTTTATGCCCATGACACAGTGATTATTTCACTGCGTTTAAAGTACTTAGATGGTTGTTATTACTGTGTTCGTAAATTTATATTTTTAACCCCCGCCGGAAAAAGAGGGGTGTTATAAGTTTCACGTGTGTTGCTGTGTATCTGTGTATCTGTGTGTCTATCTGTGGCATCATAGCGCCTAAACGGATGAACCGATTTCGATTTAGTTTTTTTTGTTAGTTAGGTAATTTTGTCGAGAGTGTTCTTAGCTATGTTTGAATAAAATCGGTTCAGCCGTTCAAAAGTTATGGGGATTTTACTGTTTGAATCGGGGTGTTTTCGCAAGATAAATGTGTCGGGGGTTTTTAAATTGTGAAATTTTACTTGTTAACATATTGTTCAAACAAACAATCAATTCCTCTTAGTAGCTTTTCACGACATCAACGACAAAATATACCAACTAAAATTGGCTTTGGCTTTGGCTTCTTTGTTAAAGGAAAACTTCAAAATGGCCTCCCCAAATCATATAGAATCCGTATAAAAATGACTTTGATCGAGCTTTGAGTTCCAATACCTTTACCAGTTGTGAAGGATTAATTTCGGAGAACAACAAATCTAACAAAACACCTTTTTCCATGATTTAATACAGACGTTGAAATCAATCTGCCTAAGGATGGCGAACAATTGTTGATGAACGAGATAGAAAAAAAATACGGCCATGACGTGCCGCCAAAGAATGTTGTCTTGGTAATTTAATGGACAACAAGTAAAATTGAAAAACTCCGACACATTTTTATTTCATGCTTCATAATTTATCTAGTAGTAGACACGCTTCGATCGACAATCAATTAAACACGTAATTATAACACGATATCTTGCGAGAACATCCCGATTCAAACAGTAAAACGCCTATGACTTTTGAACGGCTGCACTGAGTCTCATCAAACATAATTATCTCATGAAAAATCATCTTTCGCACAAAAATGAAAATCGATTCATCCGTTTAGGAGCAATGATGCCACAGACAGATACACAAATACACACGCCGGTACACACGTTAACATATAACACCCCTCTTTTTCCGTCGGGGGTTAAAAATAGATCTGAGGATATATGCAAGTGATATTCTATGAACGAAGGCCTCGCAAATGTGATTGGTAATATTGCCAACATTTATGAGATTGCACAGCGCTATATATATAGAAATATCACGTGATAAATACTTTAAATTTTGGCATTTCTACAATCGCCCATAGCTGATAGAATTTCACTTATCTAGAGCTTCTGGATGCTATTAACTCAACTGTATTATTTGTACCTGGAATGCGTACAGTTATAATATCTAATTATTTGTTTATCCTTGCACTGAAACGCCTTACAGCAATTAGTCACGCGGTCTCCCGTACAATAACAGCAGAGGTGCATCAATAGTACACAAAATAATTTTAACTTTGCCCTTTATTCTACGAAAGGATACACAGAGATGTTTTACATAAACCTTTAACACGTAACATAAGACCACGTCTGTATTCCCGGAAGGGTTGAGCGGAGGTGTTTATATTAAAGTATAAGTCCCTTGTAATTAGGTGAAGTGTATGATTATAACAGGCAAATATGTTGATTTTGGGCTGTAACTACACAGAAACACAAATAAACAGACAACCTTTGGCGTTGGTAATTTGGGTTATTCGTAATTTGGTCACAACTGTAATATGGTCATCGAAAATCCTGAGTCAAAACCTTAATCCGGTCGACGACATATCGAAAACGAATGACTTTTTACAAGAATTTATTTACTTTTCACCTGTCCCGATGTCTGTAACTAATCATCATCATCATCAGCCTTTTAATGTTCCCACTGCTGGGATACAGGTCTCCTCTCTTGAAGAGGGAATGGACTGTAATCCACCACGCGGTTCCAGTGCGAGTTGGTGGATGACATGTCTTGGAATTTTTGGTTCTGGGACATGCCAGTTTCCTCATGATGTTTGCCTTCACCGTTTTGAGAGCAGTGGTGATGAAATAATTTACAAAATGTAAAGCACCTGCCTGGGTTCAAACCCACGACCTATGACACGTAAGTTGTAGCCATTACCACTGGGCCACCACAGCTCTCGTATTCAATATTGCAAGTTAAATTTCACCCATTTCCCAGTGCCCGATTGAGCTGCATTTTCACACGTGTTTGTTTCTCGAGACAATGCACGATTGCCTTTGCTGCCATTTTTAATCCAATATATGGCGGTCGCCATAAAATGGCGATATAGAATTTCCACATTAACCTCTATGATAAATAAAAATGTCGGATGAGCGAAACACAATGAATGACCACCCGTTTGTTTCGCGTGACAATGCAATCTACTATTTACTACTACTTTCTTCCTGACGCTATAACTCCAGAACGTACGAACCGATTTTCAAGGTTTTGCATTCGTCGGAAAGGTCTCGGGCTCCGTGAGGTTTATAGCAAAGAAAATTCAGGAAAAATTAAAAAACAAAGACGTTTCAAGCGGGAAAATCATTTTTCACATACAGCGCCATCTCTGATACATAGCATATACTACAAAGATGGCGCCGGTGCGTGAGGGTAGGGTAGTGTAGGGTAGGGTAGTGTAGGGTAGGGTAGTGTAGGGTAGTGTAGGGTAGTGTAGGGTAGTGTAGGGTAGGGTAGGGTAGGGTAGGGTAGGGTAGGGTGTTAGGGTAGTGTAGGGTAGTGTAGGGTCGGGTAAGGTAGGGTAGGTAGTGTAAGGTAGGGTAGGTAGGGTAGATAAATGTTTGGTCTTTTTATGGCAAAACAAAGTTTGCCGGGTCAGCTAGTTTTTTATAAAAGCTTGTTTAAAATCAATCTGTTTCCTATTGAATTGCAATAAAGAGGGGAAATTGATATTGACGTCAGGCTTTGAAACAAGCGATAGTTAAGTGAAAGCTATTTAAATTGAATTTCAATTGTTTATTCAGCGGTTATGCCACTGTGTAACAACCAGCGACCACACAGCCCCTAGACGCCTAATAACAGGCGACAATTTCGAATTAGTAGCGACCACTTCTGTGAGCCATAAACACTGCAGCGTCAGTCAATAAAAAATATGAAATAAATAGATATTATAATGGACTCTTGTTCAATACGTTGGTATAGTAACAACAGCCAGACTTCGAGTTTCCGAAAAAATGGCAAAACATTTCATTGATAATTTAATAGATACATAAATATAATTAGATTTATTTGCTGATATTATTTATCGGAGTTCATATTATACTGGTCAAGTTTGTAGGTGAAAACGCCAACCGCATGTGTGCGTCTCTTTCTTTTTAAAGTATTTTTTTCGCTATCTCTCTTCTCCTCTATGATTTCGTAAACAAAACTAGTGATGCACCATATCCTATGACCAAATCTGTTATCGATAGAACTATAAACCCAAATAAAGACATTAAATTGAATAGTTTATTAATTGTGAAACGATTTTCTGGTTAAATTTTTTACTAATATTTAAAATTACTATATTTAAGATCCACCAACCAAAAAAGGTATGTTACCTTTAGAATTTAGATATATTTTTTTAGTTTTAACATTTTATGTTATTTCTGAAATGTTAAAACGCCGTATAATTAATAATAAAAAAGGTAATATTAATAAAAAAAAATAAGTACAAATACTATTTATAAAAATTACCTTCCTGGTTTTATTTAAACCTGTCCCACCCTTATGAAGCGTATGACCTCGGGAACGGACCAATCAGAGCGCAGTCATCCCGTTCTTCATACCTCAGCTAGTTGACAGAATTGTCTTGATGTATTAGATCAAGCATTAGGCGTATAGTGGCTATGTGGTCGATGGTAACAACATTAAATCGAGAGCTTATGAGCGGATAGCACAAGGTTAATTCAATTAATTTTGGTATTTAATATAATACTGGCATGATTTAACAATGAAAACCACGCTGCATTGTCCTACAAATTACCCATAAAGGATAACATTACGTAAAATCATACCCTGCCAACCTTTTGTGACAAAACTGATGATTTTGTGATTTATTTCAACTAGGCCATTAAGCGGCACTTTAGAACGTCAAAAGTATAAATTTAAAATAATTTTAATTGATTCTACCGTCCATTCGGAAAAGTAGCTTGTTATTGAGAGGAACGGACATGAAACTCCATACTTACTCTTTAAAAAAGTGTTTTACAACATTTACATACACACATCAATTCATAAACGTAAGGACGATGCACCCAGTATTAATATACTACGTATAGGTATTACGTATAGAGACCTCAATGGCCATCTGTCGAGGCTGTCATTGGGCGGTTGATTCAAGGGTCTGTTACAGAAGGCAGTACTCCTTGATACGGCTCGCATTGTGAGGAGGTTCCTGTCTCTGGAGCCATTACCACCGGTAGCTTGGACCCTGTTCCCGATACCGGTTGGACTCTATTTTTTGTATTTTTAAACGTTTTTTTTTTTCTTTTTTTATGCTTTTAATAAATATTTAAAAATGTAATATAATAAGAAAAAAGATAAATAAACGACAAAATAATAAAAAACGTTTATTCATCTCCACAAATTACATCCTTATCATAACTATTTACGTTGACAGTTTTTTTTTTTTAAGTTGTAATTTGTGGGAGATCTGGAGTCTAAGCTAAGCCTTGGCTTGTATTTCAGAACTCCAGGCCCCCCATTACATCGATTTAAATAGAGATTGTCAACACAGAACCAACTAATACGAATGAGAGATGGTGTGTGGATGGTGCGTGTATTAGTGTATGCGTGTGTGTGAGTGGTATATGTATAATAATTAATAATTTATTGTACTTAAATATTATATAAATATATTTAAATAGAACGTACAAAACCATAATGTTACCTACATTTTTACCCGCTCCCCGGGCAACTTTCAGTCCTAGCGTAATTAATCAATTATCTGAAAAAGCAAAAAGTTAAAATCAATATAAAAATTAAGAAAAGTAAGAATAGTCAAACAATTGTTATACCCTGCTATGAATAAATGAGTAACTTAAGCGTAGTAAGCAGCTAATTTTGATCGACGGCCGGTTACAGCTACCAGGCGCTAAGGCTTTACTTTGTGTAAATTATGTCATCACCACTGCTCTAAAATGGTAAAGGAAAACATCGTGAGGAAAACGGCATCAAAAATTCTAAGATATGTGAAGGCCTGTGTCCCAGCAGTAAGGCTGCATTAAAGGATGATGATGATGAAGTGCTGGTCGCCCCACAATACAGATGCAAAATTGTACAAGGAATAAACTTGCTCTGAGCACAAATTGTAGTAAAATCAAAACTTTACTAGAAGTTCTAGTCTAGAACGCAACAAAAAAACAGATTTTTGTGCCCTTTGACAGGCCATTTTTTTGCTGTATTGCGATTTTTCAGGCAACATTACTACTAACAAAAAAACATTTTTGCAAAAAAATACTACCGACTTACAAACAAAAAACTACAAAGTGAAAATAACTTAATTTTGGAAGTCGGTGTCTTTCTTGTTTCCCATTTTTTTTGCGATATGGACACCGACTTCCAAAATTAAGTTATTTTCACTTTGTAGTTTTTTGTTTGTAAGTTGGTAGTATTTTTTTGCAAAAATGTTTTTTTATTTTTCCCTTTTTAGTTGTACCTACCTAAAATAGGCAAGTTGTTTAGTAAGGTGCCTATAACGCCAGAATAGATTTTCCGAATAACACGATACTTGAACATAATCGGTGAAATGAGAGATCTTCGTACCCCTTTCGAGCGTACTGGCATGATGTTATGTTATGATATGGCATAAACAATAAACCCACATGCGATTGCAGCAATCCCGAATTATTTGCCGTCATTTATTAAAGAGTTCTGTTGTATATCTCCGAAGTTCTTCATCGAATCTTCACCAAATTAAAATGGGACCAATTTCGAAACACATTCATTCAAACAAAAAAAGAATTTTCAAAATCGGTCCACAATTGACGGAGATATCGGTGAACATACGTAAAAAAAAAAAAAAACATACAAGAAGTCGAACATAGAACCTCCTCCTTTTTGGTAAGTCGCTTAATAATGAACATAATTCGGGTAAAATTACTTAACTAGGATGTTTTCGAAGCAAATGTCTTTATTTCCTGGGCTATAATGTAAGTGGACTGTATCAAATTCTCAGAAACAAACATTGCTGAAACCAATAGCAAAGCATTTATTTCTTAGAAAAAAAAATTAATGACTGAAAATGTTATTGATCATTACCATGAATCCATTATTGTATTTTCTATCTACTCTCCATCGGAATTCTGTTAATATAGGTTCTTGGATAAATCAACCATGCTCTGATAATAATTAATTTATTACTTACCTACTTCACAGAATTGAGCTATAAAGGTGTTCTTCCACCAAAGATATGCCAGGTAACCATGCAGTACGCGAGGAAAACAACCACCAATAGGATCACTTCATTTCCCTAGCCAGGCTTACCGTACTAGTGGAAAAGGGCTAGCGAAGCTATGGCTACTCCATTTTTGAAATAATATTAGAAAACAATCCCTTTTTACAGTCCGTTCAACAAATTGTGAAAGAATGAAATGGCAGATATAGTAAACAATTGGATTTAGTAGATAACAAGTTTGCTTTTTATGCCATTCTCAAAATCAGTTTACCCAATTCAACATTAAATACATTATAATCACGGGTTAAAATTTGTTTGAAATGTATGAAAAGCACACATGAAAAGGAACATAATGTTAGCATTATTATTAAAACTAGTTTCTACCAGCGGCTTCGCCTGCGTGAATTTCGAAAATTATCCCAAGGGAACATATTCCAGAGATAAAAAGTCTTGTATGTGCTATTCCAGACTATAATCTATCTCTATACCGTATTTCATACAGATCCGTTCAGTAGTTTTTGTGTGGAGAAGAAACATACACACACACACAAAACTTTCGCCTTTATAATATTAAGTTTGATTTTTTATACATACCATCATACCATACCATACCATATCATACCATATTTTTGAAATGTTTAATTTTAGTAGGATTTATTTGATGCATTAATTTTATTGGATTAATCATACAATTCAATTTTATTTGATTGGTTTTTTTCCGTTGCCCTACACTAGAAACTTATCCTGTATCGTGGGTGCAAACATTTATCAACTCACCTACACAAATACCTGGAACCGGATAACTATATGTAAGACGTACAAATATTTGTACCGTGCGGGAATCGAACCTGCGACACGCAGCGTAGCAGCCTATTGCTCAACAACTGCGCCAACCGTGCCGTCAGACATAAGTAGAAATTAAATTAAAACTGTCAAAGATAAACAAAATAATACCACTGAATACTTGATGATTATTCATGAAATCAACGGCATGTAAATACAGGATAAAAGCGAGAAAAGTAAGTATTTTTGGTTTTAATCAAGCTTAAAATTCTGTTTGCAGTCAGTGCAAATGTTAATTTATTTCATGATCAATATTTATAAAAGCAAGGGTAGTAATGTTATGTACAGATGTTATAAATACACCTTTTGGTTTTCGTATACGAAGCTATTTTTAACCTACATCAGCCGAGTGACTGCAGTCTTGCCAAGGAGTATAGTGTTTTCTAGTTACTGTGTGTGTAGGTCAGGTAGACAGCCGCTTCATAAAACACGCACCACACTCGCACCGGGTATTCGACGGATCAATAATCGCCCATTTTGTCAAATTATATTTACAGCGGCCTACTTGTGTACGTCACCGATGCGAGCGGCAGATGTTCTTTCGGCTCGTGAAATCATGGGGTGGTCGACACTTCTCTACCCACAACTTTCTCCTCTCCTCAGGCGGCCTGTCCCGGATTGTGTAGTTCGTAGGAAGCTCTTACGACGTTTACGTCTACCCGGAGTTGTCGAGTAGTCGTGTAGGGGGGATTCCTATATTCTTATTCCTTTTGAAGGATACTTCCTGCCAAATGGAAATTCGACTCAGCCGACGTGACAACGGAAGGAGACCGTTGCTTAATGTTAATAAATAATAAGATATAATTGTCAAATTGATTGATTCGAAGCCGAGGAAATGACGAATCTTGTCTGTCATTTTCTGGAAGCCTCAGACGTCAATATACCGAAATGTTTGCCAGAATACCTTTAAAGACGAGGGTAGTGAACCTCAGGGACATACAAAACAGACACTATTTGTAAATATTGTTCGACGAAACAGATTTTTTTTAATTAAAGGTATTTGAACGCTTCAGTACGATGTCTGTGCGGTGAATAATATTTTGCCTTCATTTGCAATTATAATGCGACGGGCCTGTGGTTTATGTACTCTATTAAAATCTAAAAACATATTTTATCACATTATATTATGTGGCTCTTTTATGAAATAGCTAAAGCCTGCGGCTCTGCCCGCGTGGAATTGGTACCTACTACCCCCAATACTTTTGTAGACACCTGTGTGTTAATCTGATTATAGATAAGGTGTATTACTGCAAAGTTTTAACGAAATTCGTTCAGTAGGTTTTGCGTGAAAGAGTAACAAAAATACCTATCCATCCTCACAAACTTTCGCGCTTATAGTAATTGGATTCTGCGGATTACCGACCTTTTGAGATTTATTCTATTCTAAAACCAACAACTAATACACTGGTATTTGTTTCAACTCATATTTATTTTGTATTCCCTTTTGAGAGATTTGACACACGTACCGTGGCTCTTTTTGCAAATAATCGACTATCGAATCGGTTCACTTTGACAACTTAAGCACCGTCTAGTTCTGAAGCAAAATGTTTTAAAAGTTTTTCTCGGAATGTACCAACCCAAGTTGAGACAGTCATCATCTGCCTAGCCTTTTCACAACTATGTTGGGGTCGGCTTCCAGTCTAACCGGATTTAGTTGAATACCAGTGTTTTACATGGAACGACTGCCTATCTGACCTCCACAACCCACTAACTGGGTAACACGGTACCCCTTGGCTAGACTGGTGTCAGATCTCAAGCGTCTGACTATTCGTAACGACTGTCAAAGATCTTCAAATGACAGCTGGGACCAACGGCTTATTTATTTATTTAAACTTCATGTACAATAGTGGTATATAGGCGGACTTAATGCCACAAGGCATTCTCTACCAGTCAACTTATCGTGCTTTCCGAGGCACGGAGGAAACTCGGTATCTTGAAATGGTCACCCATCCACGGACCGACCTCATCAAGCGTTGCTTAACCTTAAAGATCGACCCGTGCGGCTGTTATTATTTAGCCACGAGCTCCTCGTCGAGGCGAAAATATACACAAATACAGAATGCATTATAAGGCTTCTGATTGGTGAATGTCATTATTATGCCAGTTACAGGCATATGTACTTTTGCCCAAAGCCGGAAAGAAACGAAAGCTTCTCATATAAACTTTCATCCCTTATAATAGGATCGTAAAATCTGAATTCCCAAAATCTTTCTTTATTGCTCACTTTCAGTCTAAAGAAGAATCCTGTACAACATAATTCTAAACCCAGCAATCCAGGCTGTGCATTGACTGTCAATAAATTATTTTAAAAATTCTTCTTAGCGTGCAATGACAAACAGACTCCTCCTAGTTAAATACTTTGCCTGGCCCAGTATTCAGCCACGGCACCGCCTTACTTTGACGCAGTCACAAGGACCTCACGTAAAAAGGCAACAGGACATGCGGCGCATGATAAAATGTGGGCCATGGTCTGCAGAGTGAGGCCGCACAAACACCGTTGATTGGAACTATCCGAGAACCCCGGCCTATCCTTACTAATATTATAAATATGAAAGTTAATCTGTCTGTCTGTTACCTTTTTATGCTCAAACTACTCGAAACGATTAAGATGAAATTTGGTACGGAGATAGTTTGGGACCCTGGGAAGGACATATAATAATTTTCATCCCAGTAGTGCGTTCCCTTGGGATGATAAAACACTTATTAGAGAATAAATATAACTTTACTTTGTTCACAGAGCATAGTCTTCCGAGTCAAGCGTCACCCTCAGGTCGCCGGCTTCGAACAGTGCGTCTCTTTCGGAGCATTCACAACGGAACAACACGAAGTAGCCTACAACATCTTTTGTCTCTGCGCAATGTACTTCCTACCACTGTTCATCATCACTTTGTGTTATGTGTGTATTTTCTGCGAGATAAACAGAAGCAGTAAGGAGCTGGATGGTAAGTGACTATACTTTTGTAAGTGTATAATGTCTTCTGTCTCTGCGATTGTACTTCTTACCACTGATTTTGTTCACCGTGTGTTATATGTGTATCGTCTGCCAGATACACATAATCAGAAAGAAGCTGGATGGTAGGTGACTATACTTTAGTAAGTGTACAATTTTTTCTGTCTCTGTTATTATATTCTTATCACTGATCGTCATTACTGTGTGTTACGTTTGTATCTTCTGTGAAATACACAGAAGCAGTAAAGAGGAGATGGTAAGAAGAAGTACTCTAGTAACAAATTTGTTACCACCTCTTGTCTCTGCGTGATGTACGAGCATGTAATTATTTATTTATTTGTATATACTTTATTGTCATTATCTCTCTTTTAACACAAATCGGATGTTTCCAAAAAAATCGATCATCTTTCATACTGTTTATTACTTTCTTCATTTATTGTATGTATTCATGCGAAGGTAAACAAATAGTTAATTATTAACCTTTGAGACTTAGTTCAATCATAACCTGTTATTTTCACTTTTTTGGCTTGCTATCGCTCGTTTGGAACAGCTAATTAAGACGAAAACTATTAACATCAGCAATTTATATTAGGAACATAAAGTTTTCGGGTTATCGAACCAACGCTATTCGAAAATATACGTATGTTTTGGACCAACTAGATAGGAACACAATTTGTTTAGCAAAGTAATTATTAGGTACTCTAAGCTTTTGTCTTAAACAGTAATTCCCACTGAAATATTACATATTTATTCATAATTTCCGTTTAGTATCCAACTTAAGACCGTAGGCATTAAAATTAATTTCGAAGTTTGCCAACAAAACCACAATTCGTGAACTGCCAAGCCTACATAAAATTATAGCACTCTCTGTTTCTCTTTCTCTTACGTGGTTTTAAGTATCAAAGAATATATATCTGTCTTTATTGCCAAACAGACAAAAGTTTACCTTCAAAAAGTTAACAATGTTTGAAAACTTTTGTCGGTTTTTAATTTAATTTGGAAAGGTTCATAAAACGCAATTTTTCTTGTAGGGCGTGTAATGTCTTATCTGATTTACATTTTATATGTTTTAGGCGTTGCAGAAAATACTAAGGCCAAGACCATTTTTAGAGAACGGCCTTCTTATTTATTATAATTGAAAAGCAGGCACTTTTGCGTCGTGTCTTTTGTTAAAAACGCTTATAAAGCTATTAGTAAATTTTAATTACTTTTATTAATACTCCGAATTCTTAATTTTTCACTTTTTAGTATGGGACCAAGCGTGATTTATACGAAAAACGAAGCCGTATAAAAAAAAACCTATTCAAATTTAAATAGATTACGATTACAAAGTTATAATTAATTTCACATCTTTTGTAGGATCAGGCATCAGGAAAAAAAATATTTTGTTTACCAGCATAGGCCTTCGCAGACCCTTCCACAGTCCATTATTATGTGTTTTCCTTCTCCATGTCGCTCCCAGAGCGTCCTTCCATGTCCTATAGATTAAGAGCAATAAATGCACATATGTATTTCAAATTACGGGTCTGACCTCGTGGGCGATTCAAAATACACCCTAGTTATATATTTATACCACGGTACCACCAAGCCATAAATATACAACAACCTCCTCACATATCGGGGTCGAATAGTCCAGCATTACAAGCAATTTCGCTTACCGACCACTTAACGTACAACAAATTCTACTCTATTGCGGCAATTAAGACCATTCCATCATCATCGTTTAGATACCTATCTATAAAATTGAAAATAGTCCAGAACCATTTACACAACTATGTTTTGGTCAAATGAGGACGTAATTACGATATTTTTATCAATAATTTTATTTCAGTACTACAAGTTTCGATTTGAAATATTTTTTTAGATAAGTATTTTGGTTTGCTTTGATAGAATCTGACTATTATACGCTCGAAAAGTGTTTTTTTTTATCCCAAAGGAACATAATTCCGTGCTGAAAGTAGCCTATGTGCTATTCCAGACTATATTCTCTATTTGTGACAAATTTCATCTAGATCCATTAAGCCGTTTGGGAGTGATTGAGTAACAAACATATATCTATCCATCCAAACTTTCGCATTTATAATATCAGTAAGATTTCGAAATATTTAATGGACTCGTCTCAAAACTTTTCTCTATACTCCAGCGAGTACATTCTATAAACGCCTCACCGTGAAAATTTCGGCGAAATGAGCTGTCAACCCATTCAATCAAGGAGAAACCACAGTTCCCTTCAAGCTCAGGCTACCTAGGCTTTTACGGTTATTTTTTTAACAGAATAGTATTATTGAATTGGTACAGTAGGTCACGTCAGTGATAACAAAATCAGTATCGACATTCTGTAGAATTCTCTCCATGAAAATTTAGGTGAAGTGTGTTTTCTGTGAGAAATGACAATAATGCCATGCATTGGGGAGAATGACGGTTAATTTCAAACTCACTTTACCTAAGTTTATAAACTGTTTTTTTTGCCGAATAGACAGACAATATTAGCCGGCCTCTATATTCTATTGAAACTCCGAATTTGCCAGGCCAGTTCATTGAATTGTGGTCGACGGTAAACACTTTGCTAGTCTTTATTCTACCACAATTTGCGATTAGGAACCTTTGTATTTTTCCTCATAAAATAACTCAATAATCTCTTCCCCAGAAAAACGTGAACATCGCGGCACTGTGGGTCATGTGCAGCTTCGCAGATCCGATCGACGCCTGTTAGAGCGAGCAAGACGACGCACGCTACGCATGACCGTCACTATAGTCACCGTGTTCGCGCTGTGCTGGCTGCCGTACGCCACCATCACCATGTGGTCAGTATGTGTGAACACTAGTGTGACGTCACACGTCGCACGCTAAGCATGACCGGCACTGGATGCCTTCGCTAAAAAACAAAAAAATATTATTAACATTCAGGCTTCTGCCAGGTATATGGTGGACCGTGAATCAGCAGCCCGCGTATCACCAAGGGTCCAAGACCTGCTATTCGTGATGGCAGTCTCCAACTCCTGCATGAATCCCTTGGTCTACGGCTCCTACACCCTGGACATAAAAGGTCTGCTGCGAAGGTTGCTAAAGAAGGCCTGCTGTCACTCTTCAGGTGCTTCGGATACGATAGGTAAGGGAATAAAAGATTTGATGCTTTTCTAGTCGATGAAGTCCCACTGGGCTACATGTCTCATTTTTATAAAGTAAGTTAGAAAGCAGAAGAACCTTTATTTGAAGACTGTTCAACAGGCACACGTAAATATGTAACAAGCAAAAAGTTTAAAATCTGTAACCCGACTACGTATGTTTTTTAACTTATGTTACACAGGCCACAATAACGAATCGATTGACACCTTTTTGATCAAAATCGGATGAATAGTTTAGGTGCTACGGAGGAACATAGGTAAATACAAACATACATACTTACATAGACTGCTTCCTTTTGGCTTCGCCGTAGTCGGGTAAAAAGTTAGAATCCTTAAAAATGTGTGGATTGGTGGATGTTACAAATGCCTTCGTATTTTTGGTTTTAAGTTATTCCGGTTTCTTCACAATGTTTTCCTTTATTTTTTTAAGCTTCATATTTCGCATTTTTGGCACTAAGATATGCCGGTTTCTCCTCAACCTTTTCTCCCGTTTTGAGAACAATGGTGACAAATAAATTACACAAGTACACAAAGTAAAAAACCACAATCTTCAACATGTAAGTCGAGACCTGTAGTATAAGGCTATTTTGCTCTCCCTCTCTCTGCTCTGAATACGTATTGAGGAATATAAAAGGCTTTTGCCCATTGTCAGCGGTAGCTATTTGGTATTTAAATATTAATATGTACCAAATTAGGGGTAGATGGTATTTGCTTTCTGCTCACTTGCAATTACATGTGATTTGATTGGAGTCTGCTATTATGCCTTTCCGTACACCATCTTGGGTGATCTACTATGACATGTTCGCCTTCGACTTTTGTCGCCGATTGTTCGCCACAATTTAAAAGATAAATACAGAGGAGAAGTTTCAGAAATGTATGGCACCTGGGCCAGCACTATGTACACTCGCTACATATTCTAGTAACCATTTTTTATTGTTAATGTTCTTTAATTTGATTTCGTTTCAATGTAGACTCAAATTAACTTTGTCAAGTAGAGCAGCACAACATAAAATTAAACATGGTGGACCAGATCAGCAGTATGCGCAAAATGTCATTTTGACAATGAAATTTGATTAACGTGTAATATCTGCGTTAAAAAACAACAACACGAATTCAATTGCAACAGAAAAACTAAAACAATCACTAAAAACGGCGAAACATATAAAATTCAAAGTCAAAGCAAAGAAAGACTCAAAGATATCACTTCTTTAAACTGTCAAAATCGTTAAACGTCTTGTAAAAAACAACTCTTATGGATACCCTAAAAATAGGGTTATCTTATTTAAAAATATCACATCACGGCCGTATTTCTCGAAAAGTTGGCCGAGGTGCACCTACAGTAGGTAAACTAAAATTTCAGTAGTTATAGTTTAGCCCCATGTTATAGGGCAAACCTACCTAGCTCCGGGCTACTAAAGAGAAATAAAACAACGCTACATTTAAGTGATTAAAGTAAAGATACGCACCAAAAAATTCTTATTTTAAAGACAAACTCTTTACGTGCCCTAAAAAAAAGTTATTCAAATTCCAGCTCATATTGAATCACCGATTCAATTGTAATACAATTTTATCTCAAAGTAATATTACGATGAAACAGAAATCTGTTTCTTTACAATGAATAAAATCTAGCTCCAGGGCGAATTTATTATCATGACAGAATTGCGTAGTTTTCAGAAGATAATACATGAGCTGCACTAAAAGTATCGGGAATGGAATATTTCCACTGTTTCTGTCATATTAAAATCTTTTTAATTGAAAACTCCTTGGTTTTAAAAATCGAATACCATTTATTTATTTAAAAAAAGATTCTCGGTCTTGTCACAAGGTTTTGTCAAACTTGTTTAGTCGTTGAGAAAATGGAATTGCCTCGAAAAAATTCAAGAGCGATGATTTATTATGACATTTGAAGTGGTTTAACACAAAAACAGTGCGTTGACCGGATGATTTCTGCATTTGGTGATGAAGCCCCATCCAATATCACAATTTATCGCTAGTTTGCTGCATTTCAACGTGGACGTGTCAAGCTCAGTGATGATCCCCGTCAAGTTCGTATAAAAACTGCAGTCACCCAAGAAAACGTTGATGCTGTGCTTAAGCTGATTGAGGAAGATCGACATGTGACATACCGCGAAATTCAGGCAACTTTAGACATTGGCATGAGTCAAATACAAATAATCTTGCATGAACAATTAGCTCGCGGCTCGCGTTACTTTGTGCGTCAGTGTAGAAGTTTTAGTTTGTCTTTGAGAAACAATTGTCTATGATGTTGATGGTAGCAACAGTCAGTGGATTCAAATTATATGAATTATGGTGAACGTTACAAAACTAGTTTTATTGTAGAAGAAAGGAATGTGGTGTCTTCCATGTATTATTAGGAATTTAACAGGTTATGGGCCGCCCCATATTCCTTAAATTTGTGAATTTGACGGTTTCAGCAATACAAATATATATATATTTTTTTTTTGACTCGTACCAGAAATAAAGGATGGCTAACATGAAGTCTCAAGATGTGATACGTCGCTTGGAAGACGGGGATAATTTTCATAATTGGAAATTTAGATTGGAGCTGGTGCTAGAGGAGAAAGGTATTGATGACATTGTGACGTGTGTGGACGTGAAAGATAAAAAGAGGGATGCAGAAGCACGGTCATTAATAGTGCAAAATATTGGAGACAAATTTTTAGACATTGTAAAAGGATGCAAAAATTCAAAAGAAATGTTGGATTCATTGGAAAAATTTTTTTCAAGGAAGAGTGTCATGAACAAATTTCATTTGAAGAAAAAGTTGATTGACTTGAAATGTGACAGAAATGAAAAACTTCAAGATTTCTTTTTGAAATTTGATAAGTTAATTAGTGACAATGAAATAATGTCAAAAATGGAAGAGTCTGATAAAGTTATATATCTGTTGCGAGCATTACCAGAAAAATTTTGCAATGCAATAACAGCATTAGATACAATGAGCGAATGCTTGACTTTGGAGAAAACGAAGTCAACTTTATTAGATGCAGAAATAAGACTAGACGATAAAGATTTAGTCAACACAAACCAAGATAATGCATTTAACATTGTTTGCTGGTATTGTCATGAGATAGGGCATAAGGCATTATATTGTCGAAACCAAGCAAAGCGTGGAAGAGGTACTACTCAACGTGGAGTACCCATCCGGCGTGTAGAATTTCACAGACGTGGTCATGGCAGAGTGCAGGGCCGAGGTGGTATCAGTAGAGCAACTACATCGGACTACACTCATATGGGCTTTGATGAAAGTAATGATGAAATAGGTTGTATGATTGACAGAACAGAATTCAATTTAACATGTAAGGTTTCCACTAATAATTGTGTTTCTTTCATAATAGATTCTGGTGCATCACAAAATTTTATATCAGATTATTATAGACCATACATGACTAATATAAAGCAGTTAGAGCATCCCATAAATATAAATACGGCAAATGGTGAAAAGTTAATTTCTTACTATAGTGGTAATTTGCCTATCAAATGTGACAATGTTCGGATTACTATCGTAGGTTTTATTGTGCCTAATTTAGCCTTTAATTTGCTCTCTGTAAGGAAACTTCTCGAAATACCATCTAACGAAATAATATTTAGAAATGAATATGCAAAAATTACATTTTTCAATGGATCTACTATTTGGGCCTATAATAATGGGAAACTTTACATTTTACAGGGTGAAATCTTAGCAGAGGATGGAGCCGCAGCTATACAATCAGCAAACGGCATGTTGTGGCATAGACGTTTAGGACATACTAGCTCTAAAATATTACAAAGGTTGAAGTTACCACTTAACAATAAAGTATGTAACGCATGTATGAAAGGTAAGGCAACTAGGTTACCATTCAAAAGTTTAAACCGACCACGTTCACTTCAGATCTTGGAGCTAATACATAGCGATATAGCGGGCCCATCCAACATTCCAACTATACAAGGTGAAGTTTATTTCCAAACTGTCATTGACGATTACTCTCACTTCTGTGTAGTTTTCTTGCTGAAGAGAAAAGCTGAAGCTACCGAAAATATTATTAATTATATCCATAGATATGAGAATGAATTTGAGAAAGCGGTCAAAAGAATAAGATGTGACAATGGGGGTGAATACACTTGCAATAAATTACGTCAATTTTGTAATGAAAAGGGTATATTCATGGAATATAGTTTACCATATTCACCAGCTAGCAATGGCGTTGCGGAACGAATGAATCGTAGCTTATACAATAAAGCAAGAACTATGCTCAGCGAAACCAACTTACCAAAGAATTTGTGGGGAGAAGCTATAAGATGTGCGGCTTATCAGTTAAACCGCTGTACCTCATCAGCTATCAATTTTAAAACTCCATGTGAAGTACTATATGGTACAAGAGACTTAAGTAAACTTCGTGTTTTTGGTGCAAAAGCGTGGGCGTGTATAGTACCAAAACCTGAAAAATTGTCAGAAAGAGCACGTGAAACTAGAATGGTCGGATATAATAGGACAGGATATAACTTATGGGACTTTAAAGAAAATAAAATTATTGTGTCACGAGATGTGAGATTTGATGAAGAAGATATTGTTTATAATGAAAACGATAACCTAACAAACGGAACTGAGTGGCAAAGAGTTAGAGTAACCGAAATAAATCAAGAACCAGTACATAATAATGTAGAAATCAGAGAAGATGATACTAATAATGAACAGGAAACGGTTAGGAACGAACCATATGATATTTTTGAGGATTGTGTGGAAGAAAATGTTATTGATAGACGAGAAAGTATAAACGGAAATGAAAGTGTGATAAAAACGAGATGTGGCAGAATAGTTAAGCCTCCAAAAAGTTTTGAAGATTATGAAGCACATGTATCATATTGTTTGTGTACGGGTGATCCAAGCTCGTATAAAGAAGCAATCGAAAAAGGTCAAGGGTGGCAACAAGCGATAGACAAAGAATTAAATTCTCTTAAATGTTTGAGAACTTGGGAAGAATCTGAGTTGCCTAAAGATAAGAGGGCTATAGATACAAAATGGATTTTTACTACTAAACAAGATGGAACGAAGAAGGCGAGATTAGTGGTGAAAGGATTTCAAGAGGAAACATTATTTAATGTATATTCACCAGTTGCACGTATGCCTACTATTCGTATGATGCTGAGCCAAGCCGTACAAAATGATATGTATATGAAACAATTAGATGTGCCAACGGCATTCTTAAACGGTTTTTTAAAAGAAGACGTTTATATAAAACCTCCCTTAGGTGTTAATCTCGGTAAAGGTGTAGTTTTGAAATTAAAGCGATCTTTGTATGGATTAAAACAAGCGCCTAAATGTTGGAATGAAAGACTACATGGTTTTTTGGTTGGTAAAGGATTTGTTCAATCAAAACATGATTTTTGTTTATATGTTTTGGAAGATGTATTTTTATTGGTTTACGTTGACGACATGATTTTAATGTCAAAAAGTGAGATAAATTTGAAGAAAGCACATGTTTTTTTACAAATTGAATTTAATGTTAAAGATCTTGGAGAAGTCTGTAATTATTTGGGGCTGCATATAGTGAGAACGCCAGAACTGATCTTAATTAACCAGGAGTCAGCCATAGATAGAATACTAGAAAAATTTAATATGACTGACTGCAAAGGAGCTGAGACTCCAATGGAAACAAATTTTGCAAAAGATTATAATGAAGCAATCATCTTGGACAAGCCGTATCGTGAGCTAATAGGATGTCTTCTATATATATCTACTTCAAGCAGACCTGATATTTGTTTTGCAGTATCGTTTTTAAGTCGGTTTTTGGATAAACCTACTATATCACTGTGGAAAGCAGCTAAGCGTATATTGCGTTACTTAAAACAAACTAAGTCAAAGTCTCTTATATATAAACGGGATAGCAATTGTCGCCTTGTTGGTTATTCTGATGCTGACTGGGCTGGTGACAAAACTGACAGAAAAAGTGTAAGTGGATCTGTAGTCTACTACGGTAATAATTTGATATCCTGGTTCTGTAAAAAACAAAACGTTGTTGCGTTGTCAACTGCCGAAGCTGAATTTATAGCTGCTGCTTTAGCGTCTGCAGAGTTAGTTTATTTGAAAGGTTTGCTACAAGATTTTAACCGTGCGTCAGATTCATATTTAAATGTTGATAATCAAAGTGCTATTAAAATGATAGAATCAAATGAAAACAGTAAGAGGTCAAAGCACATTGATATTAAATACCACTATATAAAAGATCTGTTTAGTAAAAAAGAAGTGATTGTGAAATATGTAAGCACGAATGAAAATGTAGCAGATGTATTAACTAAGGCTTTAGTGAAACAAAAACACAATTATTTTGTAGAAAGGCTGGGTTTAAATTAAAGTTTTTTTTTTTTTATTAGTTAAGAATTTCAATTTTAAGAATGTAAGATGGTAAACACCAATCTACTGTAATATTTTGAAATTAATGATTCTTTAAATTGCGGGGGAAAGGTAAATTATTATTTAATTTTTCACTTTGTCTTTATTTTTTATTTAATTATACTGTATGATTTGTTTTGTGGAGTTTAAGTACTTTTTTATTTTATCAATGATTATAAATGCTTATGTTTGTTTTTATTTTATCAATTTGAATTTTATGGAAAATTTTAATTGAGGGGGGATGTAGAAGTTTTAGTTTGTCTTTGAGAAACAATTGTCTATGATGTTGATGGTAGCAACAGTCAGTGGATTCAAATTATATGAATTATGGTGAACGTTACAAAACTAGTTTTATTGTAGAAGAAAGGAATGTGGTGTCTTCCATGTATTATTAGGAATTTAACAGTCAGAACTCTCGAAAAATTCCACGCAGGATCCTCAAATGCTGTATACAACATCGTATCAGGTGACGAATCCTGGATATACGCGTACGAACCCGAAACAAAAAACCAGCCACAAGTTTGGGTGTTCGAAAATGAGTTAAACCCAACAAAAATCGTTCGTCCACGGAGTGTTGCAAAAAAAATGGTGGCCACGTTTGTCTCCAAAACCGGCCATGTTGCGACTATTCCTCTTGAGGGACAAAGAACGGTTAATGCAGAATAGTATGTATTATGCTAGCATTTGTTTGCCACAGGTCGTTTCTGAACTCCGTAAAGAGAACTGCAACCGCCGCATCATCCTCCATCACGACAATGCGAGTTCTCACACCGCGCACAGAACAAAAGAGTTTTTAGAGCAAGAAAACATAGAATTATTAGACCATCCACCGTACAGCCCCGACCTAAGCCCTAATGATTTCTATACTTTCCCTAAAATAAAGAATAAATTGCGTGGTCAGAGATTTTCATAACCTGAAGAAGCTGTGGACGCCTACAAAACGGCCATTTTGGAGACCCCATTTTCCGAATGGAATGGTTGCTTCAATGATTGGTTCCATCGTATGGAAAAATGTGTCAAATTTCGCGGAGAATACTTCAAAAAGCAATAAATACATTTTTAAATAGTAATGTTGTGTCACTTCCTTGATTCCCGAAATTTTCAGTGCCGCCCTCGTAAAAGTTTACAAAACCAGCCAGATATTATAATTTCAAATAATAATAATTTACCTATAAAATTACCGTTCTACGGTACTGGCCATTTTACATCAAAATATTTTACAATGCATGTCCTCGAAAAGAGCGGTTTTCCAAGCAGCCAAACTGTGCGGAAAGTGTCACTTCTTTCACTAGTGCTTTTTACTTTCCTGTATTTTTTTAATTTTTAACTCCAACGTCAGCCCGACGCATAGAGTTTTTATTATTTGAGAAAAGTTAAAAAAATTAGTTATGTACAGATTATCATTCATATAAAAGGTAAAATAAAACTAATACTTTATTTTAGGCGTTTTTAATTACTCTAGACTTAGATTTTGATCAATAAATTAATTTTAAATATCCATTAAATATGTTTAGCAGAACGTATATTTTGCTCGTGCCTTATTGCGTTACGATGTGACAGGTATTCACACATGCGCAGTAGATATGCCCGAGGAACTATTAGTTAATCTGTGGATATGCTGAACGCGCTTGAAAATGCCCGCCATTTTATTAATTTCATTTTATTAATTTATTTATTTCCTCGCACAATGCATAGTAAAATGTTGTATGATACACGTACGTAAGATGATTTCCGACTCGTGTCGATTTATCCACTGATTTATTAAAATGCCACTCATCGGTAATCACCTACCTTCCGCACTTGTAGCATAAATAACTATTTTGTTTGGCTAAGAATTCTAATTTCAAATTAATTTTATTTTGAATACATGGAATTCTTTTTTAAAATTATTCATTTGTTCATTGATAAGCGTTATGTTTTCATCGCATTTCAATATTTTTCTTCATCACATATACGTTAAAATTTGAGTATTTATGCGGCACGCAGAATAAACGACTTTTACGGAGCGAACACTACAAACGAACGTACCACCTATTATTGGTTTGCCCTTTTCTGTTCTGAAAATTTCGTTTAGAAAACTTCGTTGAAGAGCGTTTTAGCAAAGTAAAATATCTAACAAAAGTTAATAAAAACACTGTTTTTGACGGTTTTGTGTTCTTTAATATGAGATCTATTAGTTCACAAAAACTGTTCTTTTTTATTCTTACTTAAATGTGAGGAATATTTACAAAGTGCAATATCTACAAGTAAATTTTTAAGCCTGGGATTGAACATGTGGATGCTTGGATCGAAAAATCACAAAAAATAAACTTAATAAAAATGAACATGGTGTCTGCTAAGATGTTAATAGTTATTTGTGCAACAAGAGAGCAAAGTTGGTTTTTGCCGCGAGTGTTGATTTTGAATCCCGAGTAAGCGAAGGATTCTATATTTGAATCACGAGCGTAGCGAGTGATTCTAGGTTAGAATCCTGAGTGCAGCGACGGATTCAAAGACACGAGATGCAAATAACTTTGGTCTCGTGTAGCACATACAACTTTTCACTTCAGCAGCGAGAACAAATAATCTAAAGGTAAAAAATTTCGCCACACAGTAAGCGCTAGCGTCGAATAAACCAGTGCGAATCATACCGTCTTTGAGTTCACACCTACGTAGGCTTCCTATACAACATTGGCGACGAGTATACCCACATTAATAAAATATAAAGATGTTCGGTGTAAATTCTTTATTGGGAGCTTTATCCAATTTTGATCACCAGAGTCAAGACTGGAAGCTTTACAAGGGGCGGCTGCAGCAATGGTTCATAGACAACAGCATTGGCGAGGACAACGATAAAGCTGGAGTAAGGAGAAAAGCGGTACTGTTAAGCGCACTCACGGAGAACACGTATCAACTAGCGTGTAACCTCGCCTTGCCTGAAGATTTGGATACGAAGAACTATGAGGATATTCTGAAAATCTTGGACGACCACTTTGTGCCAAAGCGCTGCGGGTTTGCGGAGAGGCATAAGTTTTATACAGCGGTCCAGCAACCGGGTGAGACGCACTCGCAGTGGGCTGCAAGGTTACGAGGCCTAGCTACTTACTGTGCGTTCAAAAATTTGGAAGATTATCTTCTAGACAAGTTCGTCATGGGCATGTTACCGGGTCATGAACGAGACAAGCTCTTTGCTAAGAATATCGACGACTTAACGCTGAATAAGGCGGTAGACTTAGCAGAAAGTACCCGCTGTGCACGCGCAGGCGCCGCGATGGCACCAACGGGAAATACCGATGCAAATCATGATGCTGTGTTCAAGATTGATCAAGGTACCAAAGTATCGAACGGGTCGCGTAAGGATCAACATAGTGAAAAATGTTCTGTATGTGGTTACAAGAATCACAAATCGTCGGAGTGTCGGTTCGTTAACTACACGTGTAAATCGTGCAATCGAAAAGGACATTTGCGTAAAATGTGTCCAAAAAGTAAAGTGAATCGTATTGGGCAAGGTAATTCCGAGGACGAGGGAGATGATGGTGAGTTACTTTTAAACATTAACTGTTCGAGTGAAGTACCAATGACTGAAACTGTAAGTCTGGAGGGTCAAAGTATTAAATGCGAAATAGATAGCGGCTCACCAGTGTGTGTCATTTCAGAAAATTTATATAACAGTACTTTCTCTGAAATTCCGTTATCAAAACCCATTAAGACCTTGTTGACATACACTAGCACTAAAATGGTAGTTACAGGGTGTATGATATTAAACATTTCATACTTAGATCGTACGGTCAGATTGCCTGTTTATGTCATTCGCGATGGCGGCCCTCCACTCCTAGGACGTGATTTTATACGTGCATTTGAATTACGTCTTATATCCACGATCGGCAATTGTAATAACATAACCGATGCTGATAATTTATTGCAAGATCTAGTTAAAGCATACCCGAGAGTATTTTCAGATAACCTAGGGTGTTTTAATAAATTTGAAATTTCGTTACCCCTTAAGTCAGATGCAAAACCTGTGTTTTTCAAGTCTCGCCCAGTGCCTTTTGCCTTAAGAGACAAGGTAAACAAAGAGTTGGACAGATTGGTCGCGTTAGGTATTTTGAAACAGGTTTCTTATTCAGTGTATGCGTCGCCGATTGTGCCCGTTCTTAAGCGTGATGGTAGTATTCGCATTTGTGCTGATTACTCGGTAACAATTAATAAACAACTGTTAGTAGAAAAATATCCTTTCCCAACCACACAAGAACTGTTTACCAAACTTCATGGTGGCCAAGAATTTAGTAAACTGGACCTATCAATGGCATATACACAGTTAAGGATACATGAAAACTCACAAAACATCACTTGCATAAATACTCCCCGAGGTTTGTTTAATCACACTCGCCTTATTTTTGGTTTAGCTAGCGCTCCTTCAATTTTTCAACGGGTTATTGAAACAATAGTGGGAAATATGGAAGGGGTTTTAGTTTTTCAAGATGACATCTGCATTACTGGTTCAAATAGGATTGAGCACTTAAATCGCCTTATGGAAGTTTTAAAACGTTTGCAAGAATGCGGATTTACTCTAAAAAAAGAAAAATGCGTTTTTTTCCAAAAAGAAATATCGTATTTAGGATATATTATAGATAAAAATAGAACCCACAAAAAGTAGATGCAATTATGCAAACAAACATACCCAAAAATGTAAGCGAACTGCAATCTTTTCTTTTCTTTTTTTTATTATTATCGAAATTTTACTCCGAACGCATCCTCTATATTGAGTCCATTGCATGAGTTATTAAAAAAAGGCAGTAAATGGCGCTGGGAAGCTAAGCACAGTTCTGCTTTCAATAACATTAAAAAGATAATGTCCTCAGATAGGGTTCTCGCACACTTCGATAACAATGCTAAGATTATTTTAACAGTCGATGCGTCACCAGTCGGTTTAGGTGCAATTTTATCACAAATAGGAAGCAATGGCATAGAACAACCGGTTTCATACGCGTCGCGCTCGTTAACTTTAGCCGAGAAAAAATATTCTCAAATACAAAAGGAGGCTACAGCAATAATATTTGGCGTTAGAAAATATCACCAATATCTTTATGGTAGACCTACACCATTCACCTTACGGACAGATCATAAGCCTTTAACGATTATATTTAAGCAAAACCATGGCATTCCCGAAGTATCGGCGAACCGATTACAACGATATGCTATATTCCTAAGTGCTTATAATTATGAAATTGAGTTCGTTAGCAGCGGTCAAAACACAGCTGATTTTTTATCGCGAGCCGTATCAGTAAACAACTGTGACTCAGAGCGCCGCCAGGTGTGCGCGCTTAGTGCGACGGAGACGACTGCGTATGTGAACTTTGCCATCGATGGTTGCTTACCTGTTACTGCGCGGGAATTAAAGATTGAGACTGAAAAGGACTCGGTATTAAAGTTAGTTATCAACTTCGTTCAAAATGGTTGGCCTCGAAAAGTGACTGATAATTCACTCAAACCATATTTTTTATGTCGCATGCAAATATCCTTTGAAAATGGAATTTTATTGCGAGGTCATAAAGTTATTATTCCACAAATTTTGCGTAGTAAAATATTGAACGAGCTTCATAGTTCACATTTTGGAATAGTTAAAATGAAAGCTGAAGCTAGGGCTCGTTTTTGGTTTCCGGGCATTGATGGAGCTTTAGAAAGATTGGCGCATAATTGTGAAACTTGTGCACAGTTACGGCCTTCTCCACCACGCGCGCCGCTTGCACCCTGGCCTCACCCGCCGCATGCATTCCATAGGATTCACTTAGATTTTTTAGGCCCCATGTGCAATAAAATGTTTTTAATAATAGTGGATGCGTATTCCAAGTGGGTTGAGTGCTACGTAATGAACAATAATATAACAACTAAGGCAGTCATAACAAAGCTTAGTGATTTCATATCAAGGTTCGGAATACCAAGTGTTTTAGTGTCTGATAACGGAACTTCATTCGCGTCTCAGGAATTTGCTCAGGGATTTGCTATTTGGTAATATTTAAACCACATGTATATTTGTAAAAATTAAAAGTTAAAAGTAAAATTATTGCAGTTTTGCAAATTAAAAGTACCTACCAGTTTTGTTTGGAACCAATGGAACCGATATTATTGTTTTAGCGACATCAGTTTGAGTATTCACTGATTCGCTTTTTACATACTGCTTCAATTCTTCCGGTGTTAAATTGCAGACATCATCACTGGATTCACTCATATTTATTTATTATTATTTTAATAATATCCAACGTGTATCGCACTTTGTAGCTAGCGAACAGAAGAAGAAAACAATAAAAATTTAAAGCCCGCTATTTTTTAAAGATGCGTTCGGAAATTGCACTATTACTAAATTATTCTGTCACAATAAAGATTGTTAAAACTTTAAATAATTATGTAGATACATGATAAACTTCGTATTTTTTACTTCAACATCTCTTTATTTGATTATAAAAAAATATAATTCGATTATTAAGAGAAAAGTATAATAATTACATTTAAACCTTGATTTGAAATTTTATAGATGACGTGTTTCCGAACGTTTTATTGTTGGTTTCTTTTTTGAGCCTATTATATATGGAATTTGAAAATCGAACTTCGAATCGACTTGTTTCTATCTCTCGCTCTTTTCGTATCGATGTGAAAGCCGCTGGTCAATAATGTGATTTGAATTTGGAATCTCACATGCTCAGCTAAATTGGCAGTATAGTACCACAAAGTACGTAAGCAGCGGCGCGCCGCAGACAGAGGGGCCACTCTCACTTTGACATTTCGGTTTTACAGGGAATATTGGGCAATATTGGACCGAGCTCAGTCGCGGCTGTCATGATTGCTTTGTGCAGGCGTTTGTCACGTCATTCATACACTAAGTACTGTAACGAGGTTGGTTGCATTGGATGGGTTACCTTTATTATTTGTTACAGACCGAATTTACTTTTTTGTTTTTAATTCTTTCTTTCAATTATTTTAAGTTATAAAGGTCATTAATCTTTCAAGATGACAAATTATAAATTAACTATCTAGGATTATAATAAATTATTTTAAGCCCATAGATGAAATTGGGAACTTGTCATAATAATAAGGTTCAAGTCATACAGCTTAGAAATATGTTTCCTCCGACTGCACAGCATAATTTTTTTCTTGTTTAAGATCATCTTTGGTTTTTGATTTTATTAGGTACCTGTTTTTCACATTTATGTTTTTGTCGAGCTTGAAGCTTTTTACAATTTAATTTTTTAAGTTGGATCATTATTACACTATTACTACGTCTTTTTACTTTCCAATATTCATCGAATGTGGCGTAATATGAAATGTTTCGTGATATTAAATGGATATTTGATGCCCTGTCTACCCTCTAAGGCATGTAAGCATGATATGATGTATGTTTAGACGAATCTATGTATTTATGTTTGTAACTTGGGCAACCTACTCTTTTTTTAATTCGGAATCAATATAGTAGCAACCCTAGTGAATCTGTCAAGTTTAGCTGTCAATTTTCTAAACGGCGGGAGTGGCCCTTCTGTATACTTACTATTTTGTGATAGTACTAACAAACACCCTTTGGTGCCAGAAAGAGGATAGCTATTCTCGATACCCTTACTACACGTGGATGATATTCTCGATTTCCTACAAAATCATAACGACTGCTTCTTCATATCGTTGCCATGTTTTCGAAGACATAATATTGTAAGAATAATTGATTTTAATAAAGAATATGGTATAAAAGACAATGTATTTTATTTGACGTATTTTATTTGATAAATTAATTTTATGTAAGTCCTACTTGAAAGGAAACAAATGATAAAAACCGCGTACTGAAAAAATAAACATGTTTTTAAATATTTCGCTTTGTGAAAACGCTCCTCACTTGCGCACACACTTGTGCGCCATATCCATCGCGTGTACGGAGTTGTGCTAAAGATTTTTAAAAACCTTGTGTAATTTAGACAGAATTAATCAATCTGCCTGCCTTTTCTTGTTTTTTCTTGAATTGTGTGTAAAATTTACATATTCTGGAATTGCACATAAAAATTAAGTTCTTGTTTCATCAACTCTCCTAAGCACAGAATTATGGAATATTTCGCTCTTAAATCACATTTCAAACATAATTTGAACGGATCATTTAAAATGGTTAAGTAATATATGATATAATTACAAAATCTCTAATATTTACAAGATATAACAACTGAATCTATAATTTTATTTGATATAATGATCAGTTAATATAATAAACGATTCTTATAATTTTAAAGTAACTAATTTTTATAAACATAACATACTTTGAATATAAAATCGTTTAATATACCACTTAAAAGACATACAACCTATTTAGTCTAATATGATAAAACGCCTAGTAAAAAGTGGTTTTTATTTCCCTGTAAAAACATTCAAACAAGCATACACCATGCATGCAGCAGGCATGCAAAGAATACACCATACATGCAGCAAGTATGCAACATGCAGCATGCAAGCAAGCATGCAACATGCAGCAGGCATGGTTTCTGTCACGGCTCCGGCGCTGCGGGGCTCCGGCGGTCCCATGCGAGCTTATTGTCGCAGATGTGTTTCACGCTCACCACCGCGGCTTCGGCTTGCTGTACGGTTTGGCCGGCCAGCCTTAGCCACGGCAGCGAGTGTTAAAACCACCTGCTCCTATGCTCGCGGGCCGCCTCACCCCTCCGCACCTTTGTCACCACAATTTTAAATAACTCTCTAGATGTAGGGCAGACAACACTACGTGGAGTCGGTTTTGCAGCGATTCGTTTCTGTCACGCCGCTCCCGCTACACGCTTGCTTCACTCGTTCGCCTTCGCGCGTTAATGGTCACTGTTCTAACCAAACCTAACCCAAATGATTCACCAACATAGAGGGGACCTGGCACTCCGCTCCGCTCCCGCCTTAACCTTCTAACCTAATATAACCCATCCGAGTCGAATTGCTTTGAATCAGTGTGTTAACCATAAAGATGATATCAATATAATATATTTTAAACGATAGGCCTAATGATTTTCGATGAAATAAACGTTATATCCAATAACGTTATACGAAATAAGTTTTAGAGTATATAAATGTTATACCTAAAGAAATTATATCAACAGTTGGTATAACTCATGTTTATTATATCTTGTGAACGTTATTAAAATTAAAATATACCAAATAACTTTATATGATATGAGAGGCACCCATTTAAAATTGATGCCAATACATGGTGCAGTTTCAAATTTCAGTGGAAAATCGATTGTTTCTTGTATTGTAACACATTTTGGTGAAATGAAACTGTAAAAACGTGCAAAAAAATACTATGTAACAAATCGTCACTGTATTTAAAGAAAAAAATTCACGAACCCTAAACCTAAACCCCTTTTACTTGCAAGTCATTGCTAACACCATCTATCTATAGCCGTGGAACAGAACCGAACGAGATCGATGTACAAAAAAAATAGGATAATCAGGCGATAAACGCTAGTTATGTCGGCACGGTTTCTTTGTATGGGATGAGGCATCTGTATGCTAGTATTATTTATTATCTGTGCTCTTGGCAAGATTGATGTCAGATTTGCTGGCTTCTGACTATAAGTAACTACTGTCAAAGATCTACTAGTGACAGTCAGGACTAACAGCATAACACGCTTTTTGAGGCACGGAGGAATCTCGCCATGTAAAGATGGTCACCCATCCACTGAACGACCACAGCAAGCATGATGCACTTGAGTCGACAGAAAAACAGGCTAAGAGGCTCTTCAGCAATGAGAAACTGGTCTAGTCATGGCTCCAGACCCTTGAACATCGTCGCCGAGTTGCCAGCCTGCCAGTCGGTTTTCTATCGGTTACATTTCGGGGAAGTGCGATGGAACTGCACAATTTGATTCCGCCTAGCCCTTTCCATCATCCAACTACAATCGGCGTTGCTTCATCGGTATATGGTGGACATCCCACCCATACTACTTGGTGAGAATACTATTATTGTGCGTACAGCTAAGGAATGGAATTCCCTGCCGGAGTCTGTATTAACTAACTTGAACTTAGCTCGTTGAGTATTCGGCAATTACGTTGTTTGCCTAACTAAACTGTCGAGAATTTAACGTGATAGTTTGTAGAGCAAGTCTATTAATTAATTGAGAACATTATTATGTACTTATGTAGTTATTCTTGCGAAAATTTAATGTTGTTATTTGCGTCTGAAAATGAGTTTTTATATTAGTTATTGTTTCGGCACTGTTTCTCTTTGCCACAAAGTACGTAAGCGGCGGCTCGCCGCAGACAGAGGGGCCACTCTCACTTTGACATTTCGGTTTTACAGGGAATATGGGGCAATATTGGACCGAGCTCAGTCGCGGCTGTCATGAGTGCTTTGTGCATGCGTTTGTCACGTCATTCATACATTAAGTACTGTAACGAGGTTGGTTGCATTAGATGGGTTACCTTTATTATTTGTTACAGACCGAATTTGCTTTTTTGTTTTTAATTCTTTCTTTCAATTATTTTTAAGTTATAAAGGTCATTAATCTTTCAAGATGACAAATTAGAAATTCATTATCTAGGATTATAATAAATTATTTTAAGCCCATAGATGAAATTGGGAACTTGTCATAATAATAAGGTTCAAGTCATACAGCTTACGAATATGTTTCCTCCGACTGCACAGCATAATTTTCTTCTTGTTTAAGATCATCTTTGGTTTTTTGATTTTATTAGGTACCTGTTTTTTCACATTTATATTTTTGTCGAGCTTGGAGCTTTTTACAATTTATTTTTTTAAGTGGGATCATTATTACACTATTATTATACTACGTCTTTTTACTCTCCAATATTCATCATATGTGGCATAATATTAAATGTTTCGTGATATTAAATGGATGTTTGATGCCCTGTCTACCCTCTAAGGCATGTAAGCATGATATGATGTATGTTTAGACGAATCTATGTATTTATGTTCGTAACTTGGGCAACCTAATCTTTTTTTTAATTCGGAATCAATATAGTAGCAACCCTAGTGAATCTGTCAAGTTTAGCTGTCAATTTTCTAAACGGTGGGAGTGGCCCTTCTGTATACTTACTATTTTGTGTCTTTGCCACAGTTTCGCATGCCCGAAATAACTTACTTTGAACTTTTTGTACAAAGTGCTTATATTGTACAAGTCGAATGCCCGAAATAGCTTTATTTCCGTAATATTTAACCTGACCGGTTTTGTGGCTACTTTTATGAGGCTTCTACGGCATTGTGCATGGCTTCAATGCCCCATTTTAAATAAATCATACAGAAAAATAAAAAAGAAACTCGTTGGAAGATAAAGCCCCGCCAAGCCACGGGCCAAGCTCAAAGCTTGAATGAACGTGTAGGATTTTACTATCTGCTACGATGCGTAGCAAACTCGTAGGGAATGCTACACCATAGTGCTACGTTGTCACCTTGTGTTTTCGTTAACTGTTTCGTTAAATTTATAGTCAATATGGTTATAGTTTTATTACTTGACAACATTTCTCTCAATAAATTAATACTTTGCTACTAAAATGTTGAATCGATCTATAGCTTTGGTATCTTGATCAGAACTCACAACGCTGCGGCATGCGGTGCCGGACACATGATCCTCCTCACCGCTGACGTATACTGCGATTAAACAAAAGACCACTCTAGACATTTTTCATGCGATCATATGTTCGGCTGCGCAAACCGCAGCGTTATGCGTTCCCATCAAGAGACCAATGTTTAAATTTCATTTCACATTGATCTTGTAAGTAAAAATCTTTTTTGCAAAAAAATACTACCGACTTCCAAATGAAAAACTACAAAGTGAAAAATAACTTAACTTTTGGAAGTCGGTGTCTTACGTAGGTACCATTTTTTGCGATATGGACACCGATTTCCAAAAGTTAAGTTATTTTTCACTTTGTAGTTTTTCATTTGGAAGTCGGTAGTATTTTTTTGCAAAAAAGATTTTTTATTTTTCCCTTTTTAGTTTTACCTACCTAATACCAAGTTGTTTATTAAGGTCCCTATAACTCCAGAACAGATTACCCGAATAACATGACACTTGAACATAACCGGTGAAATGAGAGCTCTGTGTACCCCTTTAGAGCGTACTGGCGTGATGTTATGTTATGAAATGGTATAAACAACAAACAGACATGCGATTGCAGCAATCCCGAGAGTTTTGCCGTTATTTATTGAAGAGTTCTGTTGTGTATCTCCGAAGTTCTTCATCAGACCTTCACCAAATTAAAATGGGACCAATTTCGAAACATCCTCTTTCAAACAAAAAAATAATTTTCAAAATCGGTCCACAATTGACAGAGATATCGATGAACATACACAAAAAAAAAAAAAAAAAAAAACATAAAGTCGAACATAGAACCTCCTCCTTTTTTTGTAAGTCGGTTAAAAATACGAGTATACCTTGACAAGTGAAGACATTAATGAAAGTGACATTCTGAAAAACAAAGAATGTTCCATGGTGAACTGTACATATCTGCGTACCCCTTTAGAGCGTACTGGCGTGATGTCATGTTATGAAATAACGTAACCAATAAGCAGACATGCAATTGCAGCAATCTCGACAGATTTGCCTTTGTTTATTGAAGTATGCTGTTGTAAATCTCCGAAGTTCTTGATCAAATTTAAATAGGATTAGCACCAGCTTTCAAGAATCATCAAAATCCGTTCACCTAGTAAAAAGTTTTGACACATAAAAAAATACAGTCGAATTGACCTTTTTGGGCAGGCGGTTAATTATATTAGTAAAGACAAAGAAACAGGAACTAGACAGAAATGTGGCGTGACTGTGACAAGAAAATAAGGCTTCCACACTCCGATTGATTGACTTATGTGCAAACAATTTTACTGTTTGTATTTCTTGTTTTGTTTCTGGCTAACTATGATCTCTTGAATTGCCTCGCGTGCAGCCATTCATACAATGCGTTAATAATAACGCATTGTATGAATGCGTTATTATTTTATGAAATAATTATTTTTCTTTGCACAGGTATCGACGGCTCCGGATCGAGTTCAATGAAGAACAGAAACATGAACTTGGAAACACCACTTATGAAGTCTGTTAAGGTAAATATAGCTGTTAAATGATCTGTCTATACCGCCATAAAAGTAATAATACCAGCCTGTAACAGCCCCACTGCAGAGCAAAGACCTCTTCTCATACAGAGAAGGCCCGAGCATTGGTCAAGGCGGATTGGCTATTTGAAACTTATATATATCTATATTTATAAAAGCGAAAGGTCACTCACTCACTCATCACAAAATATTGAAAGGGTTTTTGGAAATTCTCCCCCGAAGGGGGTAAACGGGGTGTAGAAAGTTTGTACGAAAATTCTACAGTTTGTAAATTGGAGAAGTGACATTTTACATTTACGCTCTTGATTAATATTTGGAGGTTAGCGGAACAGGGTGTAAAGTCCCGCGAAGCTCCATAGAAAAGGGAGGATTCTCCGACCAGACGGGTGTTGTGTCTGGTCGGAGACACAACTCCCCTTGACTCTGTGGCGACACGCCACAGAGGAAAAGAATTCAAGTATTTATTGGTTTTTGGAAATTCCACCAGTAAGGGGGTAAAAATGGGGTTGAAAGCTTTTATGAAATTTCTACAGTTTGTAAGTTGGACACGTGAAATTATAGATTCACGATGTTGGTTGATAAAAATAATTTATGTATTTATTTGTTTTTTGGAAATTCTACCTCTAAAGGATTAAAAAAAAACGTTAAATCAAAAAATCAAAAAAAGCGACTGCTTCAAAAAAGAACTAAAAAGTCATGAACAAGGAAAAAATCATGCTGTGCAGTCGGAGGATACATACTCGCGGGCTGGCTGACCAAAATCTGGTGTATCCTCCGCCTGCACAGCATGATTTTTTCCTTGTTTACGACTTATTAGTTCGCTTTTGAAGCAGTCGGGTTTTTTTATTTAACTTTTTTTTAGGGTTCCGTACCAAAAGGGTAAAAACGGGACAAACAAGAGACATTCCAACTTTGAGAACCTTGTGACTAAACAATAATAACAGTTGCACGAGTCGATCTTCAAGGTTAAGCAAACTATCCATTATTGACTTGGAGCTTTGGTTGCTACTCGGGACCTTGTCAATATATTTAGGTAAACATCATGTACTTGAGAAAGAAGTTACATCTTTTTAGTAAGAACGGCGACAGACGTAATTATGTTACTGAAAATAGTACCAATTATTTCAATCAGGTTTCAGGCTGGCTAAAGTAGCGTCATACTTTATAGAGTACTGTATAAAATGTTACAATAAAATTCCACCGCACATTCTAGAACTGAATGAGTCGAAATTTAATACTTGTATAAAACGCACACTTTGCAGGCAGGCATATTATAAGTTGGGGGTTTATATCGCTGACAATAATGCTTGGCTCAATGCTAGTCCTGCTCTACAACCACTGGGGCGCAAAAACAAGTAATGAGCGGAACATTATTGTATTGAAGTATTGTTGGACCTGCTGAAAACCGTATGAATATATTTTTATTGTATAAACTCAATTTATTTTTGTAGTATATAACAGCACAGCACTTAAGTAAGAACTATGTACCAACTGTAAATCTACCATTAATCACTGTATCTATTAAGTCCTTCGTCGATTTGAATGTAACCCAGCAGTTAAAAGAGTGTGTCATGTTCTCTCAAATCTCTCCGTGATGGTGGCACATATGTTGGATCATTCGTTTCCCTTCATGATGGTTGTGCTGAGTGGTGCCAATCCATGCGTCATGTTCGTGAACGGGAGCCATCAGTTGGGATTGGTCACAACTTGGCTGCCTCGGCCTGTTTTTAATTAATTATTGTATTTTGGGGTTGTTTGTGTTACCCTAGACGCTTTTACGTGCACGTCTTTTTACATCGTTCTCACTTACTAAAGGTTTCATTTTATAACAAGAATGACGTAACCAAAAAACTTGTAATTATGTATAATTACAATTTATTGGTAGAAAATAATGTCCGTGGCATTTCTTGCACGTTCTTCTCCATAGAGACCTACTGACACCTAAGAAAAAAAAAAAAAATAAGCTAGTAATACAACTAGCTTATTTTTTTTTTTTGTTATTTTGACAAATTCAAAGGTACCTTTTTAAGGTTTATTTGAAATAAACATATTTTGATTTGATTTGTTACGTACGTCAGAAGCTCAAATTCTGACAACCGGTCTTAACGTGTTACTTGGGTTGAGGAGATCAGATAGTAAGTCACTTTCATTTCATGTTTTTTTTTCTTTGCCCCACTCTAGGAATTTCTTCCTGTATCGTGGGTGCGTTTACAAACATATAAACTCACATACACAACACCCAGAGCCGGAACAACTATTTGTAGATCATACAAATATTTGTTCCGTGCGGGAAACGAACCCGTGACACGCAGCGCAGCAGTCAATCGCTCAACCACTGCGCCAACCGTCCGCCCAAGTTGTTTCAGCTGCGTGCGTTTAGACGGCCAAACCCAACGTAGCTGTGGAAAAACGCTGGGCTGATGATAATGAGATATTTCAGCTTTGTCGCTTGTGTTTCAAATATCAACAGGCTTTCTGTTAGTTTATCAAGAAAAACATGAAACCTCTTACAAAAAAAATATACTTCATCAGCTTAGTTATTTAAACAATCAGTAGCCAGTACACACATGAATGTTACTCTCCGTACAGTGTTAGTATCTATGTTACTAACAGTAATAAAATTAGATACAGAAAACTCAGATCAAATTTCTTTGTCTTGGTTTAATCAAAGCCGGACGTGGTTTTTCAGGAGTTGTCTGACCCACTAAGTCCCGTTAGCGCTACCCTGGGTTATCTTACTAACTCCGAGCTAGTAGCTAAACCGGCTGATTTTGTATGCGACATATTTGTTATTTAACCTCGTGTTACCAACTAAGTCTAAAGTTAAGTTTTTGGTGTAAGTGGGCCTGAGTTTTTTAATATCCTAAGTATTTGTCGAACCCTTGTCACAACGTCTAGGTGTAATAAATTAATAACTATAATTGCCTCATTGCAATACGATAAATAAAATGTCGAATAAATAAAAAAATAAATAAAGTGGTGCTGGTGACCCTGAATCCCCAGAACATAGAGATTCAATGCAATCATTTCGGCAACCTGCCTTTAGAAAAATAAAGGATACAATTTTTTTGAGATTATTATTATTTTATTTATTTATTAAGGTACAAGTATATTAAATCTTAACTTAAGAACTATGCCCCACAAAACCGTTTACACGGTTTTTCCGTGGGAACTGAACACACAGTAAAAAACATTTTTATTAGTGCGGACACTTAATTTAGATATAAAGAATAAACTAGTATGATTATGTATATCACGTTATCATCTTCTTCTTATCCGTTACACTCAGAGCGGTCGTGATCGCTATGTAGTCGTAATATTAGAAGGCAGATGTGATGCGCTTCACGACGTTTCGCCACCGCTGCCTATTAGAGGTCATCCTGCTGCACTCATTGAGTGAATCTCCTACGGCAGACTTGATCTGGTCAGTCCAACGCGTAGGTAACCTTCCGCGCGGTCTAGTGCCCTCCACTTTCCCTTGGACGACAAGGCGTTCTATGGACTGATCACCACGCCGAGATACGTGTCCGAAGAATGTAAGGATGCGAGATTGTACTGTTGAGAACAGACGCTGCTTAATACCGAGTTCTTGAAGTATCGAGACGTTTGTACGAAACTCGGTCCACGAAACCCCAAGCATTCTTCTCCAGCACCATGTTTCCAGAGCGTCTATTTTCTGTCTTTCTACATCTCGCAAGGTCCACGTTTCAGCCGCGTATAGAAATATGGGGAATATAAGTGTTCTCACGAGCCTGGTCTTCGTGGCTTTTGTTATACTTATGTTTCTCCATATTTTGCGCATCTTGTCCATCGCCGTCCTCGTGATGCCCATACGTCGTTTGATCTCATCGATGCATCCGCCACTGTTTGAAATCTGAGCCCCAAGATAAACATAAGATTGGACCACGTTGCATTTCGCGATTTGAGTCACTTGAGGCGAATTATTTCTGGCACGGTCAACAATCATCACCTTGGTTTTGCTTCGATTTATCTTAAGGCCAAACTCATGGCTCACTCGTTCCATCCTTGACAGAAGCTCTTCCAAGTGTTGCGAACTGGATGCAAACAAAGTGGTGCCATCCGCGTAACGCAAGTTCGCAATCCTGCATCCACCAATTGTTACACCGTCTGCCCAGTCTTCCAAAGTGATGCGCATTATTAGCTCTGTGTACACGTTGAATAAGAGCGGTGATATTATGCACCCCTGGCGTACACCGGCACTAGGATGGAAGTCACCTGATAGGACATCGTCTGTGCGCACTGAAGCTGTGCCCTCTTCATAGAGCCTTCTTAAAAGGTGTACGAGATGTTTTGGTGTGCCCATTTCTAACAGGATCTTCCATAACACCGGCCATCTCACCGAGTCGAATGCTTTGGAGAAATCAACAAAGCAAATGAATATGGGCTTATTAAATTCTCTTGACTTCTCCATGATCTGGCGTAAAATGAGAATTTGTTCCCGAGTGCCTTTCCCCTTCGCAAAACCGGCCTGTTCCGGAGCGATCTCCTTAGAGAGGTGGGCCTTCAGGCGCTCGTTGAGAATATGCAGCAATATTTTGCTAGCGTGTGATATCAGAGCAATAAGGCGGTAATTGTTACATTTCTTCGTTGAGCCTTTCTTGTGCAGGGGTGTGAATATGGTGTGTGTCCATTCCGAAGGCCAAACTCCGGTCTGCCACACCCTATTGCAGATAAGATGAAACATCTGGTCGCCACGTTCTCCTAGGGCTTTAATTGTCTCTATGGGAATTGCATCTCTACCAGTCGCTTTTTTGCTTTTCAAGTGTTTTATGGCAGCTCTTACTTCGGACAGAAGGATGTCTGGTTCTTAATTCTCTGGTCCTGGTTATGTGCTTATCGATTGTCGCGATTGCGGATCCAGAAACAATGACTGGCAGTAGCTCCGCCACGTCTCAGAGATTTGTTCGAGTTCTGTTACCACTTCGTTTTTGTCGTTCTCGATAGCCCAGGTTTTAGTAGGTAGAGATTTAGTAATAAGACGATTTTTGTGGTAAAGATCTCTAAACTCGTGCTTCACAGCATGTTTTTCAAGTTCGTCACAAATGCTATGAAGGTGGGAATTGTGGTCTCGCCTGCAGCAGGCTTGGATGTTAGCAGACAGCTGATTCAGCTCTCTTAAGTCTGCTCCTGCGGCTTTCTTAAGGCGCCTCTCTTCTATAAGAGCAAGGGTACTGTCCGTCATCCAATGTTGACGTTTGCGCGTTTCTGATCTTGGACTAGATTCCGTCACTGCATTTTGGATGAGATATTTAGCCTTATTCCATAGCGTGTCTGATGTAGCTTCGTTGTGGTTCATATCTGTCCAATCTTTCCAACTCCGCTCAATGGCTGTCGTAAATTTTTCGTTATCTGCTACTTCAATCCGTCTTGTCTTCTTGGAGGATCGCGCAGCTTTGAGCTTCAACCTCATCTTTGCGATAACGACTTCATGATCGGAACCACAATCGGCCCCAGGAAGCGTGTGGGCATTGAGGATAGAGGTGCGCCAACGTGATCTTATCAGTATGTAGTCGATCTGGTTTTTGGTTCTACCTCCAGGTGACGTCCAGGTGAACAGTCTACGAGGATGGTGTTGGAATAGACTTTTCACCACTACCATGTTGTTCTCGTCTGCGAACTGCATGTCGGATCTTTCACCTCTTTCGTTGCGTACCCCAAGTACGAGGTTTCCCACACATTTGCTGTACTGGGCAGAGTTTGCGCCAATTTTTGAGTTGAAATCACCCATTATTATAAGTAACTCTCTATTGGGGATTTTGGCAATTGTTGCCTGTAAATCTTGGTAAAAACCCTGCAGGACGAGGGGAAGAGCTTCACTCGTGGGGGCATATGCCTGTATTAGATTTAAGTTTACAGGTGACGCTATAGGCTTCATAGACTTAATGCGGTCGCTAACTGCCTCATACCCTATTACACTGTTGTTTTGATGCTTAGGAATAAGAATCGCTACTCCGTTTTGGCTTCTGTCGTCGCTACTGGAAAAGTAAACGGCATGGGCGTCAGTAAAGAAATGCCCGTTGTTTCTCCAGTGCGTTTCGGTTAGCCCACAAATGGATACCAAGATATCAAGATCACCGGATTTTAGCAACCCGCGAACATTCCACGTGCCTATCTTCTGGATTTTTCGCAACTTGATGGAGTTTCCAACCCGCACTGGGCCCGCGTGGTGGATTACGGCCCATTCCCTCTCACAAAGAGGAGGCCTGTGTCCCAGCAGTGGGAACATTAATAGGCTAATGATGTGATGTGATGGAGTTTCCAGTAGCATTATTTCCACGTGGAGCCTGGTCTCCTACTCCATCATGGCCGGTAGTCCATTTCCCACCGCTCGCCCCAGACGCGGCGCGGTGCCGCTGGCTAGGCGGTTCGCATGGCAATCGTGATTCTCTTGTGTCTACTTCCATAACGATTTTCTCGGGAGATTAGCTGCAGTGGTTTCCCGTTGCCTTCTGCACCAGTTCTTTTAGGGATTATTTGAACCCCAAGGCCCCTGTAGCCTCTTCTGACCTCTGGTCAGGAATGTGGTTATACCGCCACTGCACGGTCGCCATTGCCTCGTCTTTTATCTAGCAGGGGGACCACGGTATAGGAATACCGCCGCGGATGATGTGTTGTCCGCGCGTGCAGGTGAGGTTGACAATTGGGGCCGGAAAGATGTAAAATCCGTTCTCCCCCATACCCCCCACGTTATCATACTAATATTATAAAGGCGAAAGTTTGTGAGCGTGCATTTGTGTGCTTGATAATTTTTCATGCTGAAACGGCTTGACGGGTCGAGATGAAAGTTTATGCGTGTGTATGTGCGTGTTTGTTAATTTTTCATGCTCAAACGGCTTGACGGGTCGAGATAAAATTTTGTATAGAAATAGATTATAGTCTGGCATAGCACATAGGATACTTTTTAACCCGGGAATATGTTCCCTTGCGATAATTTTCGACATTCACAATCGAAACCGCTGGTAGAATCTAGTTAATCATAAATTAAACATAAAATAGTAACCATTTTCTTATAATAAACAGAACAAAGATTATTTACAAATCCAACCGGACTAATGAAATAATACTAATAAAAATTATAAGACAAAAATGCGTGTTTACGAGATTTACATGAAAATGTCATGTTTTCCTTTTATTGGTATTTTCTACAGTATTCCGGTAACATAAAGTTATGCTTATATTACCACTGTAATCTAGAGATTATAAGGAATAAACCAACATGCATTTGACTCCTAAACGCCACAATTTGTGTGGTAGAGCAATTACCAATACAACAATAAAATACTCCTTTGTGTACCTAAGAAAAGAGTGTAAATCCGCAACTAACCTTCCTATTTGTCCACAGAATAACAAAGTTCGCACCCGCCTGGGGGTCCGCTTCGCCGAGACCTCTCTGACAGCCGTGCCCTCTCGCCTGGAGGTCCCGAAGGTGATCCCGAAAGTGGTCCGAGGTCCTGCCTGACACCCACCCCCCCGCCTCCGCTGCGCCGAACACGAGCGTTGTCGGGTGCTACACCAGTATTACAGCGATAAAATTGCTGCTGTTTAGTGCTAAAGAGATTGAACGCTTGGGTTTCTACAGAAAGCAATCCCGTTATAATGAAACCGCAAAATGACGACCGTCCACATGGGAGTCTTGTTCTAGTGCAAAACTATATATATCACTTTTTGACACCAGCAAAAACAGTCATGCTAGGATTGCCGTCGTTTTGCGGATACCACAGAGCACGGAATAACGGCAACAGCTAGAGACGTCTTTACCAATATTTTTTGTACCCGCGTTATGTGGCTAGAGCAAAAGTTTTGTTGTATATTCATGTAAACTGTGGTACTCACTGATACGTCTTGTTCCTATAGAAAGTTTTAACAAAGCCTTCTCTAACATTGCTGTTTCAGTTCTCTGTATCGGATAACCATTATTTATGACAGCATGGCTTTTTAAGAAAACTCAAGCTAAACTGGCATTACCTTTAAACATCGAGCTTTAGAAAGAGAAGGATATACAAGAGTGAGTGCGACGACGCTCTCTACAAAACCGAATAATTTCTTAAACTTGATGTGTTATATTTACGACTAGGTTATCGATAAACAGAGGATTTAACTTATTATGTAATAGAACCACCAAAGCTTTAAGTGTGTAATTACTAAGTAATAGGCCTAAAGTCTTCCACAGACAAGTATGAAATGACAATGCGACAATACTGTCGGGTCCCACCTGTCTGCGGGAGCCTGAAACAATTATTACATGTACGTTGTAACTGTAAGTGAACTCACCTAAGGCATTCTACTCGTACATTAGGAGAATCTACAACGAAAGTATTAATGTTGACTAACTTGAATATACATAATATAATTTTTATACAAAGTATGAAACGTATGGAGATGTTGAAGAAACTAAGAATCAAACAAAAAAACCGGCCAAGTGCGAGTCGAACTCGCGCACGAAGGGTTCCGTACTTGGTAAATTGCGGTTTACGATTTATGACGTATTAAAAAAAAAACTACCTACTAGATCTCGTTCAAACCAATTTTCGCTGGTAGTTTATATAATAATGTACATCTTATATTATTTTTAGTTTTATCATTCTCTTATTTTAGAAGTTACAGGGGGGGGGGACACACATTTTACCACTTTGGCAGAGTCTCTCGCGCAAACTATTCAGTTTAGAAAAAAATGATATTAGAAACCTCAATATCATTTTTGAAGACCTATCCATAGATACCCCACACGTATGGGTCTGATGAAAATAAATATTTTTAGTTTTAGTTTCAAGTATGGGAACCCCCAAAATTTATTGTTTTATTTTTATTTTTGTGTGAAAATCTTAATGCGGTTCACAGAATACATCTACTTACCAAGTTTCAACAGCATAGTTCTTATAGTTTCGGAATAAAGTGGCTGTGACATACGGACGGACAGACAGACAGACAGACAGACAGACAGACAGACAGACAGACAGACAGACAGACAGACATGACGAATCTATAAGGGTTCCGTTTTTTGCCATTTGGCTACGGAACCCTAAAAAGAGTACCGAAACGAGTGTTTTTGTAAATTGATCATAACTTGGCAGTATAATTATTCAGAACTTTAAAAAAAAACTATCAATTCAGGACTTTACGATTAGTCACTAACTAATGTAACCAAAAAATTACAATATAAACCTAAAGAGACCAAAGCTGAAAGATCAATTAAAAGGTAATTCAAATGAAAAAGACTGAATAATCATGGTTAAGAGAGGTATCTTCTCGTAGATTTTGTTGTAAATAAATTGTAAATATTATATTGTTTCGAGGTGGGGTTCAGATATAAATTATTTAAACAACAGACTTTAATTAATCAGACTGTATTACCTGAAACACTTCTTACACAATTTTATTACTTCACACTATTTCCTTTTCTTTCGCTCTGTATCGCTTCCAAATTGAAACTGTCCCATGACGAAGACGACCGCCCTTTTATATAGCACTGAAGATGTTTTTAGAACGTTCTATACCGTTCTAGATACGTCGAGAACCTTCCAGAATAATAGGCTGAGACACATTTGAGGAGAACTTTCGAGATCGTTCTCGACGGCGACGAGAACAGAACTTTCTAGAACGTAGACCATAATGTTTCTCAGATCGAACCCACACCTATTCTCCATATTGTCAGATAAAGTAATTCGAAATAGACGCGACAATAGCAAACTATGCATTCCCAGATCTAGGACAGCACTATCTCGGCAAAGTATAAGCACTATCTCGGCATTCTGTTTGGCGGCAATTATTTATAATACAATGCCAATATATTGGAGGGAATACACAATAGAAAAAAATAAAATTAGGTTGAAATACCTTTTGTTAGAGAAAGTTTATTTCAGCACTGACGAATTTTTCGGCTGATAAATTAATCTGCCTTGTGTAAAATATCCAGAATTATTTCCTAATAACTTTGACATTATTATTTTTTTATACATGCTGTAGTATATTTTAATTTTAAGTTCTGATTTAGAATAATCCAAATCAGAACTTATCTTTTTTATTTTTTATTATGATATTAATTATTTTGTATAATGCATAAATTTAGAATTATTTAATGTTTACTTGTTTAAATTTGTATACCGGCGCCGTCGCGGCAAACGTGACAGTGATATAGATAACATCTTGCCATGCTATGCCATGTACGTGTATACTCATGTTTTGGACAAATACATTATCCTATCTTATCCGAGATATTTTTGATCAATTTAAATCAAGTTTGTAAAAGTGTTTGATAATGGACACACATGAACTTTAATTCAAGCTATGTAAATGTGTTATACATATAAATAATTTATAAGTAATAAGTGTTTTTTTTAATAGTTAACGAAACTAATGGTTATTATAAGATTTTTACTGAAGAGTTTTATTGAGATATTTCTATCTGTTTAATTTGGTTTCTTAAATGTTGGAATTTTGCTTTGAAGCAAGTCAAACACGACTTATTCCCAGGAGCTAGAAATTGCCAAACCATTTCTCTACATGATACATTGACTCCCAAGAGCTCCATAATTTTATTAGTTAAATAATAAAATACTAAAATTGTTCACAGCGGCTCCAAACCAAATTGCGTTAAATTAACAAAACACAAATTTCTAACATTAATTCTTATTTCTTTATTGTACACCAAAACAATAAATTTACACAAAGGGAAATCAATATTCAAGTACACAGGCGAGCTTAACTACAAAATGGAGTTTTCTTCCAGCAAACCTTTGAGTGATAGAGATCTTTATAATTGAGGACAGTAATGTTATAATTTCGGAATAAATATGTTGTTTCCAGTAAATAGGCAGTCACAAATCAATCGAATGCTAAGTATGTACTAATACCTATTGTAAAATTGAAAAAAATAATCTCACAATGCACTTTCTGTCATCACAAATTAACTTTGTGTCACATAATATGAAGTTAAAGAAACAAAAATTACAGTCTTCTATTTTAAATAGACTAATTTAAAACCGATTAAAATCACAGTTTCTTATATCACAAATTAAACTTATGCCATATTAAAATTTTAAAGTTTAAAGGCTCTTTATAAAAGCAGAAGTACCAGGAGGTTATGAAATCAAAGGTGCTTCATAGTGAGCGTATGTTTATATTGACTGATCATGCTCGAGACATAGCTTACGACTAGCTATCATGTTATTACACCACAGTAGGTAGGATATGAACGCAGAAGTACCATAATATTTTGAGTAATTTGTACTTTAAATTTTTTGGAGCTCATAGGAAAGATTTTATTAATTATTATTATATTCCTGTTTAATTTTGAGCTGCCGGGAATAAAAGCGCCTGGAAATAGTCTCAAATACATGTTCAATGTTGTGCATCTTGTTACTCAATCCCACAGGAATATTATATAATAATATGGAAATAAAGTTGATGTCAAATTTGTTATCTTTTTATTTTGTTAACTTACTTCCCTAGCTTACTAACTTATTTCTTAAGCAAAGTTATACCATCAAAACATCAAATTCGTAAAACTGCAGACAACCGCTTTAAAACTTTGTTAAATTTTGGTAAGTATCCATACATATATTTTAAAGTTTGTAGTAGAATAGAAGCTACTAAATACTTGTTTTAATTGCAGCGTTGATCTTATGGTCTCAAGCGCCACTACTGAGTTTTGGTTCCTGGTTTCGATTCCTAAGTCAGGAAAAGTGATTTTGAGTATAACCATAAATCATTTCTCAGTAGCAAACTCGGAATTTGGAAGTTGGCGGTGTAAGGTACCTTCCTGATGGGCGATGCAATTTAAATTGCGACGATAAGCGCAAAAAACCGAACAGAATAAAAATATATATTTTATAATTTTTTTCAGAAATACATTATCTGTGAAAATTTCAACTGTCTAGCTATTGCGATTCATCATATACAGCCTGGTGACAGACAGACAGACAGACGGACAGACATTTTGTAACCCTTGTTAACCTTGACCTGACAATTACAAAAACAACAAAAAAAGAATTGGCCAAATAGGTGCAGAAGTGATGCGCTAATTACCCGACTGCAAGGAAAGGGTTATGTTTTTCGCGCGTTCTGAGGAGAGCTATGGTTTAGAATTACTTTGACAGATGTCAACTTGACGTAACACTAGGTAATAGAGTGCGCGCAAGATAAGTCTGCGCGCGGCCAAAATCGGAACTAATCGTTTGTCATTTATGTCAGGTGTCAAGAGAGTGTGTTGTATTCCGTGTTTTTATTCGTTTCCGAAGTAAATAATCGTCATCATTAAGCTAAAAGTAATTTAAAGTGATGGCAGGGATGTTTTCTTGAAGTGAACAAGACAATAACGGGCCTACGGTACTGTTTTACAAAGATAGAGCCCGCGTTGTTTATTTGACAGGTCAATTTTAGGGATACCACAATACTAAAATTTCCCTAAATTTTCGTACTACCGGTGCCCGACAGTATTGGTTTTTGGGTCGTACATAAATATACCAGCGGGACAGGACCGGCATCATGTATAATAATGCATCATTGTTATTTTGTTTTAGGCCTTTCTCAACGCACTGTTACCCAAATAACTCAAGAGGGCAGCAGCTTCTTTAAAAATGAATAAAAAGAAATTAAAAAAGAATTGAAATTGAAGGTATTAGCCACTGCAGGACCATTGTTAGACCAAATTTAACAGTAGGTACTACTAAGTATTCAATTAAAGATTTACAATAATTTCATGATGCTTTTTAATCATATTCTATGCAAGTAGAAAAAACAAGAAACTCTTCTTTCTTCTTTTTTCCTTCATTTAATCAAATGAAGGCAAAATGATCAGTTATGCTGGCAACATTAAGCACGCCACCCGTCACGCGCAGACTTATCAACCATAAAGTTTGATCATGATGTTTGAAAGCTTATTGAAAGGTCTACTTCTTCCTCAATTAAATTTGGAGAGTTTGCAATAATAGTAACTAGTTTAAACCAATGAAGATAACTAAATACACATAATTATCATTTTCACTTAGGCTGGTAAATGTTAGTTAAGTTGAAAAGTGCCTGAAAATGGTTTGTTTTAAATCAATGCTTCAGACTCTTGAGCTCAGCTGTTAAGTTTAATTGTAAGAATACTGGAAGGATTCCAATAAGTTGGTACAAAAACCATTAACTAAAATCAAGACTTGATTATGCAAATCAAGGCCCGGAGAGAATCATGACTATTTTGGAAACATGGTTAACAAGTTTGAAAAGTACCACAAGTGATGGGATTCTTAACTCTACCTGCCTGTTAGTATGGTGTGTTAAAAGTAACGGTAATTGAAGAATGTGCTGCGCATGAGAAAGTTCTGATTTACCAAACAATTGATTACGGAAAGTATATACAGTAACTGGTAAGGTAAATTATTCTTATGATAATTCATTGGAAAAACATTACTACCCTTTTGTGGTTCTACTGAAGTTGGTTAAACAAAAATTACATTTTATAGCCGTTGAACTTCTAGTACACTACTACAATACACATTTTTTTTCTGTTAAAAGAAAATATGTGAAAAAAAAGCAATTGATTGCACATTACAGGTTGTTTCAAATTGTAGATTATTATGGTTTTCACAAAAGTCTAACTTTTGTGCCTTAGAAACATAATATGATAATCTTTGATGTTAATCATTGACTGTGTATTCATTTTACAATTTACTAGTGATGATGGTTTTTTTTTATTTGCTGTGTGTGATTGTTACCTAATTGTTTGACTACCTTGTTGGTCTGGTAATTGTTTGTGCACCTGCTGGTGACATGAAGTCTAGGGTCCAATCTCTGGACAACATGTAGTGGTATCCTATTGCTTGAAGCTTGAACTTGGTTGGTGATTTAAGGGTTCGCTATACACCTCTGCTTGCAGACATCGATGGGTGAGTGCAGACATGTTATTTTGTGTTATAAAATTGTCTTAATGTAAAGATAGTTTATAGAGAATAATAAATAGTTAATGTAAAGATAGTTGATCAGTGGTTCCAAAGTAGTGCCATTGGTGACGTTTGTAGGAGGAGCCCAGGTAGTTGACGGGATCAGTGGTTCCAAAGTAGTGCCATTGGTGACGATTGTAGGAAAGCCCAGGTAGTTGACGGGATCAGTGGTTCCAAAGTAGTGCCATTGGTGACGTTTGTAGAAGGAGCCCAGGTGGTCGACGGGTTCAGTGGTTCCAAAATAGTGTCATTGGTGATGTTTGTGGGAGGAGCCCAGGCGTTCGACGGGATCAGTGGTTCCAAAGTAGTGCTATTGGTGACGTTTGTAGAAGGAGCCCAGGTGGTCGACGGGTTCAGTGGTTCCAAAGTAGTGTTATTGGTGATGTTTGTGGGAGGAGCCCAGGTGGTCGACGGGATCAGTGGTTCCAAAGTAGTGCCATTGGTGACGTTTGTAGGAGGAGCCCAGGTGGTTGAAGGGATCAGTGGTTCCAAAGTAGTCACACGTGCTCGTGAGATATCACGTGGGTGAAATCTGCAATTAATACAACATGAATAAATATTTTACTTCGAAAAGAGAAAGAAGAGGTTTATTTTTCGTGATGGAGAACCGAGTCATGTAGAACGGGAGCAATCACATGTGGTTGATGTGAGTGGCAAGCAGGACATCCCAACCCATCATCACAGAGCATGTAAACTAACTCCATCATTTTATGAAACCAGATGATAAATACAATAAAGCTCTATGGCACTGAAGTTTGCTGTTAGGGAACCCAATTATGGGTTAAGCTAGCCTTTGTACGTAAACTGACCGATAGTATTTGTATCTGTTTCATTTACTTTGTGTACAATCCATACTAATAATATAAATGCGATCCATATCTATCTTAATCCTTCTACTATTATACACTAAAAACTTTGTGAGGATGAATGGATGTTTGTTACTCTGTCTCGCAAAAACTACTGAACAGATGTTGAAGACATTTCATAGAAATATAGATTATACATTAGAATAACACACAAGCTATAATTTATGAATATATTGGGAGAACTTCTAATACAACGCGGGCGGAGCTGCGTGCGGCAGCTAGTACCACACTAATATTGTTACTTCTTCACGCTCAACGGCTAGACGGATCTGGATGAAATTTGGTACAGAGATAGATTTTAGTCAGAAATAACACATAGGATACTTTTTATCCCGGGCATATGTTCCCTCGGGATAATTTTCGACATTCACGCGGGCGAAGCCGCTGGCAGAATCTAGTATATTATAAAATCACACACACACATATCACAATATTAGTGTGATGGGAAAATTATTATGTTACCTTTTCATTTTTAAACCGATGAACCGATTTAGATTAAAATTGGTATGGAGACAGTTTGAGATCCTAGAAAGGACATAGGAATTTTATCCTGGTAGTGCGTTCCATAGAAATGATAGAACAAAATAAGCGGGTGAAGCCGCGGGCAGAATCTACTAAAGTATAAAAGAAATGAAGCTCTTAGGAACTAAACACTCACTAAGCAGCTGATATCGGTGCAATGGCTTTTCGGGCAAACGGACGCTCGATGTTTCACAATTTAGAATTGCCCTAATGGCTATTCTAAATTGTGGTACATCGATGCTATGTTATTTTGGCAATTCGGATGTTCGATCTGATGACTTAGGGGAATTAGCCATCGGGCATATGACATTCGGAATCAAGCAGTAAACCCGGTCACACCAGGACACACTTCAGATGGGCTGATAATATCGACCCTTTGCCAGATTAGAACTTACTTCAGGTTTTCATGGTAGGTCTGGTCAGCAATAACGCTGATTAGAAGACAGCACCACACAAGAAACTTGTTCATAGTTGAGTCGTTGAGCGAGCGAGCGACTAGCACTGTGCCGAGCAGAGGGGCTGCCCACTAGTTATACTGCTGCAAGGACCGCCCCTTTGATAAGCCCTGCTATGTGCTACAGCAAGTTATCAATTCGATGCCTCCGCGGAGATAATGTTGTAAGCTTGTTCTGTATCAGCACCGATGGGCGCACCTATCTTAGGATCGCTTTGTAAAGTGGATTTAAAAAAAAAAAAAAAAAAAATTGATGAATTTCGCAAAAATCCTTGAAGTCTCAAGTTGCAGGTACCTAGGTCAGGAAAAGTGACGACGTTTGTAGGAGGAGCCCAGGTGGTTGACGGGGTCAATGGTTCCAAAGAAGTGTCATTGGTGACGTTTGTAGGAGGAGCCCAGGTGGTTGACGGGGTCAATGTTTCCAAAGTTGGGCCATTGGTGACGTTTGTAGGAGGAACCCAGGTGGTCGACGGGATCAGTGGTTCCAAAGTAGTGCCATTGGTGACGTTTGAAGGAGGTGCCCAGGTGGTCGACGGGTTCAGTGGTTCCAAAGAAGTGCCATTGGTGACGTTTGTAGGAGGAGCCCAGGTGGTCGACGGGATCAGTGGTTCCAAAGTAGTGCCATTGGTGACGTTTGTAGAAGGAGCCCAGGTGGTCGACGGATTCAGAGGTATCAAAGTAGTGCCATTGGTGACGTTTGTAGAAGGAGCCCAGGTGGTCGACGGGTTCAGTGGTTCCAAAGAAGTGCTATTGGTGACGTTAGTAGGAAGAACCCAGGTGGTCGACGGGATCAGTGGTTCGAAAGTAGTGCCATTGGTGACGTTTGTAGGAGGAGCCCAGGTGGTTGACGGGATCAGTGGTTCCAAAGTAGTGCCATTGGTGACGTTTGTAGGAGGTGCCCAGGTCGTCGACGGGTTCAGTGGTTCCAAAGTAGTGCCATTGGTGACGTTTGTCGGAGGAGCCCAGGTGGTCGACGGGATCAGTGGTTCCAAAGTAGTGCCATTGGTGACGTTTGTAGAAGGAGCCCAGGTGGTCGACGGATTCAGAGGTATCAAAGTAGTGCCATTGGTGACGTTTGTAGAAGGAGCCCAGGTGGTCGACGGGTTTAGTGGTTCCAAAGTGGTGCCATTAGTGACGTTTGTAGGAGGAGCCCAGGTGGTTGACGGGATCAGTGGTTGGGACTTGGGAACCAGCGACGCCCAGTACAACCACCTCCGCTCCTATGAATGCTACTTCTTGGTACTAATCCACAGCCATGTTTACCGTGCAACTCTACTACCTCAATTTAAACCTGGGCTGTGCTTCTTCTAAAACTATTAAACGCTCCTCCCCTCCTCAACTCGTTATGTTGAAATGGTCACCCATCCACGGACCGACCTCGGCAAGCGTTGCTTAACCTTGAAGATCGACCCGTGCGCCTGTTATGTTTTAGCCACGAGCTCCTCGGTAAAGTAAAAGATAACGTATGAAAAAACATGTTTCAGAAAAATGCAATATTTACTTCAGAATTCAACAAAAAGTAAAAATATAAAAAAATCATACTTAAGAATATACAAACTATATAAAAGCACGTGTAAAAAGGGGAGCGTTAAATGGGCTCATTGCGAAAAAAATCGGCCACATCGTCAATGGTGCCCAGAACGCTGGCAATATTGCCACGTTGAATAGTAGTGCTGAACTCTAGCCGAAGAAAAGGCCAGCCCACTGATCACGTGAAGAGTCAAGTGTTAACTGATGTACCTAAATGTATGAAACAGTTAAATTACAGCATTTTTAGGGTTCCCTACCCAAAGAGTCCAAACGGAGCCCTATTGCTGTCACTCACGTGTCCGTCTGTCTGCCCGTCGTCTGTCACACAGGTTTTACAACCAAAAAGTTGCCCGCACGCCTTAATGAGCATAATTAAATTAGTACATAATTTCAAATTTATTTGATTAATAAAAATAAAAAAATATGCCTCCAAATTAAAAAAACCGGCCAAGTGCGAGTCGGACTCGCGCACGAAGGGTTCCTACTTTGTAAATTGCGGTTTACGATTTATGACGTATTAAAAAAAAACTACTTACTAGATCTCGTTCAAACCAATTTTCGCTGGTAGTTTACATAGTAATGTACATCATATATTTTTTTTAGCTTTATCATTCTCTTATTTTAGAAGTTACAGGGGGGGGGACACACATTTTACCACTTTGGCAGAGTCTCTCGCGCAAACTATTCAGTTTAGAAAAAAATGATATTTGAAACCTCAATATCATTTTTGAAGACCTATCCATAGATACCCCACACGTATGGGTCTGATGAAAAAAAAAAAATTTAGTTTTAGTTTCAAGTATGGGAACCCCCAAAATTTATTGTTTTACTTTTATTTTTGTGTGAAAATCTTAATGCGGTTCACAGAATACATCTACTTACCAAGTTTCAACAGCATAGTTCTTATAGTTTCGGAATAAAGTGGCTGTGACATACGGACGGACAGACAGACAGACAGACAGACAGAGAGACAGACAGAGAGACAGACAGACAGACAGACAGACAGACAGACATGACGAATCTATAAGGGTTCCGTTTTTTGCCATTTGGCTACGGAACCCTAAAAAAAAGTCTTATTTCTTCGAATTAAGAAATCGGGTCGTCGTAATCTATCGATATCGACAATGTTATTAAAAATGCAATTTGTTATGCTTTTATAATATTTATTCGATATAACATACGGAGTCCACCACAACCCCTCCACCACTGCTCTCAAAACAGTGAAGGAACCTAGAAGGATGTCCTAGAACCAAAAATTAGAAAACATGTCACGTCCACCATTCTGAGGCCTTAGTGCGAGTTTTTACTCACGGTCAATCGCGTTAACGTAAACGTCAATTTGTATTGAAACTGGATAAGCGCCGTCTGGGGACGGTAAGGAGAAACCTCTTTTTTTGTATACATTTTGACATAAGAGATCGTTTACGTAACACGAGTGAGCGTGAGTCACGCGTGAGTAAAAACTCGCACTAAGGCCACTGTACTGAGCTCGCGTGGTGGTTTACGGCCCGTCTCCTCTCACAGAACATTATTAGGCTGATGATGATGATGATAATCAATATACGATTAGATAGCGACACACGATTACGATAGCGCACATAATCTTAACTCAAAAAGATTGAGCGTTAATTTAAATGTAAAAAATTGTATGTATTCTTGTGGAAATATATAGTTTGTTTTTTTTTTTTTTTTTTTTTTTATACGGACTAGAAGAGTGTAATTCAAGGCGGGTGGAGAGTAGATCTAGACTGTTATTGTGGCGCAAGGAATAATTTTTGCATATCTTCCCGTGTGTTGTAAGTTTCTGGGTATTTGCAAACCATGCAGTTTACATAATTCTAAAATATAAATACTAACTAAGATACTAGGATTTTTTGTTTCTGAAAGTAAGCTTGCAACAATAAGGCTTGCAACGATCTGTTTGTTCTATGTTACTTATTATGACTACTTTAATGTAGGATAAATAGGTAGGCAGCGTCCATGCTATTTCCGCATAAGAATACGCCATAGCTAAACCAAGCGTGGGCCCCGCATACGCGTAGTATGTCACAAGTGCGGTTTGTAGTTTTATAGTTTTTTTTTATTTCTCGTAGGGCATATGAAAACTTTGATATTTACCGACTTCAAAAAGAAGGAGGTAGGTATTTTGTTCGACACGTATATATATAATATTGTTGGAATTGCACGACATTCACAAAGTTACTCTAAATGGGCTTCTAAACATGTGTGCCAAATTATGTTCTATTAAATTAGTAGTGGTGAGCGTATCGTCAGCAAATGAAAAACATCGCCGAAAGGATACCGTTTTTCCTGGTATGGTTATGTGATGAGGAGGGATGAAACGCTTCTTACCAAAAGATGGATGGACTGTGTGAGGAGTGATACAAAAGAAAAGGGAGTCAGTGATAGCGTGGCGGGGGACAGAACGGTATGGAAGTAGAAAATGTGTTGCGCCAACCCCAAGTAAAATGGAATAAGGGCAGTCGGATGATGGTCCCAATGTTAGTACCTGGAACCATACGCTAAACATATATTTACATATTTCTCATATATTTATTTAGGTTTATTTTTTATGAGTTGGGCTAGATCTTCGTCAATACCAGCATTTCCTAATAACTTGATAATTTTGCTACTAGTTATCTTAAGAGTGACGCCACAACTCTACATGCTGCTTTTGCAACATCTGTATTATTTTCGTCGGATTCAGGCAAAAGGGTTCCAGGTAGGCCCATTACAGATAAAAACAGAAATGTTACATGTACCTATATTACAGTGTTTATCAACCCGTAACTCAGTTGAGCAGCGCTACCGCACTCATACGCACGTTAGTGTGAATTCGAAACTCAACACCGCGAATTGAAAGTCTCTTGTATTAAGTGTAGTGCATTAATTTACGACTTCAATGATCGAACTTCGACTGTAATTGAAGTAAGTGGGTGTTTTTGTGTAATGATTCTATAACTCGTATAAAGTGTAATTTAATGCTTGCCTAGTTGTGCTAACGAGGAGTGAATTTATTTGTATTTTGCGAATGCCTTTATTATTGAATTTGAATAGTGAATTCTTGTTTATTTGTTGCATAGTGCACGTAACTTGATATTCGTTCAAGCTTAGGTGGGTTTAGATTTGGTTTCGTGCTTAGGTGACCTGAAACTTGATCTGGTCATGTAAATAATACCTAAAATGTTTTAAAAATAACTTACGTTAAGACTTACAAAAGTTTATTAATCGAATATTTTTATAAGTGAATCAATCAATTTCGAAATTTTAATTAATATTTTATTAATATTGATTTTATAATTTGAAAAACAAAGAGGAGTTAAATTAACCCACTGACCAAATTATTTTATTAATAATATTATAAAGTATTGGATTGGTTCTTGTGATTTATTACAAATTTTCTCCTACATCTCACTTGTATGCTCCATCGTTCAAAAGAAATTACGTTTGATAGTTCAAAAAGCATCTCATAAATACTTTTAAAAGTTCTTTGATATTTGTATTATTTTAATCCTACTTATAATGTCTTTAAGACGTATCAAGGGTTTTTGACCTTTGTGCAGAGTTAAAACTTATTCAAATCAAATACGCCATTGTGCGCAGATGATATAATATGAATTTATTTCGTCTATTGATTTAATTGTCACAGGTGGAAATTCAGTTCTTATAATATTACTAGTACCCAGCATCTTCTTCCACGTGATAGTCGATAACAATCCCAAGGGAACATACGATATAGGTATAAAAAGTATCGTACCTATGTACAATCTATTTCTATAACAAAATAGATTTAACGGTTTAGTAAAAATATTTAATAATGTACTGTACATGTACACTAGTATAATGATTTTTAGTTGTAAAAATCTTTTTTTTTTTTTTAAAGAGTAGGTATGGAGTTTCTTGTGCATTCTTCTCCATAACAAGCTACTTTCCGAATGCACGGTAGAATCATTTTTTTTTTAAAAGAGCAAGTATGGAGTTTCTTGTGCATTCTTCTCCATAACAAACTACTTTCCGAATGCACGGTAGAATCAACTTTTATTCCATTTAAATTTATAAAGTATGGAGTTTCTTGTGCATTCTTCTCCATAACTAGCTACTTTCCGAATGCACGGTAGAATCAACTTGTATTCCATTTAAATTTAAATTGTGACATTCAAAAGTGCCGGTTGGTGGCCCAGTTGAAATAAATATCTTTTGTCTTTTTGTCTTTAGTCTTGTAAATGTAAAGAACAGACAGACAGGTACTTTTGCATTTATTTTGTATAGATTACATAAGCAGTCATAAGCAGCCTTATCTATTTGATAGAAATAATTAATCAAATAATTGATTATAAGTTCATATTACCCATAGAACATTTGAATTACGAATGTGTCAATGAATGCCTAAACTAATCATATGTTTCAAGGTTCCGTACCCGAAGGGTCCAGACGGAACCCTATTGCTGTCACTCACGATTCCATCTGTCTGTCTGTCGTCTGTCACACATTTTGTTCAAAAAAATTGTTTAACTTTCCTCTGACCTGTGTTATTGAAATTTGGTAATAATGTTTATTAACAATACGTATGAATTTTACTAAGAAATACCAATATATTGATAAATTGGTATAAAACCCTAAATGTGTGAAGTCCGACACGCACTGGGTCGGTTGTTTTTTTATAAAAATTTACCAAGGTGTACAATAATAAATAGTCATTAGGAACATGCTTCTCGTAGACGAAACGATCGTCGTGAGTACTCGCCTTTGTTGTTTGTGTAGTGATCTGGGATTGGAGATCAGTCTGAAGGCTAAATCAATTAAACCAATCATCATAACGTGCTTGTTAACAACAATTTAAAGACACGTGGAGCACAGCACAGCTTGTACCTAAGTAGTTAGGTACTTACACTAATGTAGAATGATATTTACTTTGCTACTTCAATCAGCTGAACTATATAGAGTAAATTACCAGCTGATTTTTATCAAATTCGATAAACAGAGGTAGAAATTGTTCCAGGTATTATTAAACCATGAAAAACATAAGCAGATTCACAGTTAAACACAAATTGAAAATAATGTCAAGAGTGGCTTAAATATTACCTAAAGCTAGAAAACAAAGGTAATTATAACAATTGCCATTGAATCCAAAACTAAACAGTTATAGCTTAAGTAACTATAGGCCCATTTCTCTAGCTACAGTTACAGCGAAGGTGTTTGATGGTTTGCTTAATACACAGTTAAGTTAATATATATCTCTGCACGATAATCAGTTTGGGTTTAGACCCCGATTATCAACGGAAAGTGCAATACTGTGTCTTAAGCATACCGTCAGATACTATAATGATCGCAAAACCCCGGTATACGCGTGTTTTCTCGACCTGTCCAGGGCCTTTGATTTGGTGGCGTATGATCTCTTGTGGAAAAAACTTGAGAGTATCAACCTACCGCCAGAACTTGTTACCATCTTCAAGTATTGGTATACGCACCAGGTCAACAGCGTCAGGTGGTCGGGGGCAATGTCGGAGCCATATCGGTTACAGTGCGGTGTGAGGCAGGGCGGACTGACCTCGCCCTCGTTATTTAACCTTTACATGGACGCCCTGATCGTCGCGCTGAGCAGTCAGCATGTCGGCTGTTATGTAGACGACGTGTGTCTCAATAATTTAAGCTATGCAGACGACATGGTACTGCTGAGCGCGTCGATTTGTGGTCTAAGAAGGTTGATTGCGACATGTGAGGATTACGCTGTTAAACATGGACTTGTTTATAATATTAAGAAAAGTCAGTACATGGTTTTTGAGGCCGGTGGTGCTGTATGTCCCGACTATGTACCACCTATACGTCTGAATAGTGTACCTTTAGACAGGGTGAAATAGTTTAAATACCTAGGACATATAGTCACGTCTGACCTCAGGGAACATGCTGACTTAGAACGGGAGCGGAGGGCGTTATCTAAAAGAGCTAATATGCTGGCCCGCAGATTCGCACGTTGTTCGGATGGCGTGAAAATAACTCTTTTCCAAGCATATTGCACGTCCATGTACACCTGCAGCCTGTGGACTAATTACACGCAGAAAAGCTATAACGCCCTCCGCATTCAATTTAACAATGCTTTCAGAGCGGTTTTGGGTTTGCCTCGCTACTGCAGCGCTTCGGGTATGTTCGGATGGGCGCGCACGGACTGTTTTCATGCGACCATGCGGAAGCGCTGTGCGTTTCTTGTGCGCAGAGTGCGTGACAGCTCCAATGCAGTTCTGAGCATGATAGCGAATAGGTTGGACTGTCCTTATGTGCGACACTGTTGTGACAGACAAGTTACATATAGTGTCGCACGTAAGAGACTAATGTAATTAATATGAATTTGAATTTATTTGATGTGTTGATGTTTTATTTATTTGTTTGTATTTATCTATTAATGATTTTGTATTTTTTATTGAATAATTTAAAGATGTTCTCTGATATGGGTTTAAGACCTGAAATAAATGTTTTTTTTTTTTTTTTTTTATAGCCGATTTCTGAATTGAGTGTTTGATGTAAATTACCCGTATCTCGATTTACGCATAGTTATGCGCAAAATGTCGTGGTGGCCCAGTGGCTATAAGACTTATCCTCTCGTGTTCAAATCCGGGCAAGTACCAATGTGATTTTTTCAATTAATTTATTATGTACTTTGTAAGTTAATCTTGGATGAGGTGTGTGTGTCTGTGGTGAGGAAACATGGACTGAAACATTTTCACTTAACATAGACTTTATTTTTTAATTAATTTCAGTTTAAAATCACTATTTTATATTACTTTCAGCAAGCGTGGAGATATTAATGCTCGTGCTTACCCTGTGTGAGAATAGGCCTTTGCCTAGCAGTGCTTTGGGCGTTGGATACTTACAACTTAAGGCTTCTTAAACTGTGAAGTTTACTTACCTTAATTTAAGTTCTGGCTATATGCCTGTGTTTTGGGGCTCGGGAATTAACTTCCAGAGCAGAGACAAATAGTATATAGTATAGTACTGTAAAATATCACCGCAAGTCAGTCAAGGTATCGATAGAATTTGATTTTGTGATGATTTTGATTTTGTTTTTTGTAGTTTTGTTTATGTAGGGATCGTAGCAGGTGGCGTTCTGTAGTTTCTGCCTACCCCCATGGGAAAAGGCGTGAGTTTATGTATGTATGTATGTTTGTTACGCGTTTGAAACAACACATCTCTTTATTGCCAAATACTGCAATTCCCAAAAGTTAGAATATACAGTACTGCTAGTGACTACCAGAAAAACCATAAGGCAATGAATATCCCACAACTGAATTAATCAGAAAGAACAATAGATGAGTAAGAAAACATGATTAACACTTCCTTCCATTGCAGGAAGGAGAACAAAGCTAGGGTACCAAATATAAATAAACGTGAATAAAGAAGTAGTGAATATTAGTCATTTGCAGCCATCCAGAAAATTCAATACACAAATGAAACCAAATCTATACTATATAATATTATAAATGCGAAAGTAACTCTGTATGTCTGTCTGTTACCTTTTCACGCTTAAACCGATGAACCGATTTAGATGAAAATTGGTATGGAGATAGTTTGAGATCCGGTAAAGGACATAGGCTACTTTAAAAAAAAAAAAACACGTAGGGGGAGAAAAACGGGGTTAGTTTTGTATGAAACTTCTTATTATGGCTTAAACCGATGAACCGATTTAGTTGAAATTTGGTATGGAGATAGTTTGAGACCTTGGAAAGGACATATGTTACTTCTTTTTGCATAAAACAAGAAGGGTAGAAATGGGCGAGAGGGTTAATTTTGTATGTAACTTCTTATCATGCAACTTCTTCGTATTATGAACCGATTTATATGATATTTGGTTTGGATATAGTTTGAAACCCTGAAAAAGGACTAAGGCTACTTGCATAAAACACGAAGGGGGAGAAATGGGGGATGGGGCGTTAGTTTAGTGTGCTCAAAAATCCAAAGGGGAGTAATGGGAGGGGCTAGTTTTGTATAAAACTTCTTATTATGGGGATTGATCCACTTCAAACTTTGCGGCAATGCTTTCGTAACAAATATTTAAAGTGTATTGTTTTTTTTTATTTGCCCTGTAAGGGAGTTGGGTTTGTAAAGATATGATGTATAATTTTTCTTCATGAAGCTGAGTTTTGGCAGGTGGTAGGATAAAGATAGTAAACGTTAGTTAAGAAAGGATTTTTGTAAATTCGAATTTTAAGTGGGTTGAGCAGTGGTGGCCCAGTGGTTACGGTCCCGACTTACGAGTTGTAGGTCATGGGTTCGAACCCGAACAGGCGCTTTACTTTATGTATACTTTATTTCATCACCACTGCTCTCAAAAAGGTGAAGGAAAACATCGTGAGGAAACCGGCATGTCCTAGAACCAAAAATTCAAAGACATGTGACATCTACCAATCCGCACTGGGCCCGCGTGGTGGATTATAGCCCACTCCCTCTTTGAGAGGAGGCCTGTGCCCCAGCAGTGGGAACATTAAAAAGGCTGATGATGTGAAGTGGGTAAATGGGGAAAGCTGAACTTTGTAGGTACATTTTCATTGCGGCTTCCGATTTGTTTGAATTTTTACAGGCATGTTTTTGATAACAAATGATTGAGATCTACATTTTTATTTAGATTATCTAATGGGATGAGGTTTCGTATTACACAATATGGGCAAAATATAATATATGCCAATATATGTATTAACATGTATGAGAAAAGCGTGTTCATACGTCGAATCCCAATAATCCCCACTGACCTACCATTTAAATTTCTAATCAAACTTAGTTTTGCTATTACTATTAACAAAGCTAAAGGGTAGCAATGGTGCAGTTGGAAACGCCATGCTTTACCCACGGCTAGCTACATGTAGCTGCTGACGTCCGCGTATGTCCAGGGCCCAGAATATGTTGTTGTTGTTGTATTAGCATCAAATGACAACATTGAATATAGCAGCGTCCGAAACTGTTGTACCCATGAATAACGGCATAATTAAGGAATGTCAATTAACTATAGATACAATTTATGATAGAGTGGTATCTTCAATTTGCAGCAAAGCTGAACCTATGAGTCTGTAGTTTATTTGTTTCCTTTTGTAACTATTTAACCCATACCTGTATTGACTAACTTCTTCAATGAAATAAGTTAATCGTTTTTATGTCAATGCTTCCTGTACCTATACAGGCTGAGTTTTCCAAGTGGGTGTGGATGGCCAAATCATCACTATGAAGAATAACACAAAACAATTAAAGGAGTCAAGGGGCCGATTTTGATTAAAACTAGAACTGCATCATTGGATATTTCTCACCCTGTATGTCGACAACCAGAATTGATTGATAAAATCAACATTTACGCGGGCAAAGCTGTAGGTAACAGCTAGTACGTATATATTTTACTAAGAAATACCAATATATTGATAAATTCGTATAAAACCCTAAATGTGTGAAGTCCGACACGCACTGGATCGGTTGTTTTTTTATAAAAATTGCCCAAGGTGTACAATAATAAATAGTCATTAGGAACATGCTTCTCGTAGACGAAACGATCGTCGTGGGTGCCTTGCCTTTGTTGTTTGTGTACTTGTCTGGGATTAGAGATCACGGTCTAACAGTCTGAAGGCTAAATCAGTTAGACCAATCATCATTACGTGTTTGTTAACAACAATTTAAAGACACGTGGAGCACAGCACAGCTTGTACCTAAGTAGTTAGGTACTTACACAGTTACTACACTAATGAAAAATGATATTTAGTTTGCTACTTCAATCAGCTGGTAATTTACTCTGTATAGTTCTCGGCAAACTTCTTGGCCGCCCTGGAGTTGGCTACAATGGCTGCGCAGTAGTAAATCTCATACGAAAACAGCACCAATCCACGCCTTGCGCATCGGAAAGCCAACTTCACGGCGGCCCAGAAGTTTGGCGAGAACTATATAGAGTAAATTACCAGCTGATTTTTATCTAATTCGATAAACAGAGGTAGAAATTTTTCCAGGTATTATTAAACCATGAAAAACATAAGCAGATTCACAGTTAAACACAAATTGAAAATAATGTCAAGATTGGCTTAAATATTACCTAAAGCTAGAAAACAAAGGTAATTATAACTATTGCCATTGAGTCCAAAACTAAACAGTTATAACCGATTTCTGAATTGATTACCCGTATCTAGATTTACGCATAGTTATGCGTAAAAGGTCGTGGTGGCCCAGTGGCTATATGACTTATCCTCTCGTGTTCAAATCCGGGCAAGTACCAATGAGATTTTTTCAATTAATTAATTGTGTACTTTGTAAGTTAATCTTGGATATCGCTGACATCGGTGTAGGAAAACTTCGTAAGGAAACATGGACTTTATTTTTAATTAATTTCAGTTTAAAATCACTATTTGAAAACACTTTGAGTAAGCGTGGAGATATTAATGCTCGTGTTAACCCTGTGTGAAAATAAGCCTTTGCCTAGAAGTGCTTTGGGCGTTGGATACTTACAACTTAAGGCTTCTTAAACTGTGACTATATGCCTGTGTTTTGGGGCTCGTGAATTAACTTCCAGAGCAGAGACAAACAGTGTATAGTATAGTACTGTAAAACTATCACCGCAACAGTCAAGGTATCGATAGAATGTGATTTTGTGATGATTTTTTTACGCGTTTGAAACATATATCTCTTTATTCCCAAATACTGCATTTCCCAAAAGACAGAGTATACAGTGCTGCTAGTGACTACCAGAAAAACCATAAGGCAATGAAGATCCCACAACTGAATTTATCAGAAAGAACAATAGATGAGTAAGAAAACATGATTAACACTTCCTTCCATTGCATGAAGGAGAACAGAGCTAGGGTAACAAATATAAATAAACGTGAATAAAGAAATAGTGAATATTAGTCATTTGCAGCCATCCAGAAAATTATATACACAAATGAAACCTAATTTCAATAATAAATCAGACATTTTCAATGTTTCATTTGGTATCTAATCGACCAATTAATATTGTTATCGTTTTATTATGAATGAATAGTATTGAATAGCAAATGTTAGATGTGGTAAAAAAAATTGTAGAGGAATATCGTCAAAATTGTTGTTTGTTTAACTATAATAGAAAATTAATGTTTTGAAAAGTATTCGTTGAATAATGTGGGCCTTTTTGGAAGTTTTTTCAGAGGAGCGAACTTGCGGTGCATGGTTATTTGGGGCCCTGAAACTTTTACACAAGGTCCTAATTAAAGTATCAATTTTATAAATATGCAAACAACTTTTACCTACTTACAGTGTGTTTTATTAGTTCCTATGTAATTACTGAAGCCAGACTTTGGTAATGACGTTCGTCGTTCGTCGGAGTAACGATGATTAAACCAAGATTAATCGATACCTACCGAACAGAGATGTTGAATAGTGGAGTTACTTTCGGACGGGTTTTCTTTATGAGAGTTTAAAGGTGTTATTAATAGGTTCAGCTGGTTTCGGGTTTATTTTTCTTGTACTAGCTTCTGCTCGCGGCTTTGCCGCGTATTATCAGAAATTAATTTTAGAGAACTTACTGCTGGGATGAAAAGTATCTTATGTTCTAATCTATGGCATAGTCTATCCGTGTACCAATTCACATGCGTCATCAAAATGCGTTCAGCAATTTAAACCAACACTCTACTTTACATTAGAGCTAGCCAATTGAAGAACGCAGAGCGCTGATATAATGCGGCAGTTGTTCATTCAGCTGTATCACATGCGAGCTGAACGTTGATCCGCCGTTTTGTGAACCGCTGTGTAATGTGGCGAACTTATGGCTAGTCACAGCCAGATAACAAAAAAATAAAAGTCATAATCATCTTTTTACCAATGTATTCCAATATTTCAAAACGATACGAAAAAAATGTAAAGGCAGTGTCACAAGACGGTCAAAATAAACGTATCGTGATAAGGGGCGTCCTTGACCTTTCCACTTGGTATTCAGTGATGAGTTAATATCTCATAAGATATGACGACACATCGACTACAACAAGGCGTTCGACTCAATAGAGCATGAAAATATCTGGCATTCTTTGAAAAACGAAGGGGTCGAACACAAGTACATTAGTATCTTTAAAAATATCTACACTAATAGTACAGCTAGAAAAAAATCTAGAAAAAGAGGAGAAAGAAATACAAATAAATTGAGGTGTACGCTAGGGAGACCCGCTATCACCTAAGCTCTTCACAGCGGTATTGGAAGAAATCTTTCGAAAATTAAAATGGTACTAGTGTGGACTAAACGTAAACGGGGAACAGCTATCACAGTTACGATTCGCAGACGACATTATATTATTCGCCACAACAAAAGAACATCTACAAAGCATGCTCATAGACCTGGAAAGAGAAAGCCAGAAGGTAGGCCTTTCGATGAAAACCTTTAAAACCAAAGCCACGACAAATGGGACAGAACACCCTATCATTATAAATGGCGGGCAAATTGAATATGTTGAAGAGAACACCTACCTAGGCCAACAAATCCCTACCACCAAAATAATGTCCAAGGAAATAGATACAAGAATCGGGCGAACATGGAAATGTTACATGTTAATTTAAAGAAGTAATGAAGAACAAAGAAACGAATATAGCTGTCAAAACAAAGTTGTATAACACCTGCATACTCCCTGTCTTAACATATGGCTGCCACACATGGGCACTCACCAAAGCACAAAACAAGAAACTGAACACCTGTCAGATAGCAATGGAGAGAAGCATGCTAAATATAAGGAAGTCCGACAGAATACGCAACAATACTATCCGAAAACGTACGAAAATTTAAAACGTAATAACCAGAATAAGAAAAACTAAAGTGGAAATGGACTGGCCATTTTATAAGAGGCATAGAAAAGTGAAACAAACAGTTAGTATTTTGGTACCCAAGAAATAGGAAAAGAAATCGAGGTGGACAGTTTCGAAGGTGGGAAGACGAAATAAAGATTATAGCAGGGAACATATGGACCAGGAAAGCGCTAAATAGACCGAGTTGTCGGTATCACCGACTTGATAGAGTCGTTAGGATAAAAAATAGTATTGTAAAAAAAAAATGTTTTCAATTTAAGTAATTATACTTTTTGGTACAGTTCGGATCAATGAGTTTTATTTTATTGTTATCTGGCGAAGTCTTTAGCTTGCGAATGGTGTTACCGTAGCCACCGTAGCTGAATACTGGATAACATAATATTATTATGATTTAATCGCTAAGAAGACGAACGTGGTGGATGTATTTAGCTGCGACAAATAATGTGCCCAGTTAGGATAATACTTTAAAACAAGTAATATAACTGGTTTTCTATTGCAGCTTTAATAACTAGTATACAAGGTAATCTTTGAAGCTTGGATACTTGGATAATAAGCACCTAAGTAATATCCTCGCTTGGCTAATATTTTTGTTAGGTAATTTGAGATATTCCGATCGATAAGATATTAGAATTTTAATATCAGTACATCTTGCTTATTTCAGGACCTTATGGCAATAAAATTACTACTATCAAATACATAATTAGATACATGTTCTTCATCTAGACATCGAACCAAAAAAGTCTCATGCTCTGGCACATTACATTATTTTTGGACCGTTTTAATTATTATTTTTAATGATTTTTTGACTACCTATTTAAATTTAATTAATTTCAATTTTATTTTAGGTTTTCTTCTGTTTATAATTTAATGTATGAGTGTATTACTATGGACTGGAATTATGTCTGAAATAAGTTTTTTATTTTTAATGCCATCACCTCCCACCTCAACTGGTGTTATTTTTACAGGTATCTTTGTTGAAGGCAATTTTTAGAAGTACAGATTGGCATTATAATAGCCGATTAATTCTGAAAAAATACACAGTTCCTGTGAGTTAGCCCATGAAAAGGATATTACAGGATTACTCATTCGTTCAGTTGGAACAGACACACAGAGATCCACACACACAGATTCGTTCAGTAGTGGTGGTGACGGCCCCGACTTACGTTTCGAAGGTCGTGCGTTCGGACTTCGGACCCAGGCAGGCGCTTTACTTTGTGTAAATTATCTCATCACCACTGCTCCAAAAACGGTGAAGAAAAAATCGTGAGGAAACCGGCATGTAATAAAACCAAAAATTCGAAAACATGTGACACCCACCAATGCACACTGGGCCCGCGTGGTGGATTAAGGCCCATGCCCTCTCTCACAGAGAGGAGGCCTGTGTCCCAGCAGTGAGAACATTAAAAAGCTGATGATGATTCAGATGGAACAATGAATTGTCGATTAGTTAGATGCAAATATGTATGATTAATTAACATACTAATAAATAAATTAGTTAGAGAGTGACATACATTTCAATGTGTTGTCGTTTTTATGACAGAACTGTGAGTAGAAAAAAAGAAGTATTCCACATTGGGCACTCGTTTTAACGGCACCTGAGTTAACAGCACCAGAGGTTTTCCAAATACGGCACTTATCGATATTTTTCCCGCAGGTGCCATTAGTTGAATAAAATATTATTTAAAATTTGATTCCCCATTTGGCACCTACGGATCAGTAGGTGTTAGTGTTGGGACGTTTTTTTTTTAAATAAACGATTTATTTATTTTTATTTCAACCGGGGCCGTATGTGGAATACGACAACCATCACGCTATAATCTAAATTCTAAATCTACATTGTTTCAACTGTGCCTTCTGTCTGTCCACTCCTTCATATTTCAAGCTGTATTCTCTCCACCATATATTATATTAGTCTATGCTCTCCACTGTGTCTGTGAATTTCATCTTGCTGTAAACTATTATTTATCTACCGTGCAAGTATCAATCTTTTATTAATTCACTGAAGCATTGCTAAACTTGTTTTTCGCTTAATCTGTATTTTGCCACTCCTGGGCCTTCCCCTAGTCCACTAAACGCTTTAGTACTTCTAAATTCCTGTCATTTGGTCTATAACTCATATACTATTTTCCGTTGTCCACAGGTATTCTTCATTAAAGCAACATGTTGTTCGAACTACTTATAGTGGGGGTCGTGGCCCTGGTTGTATGGCTGCTATTCTTCAAGGAGGATGAGAACCCTCTGGACAAACTGCCTGGACCGCCTCGGAAACCTATCATAGGGAACTCTTGGGAACTGTTTCAGTCGCCACCTGGTAAGCAATGTCTTCATTCTAAAACTAGTGTTAACCTGTAGTTTTTTTCCCATGGTCTACTGCACAGGGATCGTGCATTTTTGCGGGATAAAAATAGTCTGGGTCACTAAGCAATAGCTTTCTATCTTTGAAATTATTTTTAAAATCGAAACAGAATTTTTAGAGAATATAATCAACATAATATAATTTATTTATTTAATTAAGGTTCACTAACGAGTGTTATAAAACAATTAAACTTACACAAAATACAAAAATTGGTACACATCATCATTATCCTGTAATGCACACTCAATTATAGGTAACCACATCTTTTACATAGCTGAGCATACTTAATATAATTGATTAAGAATATGACAAGTATATAATAAAAATGAATTGGCATTCGATACGAATACGAAATACAAAAAAAATACAAAACATTAAAATTTAGTAATACCTGAATGTCAAATAATAATAAGAATAACAGTTACAATAATGTCAACAATTAAAATTAGTTTAAATTAAACATTTGTCAACATTTGCATAAAATAATAATGGAATTCAAATCAGAGATTCCTAGATAAAATAAGATAAAATGAACATTAAATTAATTTTGTGATTTATAATATAAGTTATAAAGTAACAACACAGATACGAAACAATAAAACTTGGTATTACCTAAATGTCAAATAATAATAATGTCAATAATTAAAATTAAAATCAATATTAGTCAAATAAAAAATTACAATGTTTAAAACTAAAATTATACTGGAATTGAAATAAAATAATAAAAAAGGGGTCCGCTTCCCTCCGGATCTCTGAGCAGTTCAGACGTCTTTTAAGTTAACAATACGTTAACTTAAAAGACGTCTTTTTTATTTTAATAATTAATTAACAAAATAACGAATAATAATAGTGTGAAGTAGTAGGAGCACAAAACTATTCAAAAGTTCGTGGTGGCCGCTGCGTGATCCGTGATCTACACACACACACTTCCAACATCCCTGCGCGTGAGTAACACCCACGCACTTGCTACTACCTAGTAACTCCGCTCCCATACGCGCACGCCATTATACCATTTGGAGATATTAATGAACAGGACGAATATTTACCGGTGCGTGTCATTCATTGTTATGGCGCAACTGAGACAGAAATACGCAATTTAAAAAGGATAGACAAAGGTCATCTTATAGTGTACGGAAAGCAGATTTGTTCGAAACTGTCGATAGCGCCCAGCTAAGGTTGATCTTGACTCTTGTCTGCTACCGAGTGTTTTCTGCACTTTCTTTACGTGGATTCCTTGGCACTGTAGCGTTGTGAGATCTCAACTGAAAATAGTCGAATGATACTAATATCAAAATTAGTCGGTCAATAGTCACATCTCTAAAAACACGGCACAACTCTAACCTTCCGGAGTACTGTCACTCGGATTTTGGATTCCGGTGGCTTAGCTAATTACATATTTTCTATCCTCACGATTCTGGTGCCCCGATTTAGGGGCTCTTCGTACGGGCGTACCGTCCGGCTTACGCATGCTGCCCGGCCTACCGCGGTCTACCGCCGCACGAGCCGGTGCGCTGCCAATGGACGTAGCGGCGTGCGCAGCCTACCCTGCTCACCCCTAGCCGCTACAGTCCCTGCGGCCTACCGCTAAGCCTGCCGCGGTCTACCGCCGCGCGTCCCCACGTCTGCCACGTGCTGCCAAGGGACGCCCTCATTGTACGGGGTCGACGTACGGGCGTACCGTCCGGGTATGCGCTACCCTAGGACGTAGCGGCGTGCGCAGCCTACCCTGCGCACCCCTAACCGCTACAGTCCCTGCGGCCTACCGCTAAGCCGGCCGCGGTCTACTGCCCCACGTCTGCCACGTGCTGCTGCCTCTTTGTACGGGCTGAGGCTTGCCTTTCTCCCACGGCTGTACGCTGCCAACTACCTGCACGCTGCCAACTACCTGCACGCTGCCTACGCCCACCGCCAGGTCCTTTTACCTGACACCTGCGGCTTACCGCCGTGCCAGCCTACGCACGTTGCCCGGTCTTGCCTGCCTACCTGCGGCCTGCCGTCGCGCGAGCCGGTGCCAGCGCAGCCTACCCTGCGCACCCTGGCTGCTACAGTTCCGGCGACCCTATCGCTGTGCCGGTGCTGACCGGTCCCCGCGTCTACCACGTGCTGCCAAGGGACGGTACCCCCTTACTATTTTATCCGCGTGACGGCGTTTGTACAGAACTGAGTGGCGCTAGAACCCTCGACCTAGCTGTTATATTTAACTTTAAATATATGTATTAAATTACAAGCTGTTTCTCTAACTACCTCCTAACTACCAGTTAGCGGCCTGCGCAGCTTACCTAGCCGTTACAGTGGCGCCCAGGCTTAATAATACTATCCGTCACACAGTTCTGAACCGATACCAATCACGTTTGCTCCTTATACATCGTTGCGGTATAGAATAAGTTTATTGTGTTATTATCAGTCGTTACTAACAGTCTATTTTGTAATAATGGGAACTCACCCGATTAATTTCATACACTTAAGGAAGGCTGAATTAGAGTATGAAGTCTTGATACGGGGCGGTGAAGTAAAAAATATACCAGTGATGACATACATGAATCAGGCATTGATGAAAATGAGGATTTATGTGCGTTAAAGGCAACAATAGGTGAATACCAATTGATGTTAGGTGAAATTGAAGCGGGAATAGCAAAGGGTATATCTTACAAAAATCATATCAAATACCGACTAGCCCGCATTAAACCAACCAACCAAGAGAACTTATTGCTAAGACAAAAATTAGAAGAAAAATATAATACACTTGAATCACAAATTACCAAACTAGAAACTAAGTTTAGTTCTGGTAGCTCACAACGAACTGACACAATAACTGCTACAAACACTAACATAACCGTAACATGCACTAGTCATGTACCAAATAAACCTAAGTATGATGGCAAAACCTGCGTGCGATCTTTCATACAAAAAATACGCGAGTTTAAAACATGTAAACAAATAAAAGATGATGATATGTTTAACTTCGCGTTTGATATCTTCACGGATAATGCACTGCATTGGTACAGGCATGTGAAACCAAACGTCACCTCATGGGAAGAGCTATTAGATCAATTAATGGCTGCTTTTGACTATGATGATTATGATTATAGATTACTAACCGAGATAAGAACACGTTCACAAGGCGAAACAGAAAACATAACCATCTACATATCCTTAATGAGCGGTTTATTCAATCGATTAAATACTAAACCATCAGAAACAGAGATGTTTGACATCATCATTCACAATGTTAAACCAATGTATGCGGAAGTACTAGCTATCAGTAACGTGCAAAGTCTGGAGCAATTAGAGTTGGTCTGTAAAAACTATGAAAAATATAAGATGCGGGCAGCACACTACCAAGACCCAACAAAAACAAACCTCAACTCCTTGGCTCCAGAATTTGCTTACGTCAAGCCAACTAACAAAACTAACAGCACTAACTCGAAACCATACTATAGCCGCTACGGGTATGGCCGCAGGGACTACGATAAAAAACCAGAAGCAACCGGGGATATCTCTCACTCTTCTCGACCGGTCGCGCTAGTAGACAAAAAAGGCACAGATACACCAATCAGAGGTCAACCTTATTGCCCTAGGTGTAGGTCTAACTCACACTCACTACGACAGTGTACTGCAGACCGTGTCCTAATTTGTTTTAAATGTGGAGAAAAAGGGGTGAAGTACCCCGATTGTGCGAAGTGTCACCCATCAAAAAACTAGCAAGTGAGGTTTGTTATGATAAAAAATTTAACGCCAGGCTAAGTAAAACAGAGTGGGAGGATTGGCTAGCTGTAGTCACAAAATTCAAAACCTGCTACTCTGTATCAACTATACAAATCAAACCTCACAACGACATAAGGCCATATGCTTCTATAGAAATAAACAACATGCCAGTTTGTGGTTTGCTGGATTCAGGTTCGGCTGTTACCATCGTTGGTAAAGACTACCATAAACTCCTAACTAAGGACTTAGGGCTAACCCTGCAGCCTAGGGACCACTCAGAAACATTTGTTGCCGCTGGGGGACAAGTGCTTCATCCTATAGGTACTATAAACATACCAATAACTTTCGAAGGAAAGCTACACACTATCAAGGCTCATGTGGTGCCATCAATAGACACTCCTATCTTGCTGGGAATGGATTTTTGGAACACCTTTCATATATTCCCTAAGAATATTAAATCCATATTCCTAGTAAACATAAATGACACCAGTGCAAACACTAAGCCAAATATATATTTGCACTCATTTGCACAGCTAACTGAGGAACAAAAAGTAACAGCTGAGAAAATAAAGACTCAATTTAAGAACATTTCCTCAGAAAATAAAGGCCTAGGCCGCACTAACTTAATAACACATAGTATAGACACAGGTGATGCTCCCCCAATACGGCAACGTTACTACAGGATGTCTCCGGAAAAACAGCGTGTTCTCGGTAAAGAATTGGACGAAATGCTTGGCCTGGATGTGGTTGAACCATGTGAAAGTCCATGGTCTTCCCCAGTCCTACTAACACCGAAAAAGGACGGCAAATTGCGGTTTTGTTTGGATAGTAGGAAACTAAACGCTATTACAAAAAAAGATGCTTACAATTTGCCATACATTTCGGAAATACTAGATAACCTGAGGGATGCAAAATACCTAACTAGCATTGACCTATACAAAAGCTTCTGGCAGTTACCACTAAATGAAACTGACAAAAACAAAACAGCGTTCTACATACCTGGCCGGGGAACATACAGGTTTAAAACTACACCGTTTGGACTAACAAATGCGCCTGCTACGCAACAACGAATGGTAGATAAAATGTTTTACGGACCAGAGTTTGAGAATAGGGTCTTTGCTTTCTTGGATGACATAGTGCTGGTGTCGTCTGATTTTGAGAACCATATAGCCTTGCTAACTAAAGTATACAATAAATTATCTAACGCAAACTTAACAATAAACATGGATAAGTGCCAATTTTTCCGTGATGAATTGAAATATCTAGGCTACATAGTTAACTCTAAGGGACTACATCCAGACCCGGAAAAAGTAGAAGCTATACAGAACTTCCCAATACCCACCAATCCTAAAGAAGTAAAAAGATTCTTAGGAACGGCATCATGGTATAGACGTTTCGTACCAAACTTCAGTACTCTAGCTGCACCACTAAATAGACTCACAAGCTCAAGTAAGAAGGCACCTCCCTTTGACTGGTCTCAGGATTGTCAAGAGTCCTTTACTAAACTAAAGGAAATACTAATATCGGCCCCAGTACTATCGTGTCCAGATTACACCATCCCATTCGAAGTACACACAGATGCCAGTAACTATGGTATCGGCGGTTTGCTAACACAAATTAGGGACGGCGTTGAACATCCCATAGCATACATGAGTAAATCCTTGTCTAAGCAAGAACAGAACTACAGCATCACGGAAAGGGAAGCACTGGCTGTACTATTGGCACTGGAACATTGGCGCTGTTACCTAGAAAATGGCATCAAGTTCACAGTGTTCACAGACCATTCCGCACTAAAGTGGTTTCTTAAACTTCAAAACCCTTCCGGACGATTGGCGCGCTGGGGTATAAGATTGTCGGCTTTTAACTTTGACATACAACATAGACGTGGTACTGATAACACCTTACCAGACGCGTTGTCACGTGCTTGTCCGGTCGCAGCACTCACACAAGAAAACACTACACAGACAAGCCCGCCTAAACAGACAGACGACACTTGGTACCAAAATATCTACAATGGTTGCCAACGAGACCCTTCAGCATTCCCAAACTACACGGTAAAACATAACAAACTATACCGTTATGAAAAAAGTAAATTCGCAATACTATGTGAGTTCGATTGGAAAGAAGTCATTCCTAAGGAAGATAGGCAACAAATAATCACTAATAACCATGCTGAACCAACCGCAGCTCATTTAGGTATCCATAAAACATACAAACGACTAACACTACGCTACTACTGGCCAGGGATGCATGGTGACGTGGTGAGGTTTGTAACGGCATGTGACACTTGTATCGCTCACAAACAAGCTAATCACGCCCCGCTAGGACTAATGGGGAAGCCTAAAGAGTGTTCTCGTCCTTTCCAAATGCTGAGTATAGACATAGTGGGACCACTGCCGTTCTCTAGACGTCAAAACTCATATCTATTTGTTGCTACTTGTTGTTTCTCTAAATACTGCCAACTATTTCCCATAAGGAATGCTAATGCCACTACTATAGTACGACTATTAGAAGACAGTATATTCTTGGTCCATGGCATACCACAAGTTGTAATTTTGGATAACGGAACACAATTTACATCAAATGAAATGAAAAACCTCTTTAAAAAATACAATATACCTGATGTACACTACACACCGAGATATACACCACAAGTGAATACTGTGGAACGCTACAATAAAACTATAATCACGGCGTTATCCACATTTATCAATGATGACCAGCGCTCCTGGGACTTACACATCCCAAAGGTTCAGTTTGCACTAAACAGCTCAACCAGTGAGGTCACAGGCTACACACCAGCGTTTCTGGTCTATGGTAGGGAGTTGATCGCTGACGGTTCTCACTATCAGGACACTGATATAAAGGAAATAATATACCAACCAAGGGACCACTATGCAGAGAACTTGGGTGTCCTATCTAGCATCTTCGACAAGGTACAAACAGCTTTACTGAAAGCATTCTCTAGGAACACTAGTAACTACAACCTTCGTAGGAAGGACGTGGAATTCAATGTGGGAGATGTAGTCTGGAAACGTACGTACTACCAGAGCGATAAGGACAAATATTTCAGCAAAAAACTGGCACCTAAGTTTGTAAAATGCAGGGTATCAAAGAAACTGTCTCCACTGGTGTATGACTTGGTAGATATACAGGGAAAACCACTGGGTACCTGGCATATCAAGGATCTAAAGTGGAAGAATCCGCAGTAGTCCCGTAGGCCTAGCTAGCTAGCGTTTGACTCACACTGGGTCAAACGATGCCAAGGGACTACTACCACCACATCTCGTGGGAGGTCATTCACCAGCAAGGGTTTATCTATTTAACTTTGGCTGCAGGAGTCCTAAGCTCCTTAGGTACCTAACTACTGGTCAGTTGGTGATCACACTAATCTCACCTACTAGAGTAAATAAAGTTCTTGCCTACAGAGTTGCGTGAGTTCGCTTGTGAGGGGTTTCTCAATTGAAAATAGTCTCGACAAAAATTTAATTATTCGTTAGAACGGCGTTGCCATAGAGAATGCTGGGGACTCCAATGGGGTGTTTAATTTTTGATGGCAGAGCAGGTCTCTATGGTAACTACCCTTAGCTGTTGTGTTGTCTTGTCATGTTCTAAAAGAACATCTTAAAGACGGCTCCTACAAAAAGGTGACCGCAACCAGACTGAGCAGGTGCGTTCAAGTATAACTAACTACTAAGCAATAGTTAATCTACTAATCTACTACGTAAATATGGCGTTGCCATGGAGAATACTGAGGACCCTACAGGGGTGTTACTTACTATTGGCAGAGTAGCTCTCTATGGTAACTACCTTTAACTTTTGTGTTGTACTACTCATGTTCAAAAATAAAAATATAACGAACATCATAAAGACGGCGCCTACAAGAGAGGTGACCGCAACCAGTTTGACAAGCAGCCGAACAATAATACTGCATGATACACCAGACGTCGATGCCACTAACTTAGTTACAATATCAACAACCTACCACCACTTACCTAACCATGTCCCTCTAACATGAACCCACTACTAAACCTAACCATACCTACTCCCACTAACACTCTAACAATTACACACGAGACTACACTGACCCCAAGGGTAAACATACCAATAGAGGTACGTCACCAGAACTAACATGAGACACTTTCATGACGGGTAGGAAACCAGCCAAAGGTGTTACTGGCTGGCTTCTGAACTAGATAGTGGAAAGTATAGTAAGTTCTAGCGGATTTTATACAGGTAAAATCCTCTCTCTGCAGCCGGGGTACTGTAGCGTTGTGAGATCTCAACTGAAAATAGTCGAATGATACTAATATCAAAATTAGTCGGTCAATAGTCACATCTCTAAAAACACGGCACAACTCTAACCTTCCGGAGTACTGTCACTCGGTCATTTGGATTCCGGTGGCTTAGCTAATTACATATTTTCTATCCTCACGATTCTGGTGCCCCGATTTAGGGTGAGTTTCTCATTAGTTTAATTATTGTACCTTATTCCTTGCGCCAGGCGACCAATATCGATTCCATCACCTATTTAATATCAGTTTTGCACTGTCATGTTGGACGCGTGGCTAAGGGTCGCCTGGGACAAAGGAATTTGCAATGAGCATGTGTTTCTACTGCATTGAATTGTGTCTCCGTGTTATATTGTAAGTGATCACGTTTACTTATGTTATTAAATGCTAGCGTGTTCATGCTTAACCTAACTTTGCATCTGTCAATGTGCTTGCTATCTTTGCAAGTTTCTTATCTGTAAACCGCTGCGATGTGCTGAGCTTTCACCTACAATGTTCCCATACCGTTCCTTGGCCTAAAATGGGGACGAAGCTGGTACATCGCATGCGGCTTGCTGCTTTTTGCACCGCATCTAACATGCGCACCCTATGGTGCTTTCAGGGTTCCTTGTACGGGCTGAGGCTTGCCTTTCTCCCACGGCTGTACGCTGCCAACTACCTGCACGCTGCCAACTACCTGCACGCTACCTACGCCCACCGCCAGGTCCTTTTACCTGACACCTGCGGCTTACCGCCGTGCCAGCCTACGCACGCTGCCCGGTCTTGCCTGCCTACCTGCGGCCTGCCGGTGCCAGCGCAGCCTACCCTGCGCACCCCTAGCTGCTACAGTTCCGGCGACCAATCGCTGTGCCGGTGCTGACCGGTCCCCGCGTCTACCACGTGCTGCCAAGGGACGGTACCCCCTTCTATTTTATCCGCGTGACGGCGTTTGTACAGAATTGAGTGGCGCTAGAACCCTCGACCTAGCTGTTTTATTTAACTTTAAATATATGTATTAAATTACAAGCTGTTTCTCTAACTACCTCCTAACTACCAGTTAGCGGCCTGCGCAGCTTACCTGGTGCAGACCTAGCCGTTACAGCAAGTTGGTCGTGCATGGAGTACTGCTCTAACTTCTGGGACGAATCTGCCAAATACCAGCTTGATGCACTTGAGTCGATTGACAGACGGGCCAAGAGACTTATTGGCAACGATGCACTGGTCGCGTCAAAGCTCCATGCCTCGAACATCGACGCCAAGTTGCCAGCCTGTCGAACTGTTGAACTGTTGAAACAATGGGTTGCAGTTGCACCGCGGCCGGCGAGACACGGCTATTCCGTAATTTATTGCGCAGTCTATCAAGTACTGCATCATCCAACATACCGTTCTGTTGGATGTCACGCACCTGATCCGACAGACGTTGGGCCGAGACGTTGAGAGCTGGCTTAAGCACCTGAAATAGAGAGAGCATCCGACCACGGTACGCAGTCAAGTTACTTACCCCCTCTGTAGCCCCAAAGTATGCGCGCATGATGTTTTCGTTGATCGATTGCGTCCATCGCATGCGCTGCACACTTCCACCGGGAGCGGGGACCCTGTCAGAGGCCGATGGGCCTTAAGGTCCCAGACTTTCCGTCGACGCGCATGTGGTGGTGTCGTCGGCGGAGAGAAGTATTCTTCGCTCAAGCTCGACGCAACTGCAGCGTCCGGGAACGTTTGACTCACGATTGTAGGTGGTCTTGGCGAGTGCGAGGTGGAGCTGAGCGACGAACCCGAAGATTTTAAGCGTGTAGTTAGTGCTCGGGCCTGGCTTCTTGTGAACATATTTTATTTATTTTTGTTTGTCAAGTATTTTTTCATGTTGATGTTTTGATTGATTTAAATCGTCACTATTGAAATTTTCTTTTAAATTCTTGTTTTTTCATTTTATTGGTGTGTTTGGCCATTCTTCTATTGTATTATTATATTAGTCTATATTGGAAAATTTGGAGATAAAATTTTACATGACAAACCTGACAGGTCATATATACATTTCCATTATTATTATTACTAGATGCCCCATAATTTTAAAACCGTGCCATCTATTAGAATCATTTTTATTTTTTATTTATTTGTTATTATCGATAGGCTCGCGTTTGACCACTACCTCGTTTGATGGTAAGCGATGATGTGGCCTACGATGAAACACGCTTGCCTAGAAGAAACCTATTCACTCTTGACTTAAAGAGCTAGCTATCAGAGAACAAAGACTCCGGAAGGGAATTCCACTCCTTAGCTGTGTGCATAATGAAAGTATTAGCAAAACGCTTTGTGCGTATGGGTGGGATGTCCACCATTTACCGATGGCGCATGGCCGTACGTCTTGTAGTCCGATGATGGAAAGGGCTAGGCGGAATCAATTTGTGCAGTTCCTTCGCACACTCCCCGAAATGTAACCGATAAAAACCGACAGGCTGGCAACTCGGTGTCGATGTCCGAGGCTCTGGAGCTTTGACGCGACCAGTGTATCGTTGCCAATAAGCCTCTTGGCCCGTCTATTAATCGACTCAAGTGCATCAAGCTGATATTTGGCAGATCTGTCCCAGAGGTGAGAGCAGTACTCCATGCACGACCGAACTTGCGCTTTATACATGTTGAGCAGCTGTTCAGGTGTGAAGTACCGTCTCACCTTTGCAAGAATCCCCAACTTTTTTGCAGCCAACTGAGCTTTCGCCTCAATGAATGGACCAAAATTGAGGGTCGATGTCAACGTAACACCAAGAAGTTCGAGATGGTCCGTTAACTGGACGGTTACACCACGGAAAGATGGAGCCGTGTGGAATTCGCTCTTCTTAGCGGAAAAAAGATACGCCCGGGTCTTAGTAGCATTGAAACTGACCAGATTGGCATCACCCCATTCGGAGACCGCCTTCAAGGATAGATTCAAGCGTTCGACCATGGCTTCCCGGAGAGACCGAATCTGAGGCCCAATAGTCCGTGCGTCGGACACGTATCTCTCAGCAACAGTGCTGTCATAAAGTGTGTTAAAGCATCCATACAAATAATCTTTGGAATGTGAATTAAGATCAATATTCCTTAATTTTGAGCTTAGGAGAGAAAATTATACAAGAACATAAATTTTTTATGATCGTGTCTATAAAATCTTATTATTTCACAAAACTCAATAACAAATCGAAGCTTATCACGCCATCTAGCGCAATTTATATGAACCAAATTTTCTTTCTTCGCATTTGGTGTCCGTGGTAACTACATATGCACCTGTTCTTTCTGAAGAACATTACCAATAAGGTTTGTATATATTCTTCTAGGGCATTCCCTCCCTGTGTTCCCGCTTACACCTTGCTAGTTTCCTTTTTAACCCACGACCGAAAAAGAGGGGTGTTATAAGTTTGACGTGTGTAAATGTTTATTTGTGTATCTGTCTGTTACATCATAGCTCCAAAACGGTTTTTTTTTTTTTTATATCCTATAGGCTCGCGCTTGACCACAATCTCACCTGATGGTAAGCGATGATGTGGTCGACGGTGAAACACGCTTGCCTAGAAATAACCTATTCACTCTTGACTTAAAGACCCCTAGATTGTAGCTATCGGGAAACACAGACTCCGGCAGGGAATTCCACTCCTTAGCTGTACGCATAATAAAAGTGTTCCCAAAACGTTTTGTGCGTATGGGTGGGATGTCTACCATGTATCGATGGCGCATCGCCGTACGTCTGGTAGTCCGATGATGGAACGGGCTAGGTGGAATTATATCGTGCAATTCCATCGCACACTCCCCGAAATGTAACCGATAAAAAACCGACAGGCTGGCAACTCGGCGACGATGTTCAAGACTCTGGAGCTTTGACTTGACCAGCGCCTCATCGCCGATGAGCCTCTTGGCTCGCTTTTCGATCGACTCTAGTGCGTCAAGCTGGTATTTGGCTGATCCGTCCCAGAGATGAGAACAGTACTCCATGCATGATCGAACTTGCGCTTGATACAAGTTGAGGAGCTGTTCCGGCGTGAAGTACCGTCTCACTTTTGCAAGGATCCCCAGCTTTTTGGCAGCCAGCTGAGCCTTTGCCTCAATGTAAGGGCCAAAATTGAGAGTAGATGTCAACGTAACGCCAAGAAGCTCAATATGGTCAGTTATTGGCACGGTCGCATCTCGGAAAGTTGGATCTGGGTAAAATTGGCTCTTTTTAGCGGAAAAAAGACACGCCTGGGTTTTAGCGGCATTAAACCTAACCAGATTGGCATCGCCCCATTCGGAGACTGCCTGCAAGGACAGGTTCAAGCGCTCCACCATGGCCTCCCGGAGAGACCGGATCTGAGGCCCGGGAGCACGAGCGTTGGACAAGTATCTCTCAGCAACAGTGCTGTCGTCTGCATACCCAAAGGTGCCGGGTTTAAGCAGATCGTTAATATGCAGCAAGAATAAAGTTGCTGAGAGTACCGACCCCTGAGGGACCCCGGCATTGATATCCAATTGGTCCGACGAGCAGCCATCGATAACCACTCGAATGGACCGATCTCTCAGGAAGTCTGCAATCCAATCACACAGACCACCGGGCAAACCGAATGAAGGAAGCTTACCAATAAGGCTTTCGTGCCAGACCCTATCAAAAGCCTTCGAGATGTCGAGGGAAACGGCAAGTGCTACCCCGTGCCTCTCGATGGCCTCACTCCAGATGTGGATGGCATACGCTAGAAGATCCCCAGTAGAACGATTTCGGCGGAAGCCGTATTGGCGGTCACTAAGGATATCGTTAGATTCTAGGTATGCCAGGAGCTTCGTGTTAAGTACACGCTCCATACTCTTACAGAGTATGGACGTTACAGAGATGGGTCTGTTGTTGGCCGGGTCAGCTCGACTACCCTTCTTGGGCACGGGCTGTACGTTAGCTAGCCTCCAAGCATTCGGCACTTTTCCAGTCTCATACGAAAGGCGGAATAGGCGTGTCAAGATCGGAGACAGTTCAGGCGCACAGGTTCTGAGAACTAATGCTGGTATTCCGTCCGGGCCACTAGCCTTGTTCACGTCGAGGTTGCGCAGTACCTTACGGACGTCCTTTTGATGGATACGAATGTCCGACATACTCGTCTCGCATTCATCAGGATAAGAAGGGGGCCGCGCGTCACCAGGGTTCAGACGTGAAGATTCCGCAAAAAGAGAGGCAAATAAATTTGCCTTCTCCTCAGCAGAGTGGGCCAGCGACCCGTCGGGTTTCAGCAGTGGTGGTAGTGAGGGACGGCTGAAGTTGGACTCGACCGACTTAGCCAGGGACCAAAACGCTTTACTACCTGCTGGGTAAGAAGCAAGTTTGGCCCCTATTCGGCCAATGTGGTCGAACCGAGCCCTTCTCAACACCTTCTTGCTGGACTTGGCAGCCCTGTTATAGGCTTTCTTCCTTTGACCCACGTCACTCGCTTTGCGCGAACGAGCGTCAACCCATGCCAGGTACGCCTCATGTTTAAGCGCGTCGGCGCGATGACATTCAGCGCCAAACCATGGCCGGTCAACATTGGTCATTGTTACGTCAGAAAACGGAATGTAGTACTCTATTCCCTGACGCAACGCATCCGTCACGTTGTCCGCGCACGCCGTAGGATCATCCGAAGAAAAGCAAGTAGGCTGCCAAGGATAACATGCGAAGAAAGATCGCATGCCATCCCAATCTGCTGACCTGTACCGCCAAACCCGCCGCGTGCCTCTTGGGCTGGGATCGGGCGGGGAGTAGACGGACACAGACTTCACCAGACAATGGTCGGAACTACCCAAAGGTGAAGTTATCGACACAGAGTATCGGTCTGGCTCTGTTGTCAGCAGAAGGTCCAAGCAATTGGCCGTGTGCGAATCAACATCCGGCACCCTCGTTGCCCCCTGGACCAGCTGGGTAAGGTTAAGCGCAAGCGCAAGCTTACGCATCTCCCGTCCAGCATGGTCAGTGCACTGGTATAGGAAGAGCCACTCCTGGTGGTGGGCATTAAAGTCCCCCAGTAACACTAATTGGGCGGATGGGTACCGCTGCTGTGCCGCATCAGCCGCCTCACTGAGGTACTCTGTGAGCCTGGTTGTCTCCTGATCTCCACTGTGCGAGCGGTAGACTCAGGCGTAGATAATTTTATCCAGACCTGTGTCCACTAGAGCCCACAGCGTCGAAAATCTTGGGTACTCAAGGTTACGGAGACGCCGATAGCAAGTGTCGTCACGGGCGTACATACACACTCCCGCGCGCGGTTTATAATTGTGCTCCAGGGTAAACCCTGGGTAAGATAGGTACGACGCGTCTGACGGACTCGCTATCTGCGTCTCCGTAAGGAAAAACAGCGCTGGTTTTTCAGTCTCCAGGTGGTAGTGGACTGCAGAGAGATTTGAGTGCAGACCTCTAATGTTGGTGAGGTGCACTTTGTGTGGGAGGGGGTGCAGCCGCTGTTTATATCCTGTATTTTTTTTCCTTGGCATTTTCATTTAAAGAAGAGTGAATGGAAGAGAGGAGTAGGAAGTGAGACGAGGTTCCACGCTGCTAAGCTACAGACACGCACTGAAAGGACGCCATCATTGGGGCACTAGCCCGGAGACTGCGGGGACGCCCGAGCCCCCCCGGACGGATGAACCGATTTCGATTTTCTTTGTTTTTTTATTGTAAGTTGACTTATCGAGAGTGTTCTTGAGTTATGTTTGACGAAAACCGGTTCAGCTGTTAAAAAGTTATGGGCGTTTTACTGTTTGAATCGGAGTATATTCGCAAGATATCGTGTAATAATTACGTGTTCAAGAGATTGTCGAAAGCGTGTTTACTAGTAGATAATAAAAATAATAAAAATGTGTCAGGGGTGTTTACATTTTTATTTTACTTGTGTTAGATGTATGTTTAACGCTGCTGTTTTGTTGCAGGCGGTACTATCTCATACAAAGAACATCAAGAAGAGTGCTCCCTACGAGTTCCTGAAAGGCTGGCTGGGCGATGGTCTCCTACTAAGCACAGGTTTGTATCTAAGCCATAAAACACTCCAAGATTTTATGCTGTTTGTTTTAGCTGTAAGTCGTCCATAGTTGATAAATACATAGATAAAAAGATAAATAGGTCAATAGATAAATATATAAATAGATAAAAAGATAAAACGATACAAAGATAAAATAATAAATATAATAATAAAGCCTTTAAATAGCCTTTTGTCGGGTGGTGGATAAACATTAAGCCTATCCTTCTAAATATCCTATCCAATTTGTTTCCCTTCCTAATTTAAAATTGGCGCCATCCCGCTGGCGCCACGCTAGCGCCTCACTGCGGTGAGAGTGCGAACTGAGACTTGAAAAAAAATGGCGAAAAGCAGATAACTGCTCCCGCGCTGTGTCCGTTTAAAAAAGGGTTAATAAATACCCAAAAGGCTTCGCTAGAAATAGATTAACCGATCGGTTCTCGTAACCCTCCTTGTGAAGTGAAATCAAGCAAAAACCTGAACTTGTAGTGCATATTGAATATTCGCCACGCCGGCCGGCCCGGATGTCCCGAGTGTGTGCTGATACTTTCAATCCCTGCCTATCCAGGTGAGTGTTTATACTTTTTCTCAATGCAAGGAATCGCAGGGTTGGGATTGCCAACCTTTTTTGTTTCTTCGTGACGCTTCATGACCACGACAGAATTTTTTAATGTTGTTGGAGCAAAAAATATCTTCCTACATTAACGAAAAACTGACCTATATTCAGATACACGTCAGTAACTGACATTCTTAGCCTCAAAGAACGAATAAAAGTCAAAAGTCCCATAATTAATGATAATTAGTTTCGTCTATAGACGTTCATAAAAACAGACATATTCTACGACCTTCATCATCTTAATTATAGGTCTACCAGAATCTCATGACAAATGTGGAAATAAAAATTTGTTGTGTGCAATACTGGGGAAATTGGATTAAACGATCTTGATACTGTTTAATTTTTATTTATGTCTTTAGTATTAATGAACATGAGGTACCTATATTATAGAAGTCACAGCGGATCTTTGTGTCTTTGAACTTGGTCCTGCCAACCATTGCGTAAGAAACAGTTTGTCATCGAGTATACTGCATAGAGTAAGCGAGATAGGACGATGTGACATACATAAGCGGTCGTTGCACATCAGTTCGGTCGTTGCCACCGCGGACGACCGACGCGCGCATAAATGTATCTGCGCACACGCAAACTAAAATGGCAGAATCGAAAATTATAATTAACGAGTTTCTAACATTTGTGCAAAACAAGATAGATTATATGGACGAGCTGATTGTAACTCAAGTATGTAATAGTAATTTTACCGAAAACGAGATTGAAATTGGCAAATCCGTGCTATTTAGTGCATTGTCGCTAAAATGTGTGCAGAGAAAAGGAGAAGATAAAAGCAAGAAAAACATTAGAGATGTGATAAAAGCATTCAAAGAGTCTGATCCATCAGAACAACCAGTATTTGTGGCGAAAGATCTGAACCGCCTACCCCCCGTGACGTTTGATTACATAGAGTGTCTCGGCTCCTAAAAGAACTTCTTATCTTGAAGACCGAACAGCAGAACTTGCGCGAAAGCACAGTCTCTAAAGAAGATATGAGTACTTTCCAAAATAATATTAATACGGAATTAATCGACATGCGAATCAGCATTGCGAAGAAATCGGAACCTTACCACGTTAAAAATAAAGGCGAGAATCGAGCAAAGACAAGGGCATTGCCGCCGGTAGAACAACAAACAGCTGCTATGGAGTGCGTTGGTAATATTCAACCACCTCCAATTTGCGCTGAGCGAGAATGTGAAACACAAACATCGACTGAGACGGTCACCGAAGCGCCGTCCTACCGTGATATTGTAAAAAGTGTCGCTAAATTGCGCACTAATGAGCCACTCACAAATAACGATGGGTATACATATGTAGAAAATAAAAAGAAGCATGTTCGCAACAGGAATATGCGTGGAACGGCATCGGCATCAAGCCGCTTGGTAGTAGCTGATATACCGGATGCGGTGTATCTATCCAGACTTAAAAACACCACGACCGTTGAGGACATTAAAGAGCATATACTGTCATTGGGTGAACAATGTATGGATGTTCAAATACTACCTCAGAGACAAGAAACTAGTTTCCGTTCATTTAAGATTATTGTATCGAAAAGTAAGCTGCCTACTTTTTTAAGTCCAAATTCTTGGCCGAGTGGAATTATATTTAGACGATTTCGTGAGCGTACAATTAACGTAAACAAAACAACATAAACATTGTGTGAGTGATTGTGGTACATACGTACCTACGTATTCCGAGATGGATTGTCTCTCTTCTTTTATGTGCAAATATATACGTTTCGAAATTATTATTATTATATGCTTTTTAATTGATATTTTTATATAGGTATGTGACTATCGAATAATTTTAATGTTTTTTTTTATTGACGCAGTATTTTTAATTAATGAGATTTTTATATTTTGAATGGAATTTAATAATGAATTTATTACAATGTATAGTGTTATTTTAATGATTGCTAAAAGATGTGATTTGTAACTTTTTGAATTTAAAAAATTGGGATGTAATGCCTTTTTCAATAAATTTTATTATTATAAGCGAGTGAAAGAGACAGTTACTAACACAGACAGTTAATAGCTACTGCGCGGGGTCTTGCAACCAATTCAGACACAAAGATCCACTGTGAGTATTATAGGTATATAAAATATAACTCACATGTATGAATAATGTTGTTATACATCGGGTTCTTAACATAGGAAAAATAAATCAATTGAATATTAATTTATGTACTAATTTATTATATATCATTTAAATCATACTAATAACTTAAAACCTCATTCAGAACTAGAAAACTAGAATACGATTCCATGAACTCCACTGGTGTTAGATACTCGCGAAGAAAGGCTGATTCTACAACGTAGACATCGCGCAACGTAAATTTGACTACGCTTAATGAGCGAGGGAACCGTCGGGCCACCACCATGATAAAGAATGGATGATCAGAAGGACTCACCACACCTCGCATGAAGAAATGTTCGCCGGCGATAAAGTCTGTGTTAATCTATCCTTTTCACGAGGGTCTTCACTAGAATCACACACAAATTACACTCGCGCGCGCTAGGAAGAAAACTCAAATCGCCATATTTTATTTCACAAGAAACGTTATTATGTTGGCGCCACTGTTTTCTCTCTCGTTCAGACAGTTCAGTTGGCAGGGCGCGAGGCGCGGCAAATTTGAAATAGGAAAGGAACATGTCATGGATAAGGATTCTTTGCCAGGATTGGCGTGTAGCCGTAACATATTCCCCCCACTTGAAATATACTAAGATTTCACAGAAGAAACCTAAAAAATATGTGCTCGAAACTATAACAAAATAGAACTACTCTATATATACTAAACTAAATCGCTTAAGTCTAAATTACCTTATACCTACATACGTCTTTACTATAATAGCTTAGGCATCAATAGGCAAAGGACAAATCTTGACTACTGGTCGCCGAAAAACATGGCCATTCGCAGAGCGAAGCGTCACTACTCGGACAACGTTATCGCGACCGGGGTGCAGTTGCTCTATTTTAGCTAGTCTCCAGCACAACGTAGGTAAAGTAGGTTCAATAACAATAACTAAATCATTTACCTTGAGATTAGGAACACGTTTGAACCATTTGTTCTTTTGTTGGAGAGTATGTAAATAATCACGTTGCCAGATTCGCCAAAAGGTTTGTGTTATCTTTTGAAGTAACTGCCAACGAGAACGCGGTGTTTTAACATCGACCATTGGGGACTCGGGTAACGACGCGAGTGGACCATTGACAAGAAAATGCCCAGGCGTTAATACGTCTGTTTCATTAGGGTCCGGTGAAATCGCGCAAAGTGGACGCGAGTTGAGAATGGCTTCGATTTTTGTTAAAACTGTACTCATTTCTTCATACGTCAGAACTTGAGTACCCACCACCCGCTTGAGGTGGTACTTGGTGGCTTTGATGCCACTTTCAAATATTCCTCCAAAGTGAGGTGCACTCGGTGGATTAAATTTCCACTTGATGCCGCGGGCGGCAAACCCATCCGCTATCTCAGGATAGTGATACCGCAATTCCACTAGGATATCTTTCATTTGTCTATTCGCACCTACAAAATTAGTACCACAATCGCTAATAATCGTGCCACAAATGCCACGACGTGACACCATTCTATCTAAAGCAGCCAAGAAAGCTGCTGAGCTTAGCTCGGTAACGACTTCTAGGTGCACCGCTTTCGTGCTAAGACACACGAATAAGCATACGTACGCCTTGAAGGTGTGTGCTTTTCGTCGACGACTCTCTTTTAGAATGAATGGACCACCAAAATCTATTCCGGTAGTGTCAAAACAACGACTAGGTTGTAACCTGGCGGCAGGGAGTTTGCCCATTTCGGGTTGACAAGGTACCGGTTTGACTTTAAAGCATTGTACGCATTTAGAGCATACTGAACGAATGAGTAGACGACCACCAATGATCCAGAATTTCCGTTGGATCAAAGACTGTAAAGTTCGGGGTCCACAATGCAGATACTTGACATGAAAATTTTCTACAATCAAGCGCGATAAAGCACAAGCCTTAGACAAAAGAAGAGGGTGTACTGCAGAAACCGGTAACATGGCATTATCAATTCGTCCCCCCACTCGCAGCATACCTGCACTGTTCAAAAAATGGTGACAGTTTTTGAATAGGTTTAGAGCAAACTTGATTTTGAGCGACCTTTTCGAGCTCATCTTTCAAAGAATTACTTTGTGCATATTTTACAAGCAGCATCAAAGAAGAGTCTAGCTCTGCAGTGGAAAGAGAAGAAAGCGCTCGATTCTCTTTCTTGCGTCTTATATTTGAAGAAAACCGCAATACCCACGCGAGCACTCTTGTCAATTTAGATAATAAGGAATATTTGCTAAGGAGCTGCCCTATTAAGTTTTCTTCCGTGGCAACCGTGAGAAGAGTTTGCGCCACTGAAGATTTCATTTCCGGTAAGACCGTGTCCAGCAGTGAAGGCAATTTAGATGGCCATTCCGATGGTGGTTTTGAAAGCCATGCTGGACCTGACCACCAGAGGGGATGCTCGATAAGTTCAGCGCAACTAATACCGCGACTACAGCAGTCTGCCGGATTATCCTTGGTGGATACATAGCCCCAGCACTGAATGTCGACCTCATCGGTTACTTGAACTACCCGGTTTGCAACAAACATTTTAAGCAAATGTGGAGGCGTGTTCAACCAAGCCAATGTGGTGGTGCTGTCTGAGTATGCTCGTACTACGTCAATATGTAATTTGGACTTGAGCAGATTATACATGTGGCTCAGAACCCGAGATAGCAACACTGCTGCACACAGCTCGAGTCTGTTCACTGTCGTGGGCTTCAAGGGCGCCACCTTGGACTTATCTATCAACAATCGAGAGACAGTGGCACTTGGCGTCACTGCGCACAAATATACACAACAACCATAGCCTTTGAGAGACCCGTCACAAAATCCGACTAAATGATTTTGATTAGTGTTTACAGGAAGCACACTACGCGGCATTTTGATTTGTTGAATATCATGTAGATTTGCAGCTATGATATGCCATCGCTTGGCTAAGTCATGAGGAATGGGTTCGTCCCATTCTAAATTCAGTTTCCACATGTCCTGCAAGAGTGACTTTGCAGAGAAAATCAATGGGGAAATCCAGCCAAGGGCATCGAAGATTCTCGCCGTGATCGAAAGTATTGGTAAATTTTATGTCAAAATTGTCCGAAAAGGAATACGAGAAGTTGTCAGAGGAGGGGTCCCACTGGATACCTAGGATCTTGATAAATTCCTGACTTCCTTCGTCGAAGGTCTTAGGAGTTTGACAATGCTCAGGAGGAATATTAGCTAATAATTCGGAATTGTTTGAACTCCATTTTCGAAGTTCGAATTGACCTTGAGCCAACAAAGAAGTCAAATCTTTTTTTAGGGTTCCGTACCCAAAGGGTAAAAACGGAACCCTATTACTGAGACTCCGCGGTCCGTCTGTCTGTCTGTCTGTCTGTCTGTCTGTCTGTCTGTCTGTCTGTCACCAGGCTGTATCTCATGAACCGAGATAGCTAGACAGTTGAAATTTTCACAGATGATGTATTCCTGTTGCCGCTATAACAACAAATATTAAAAACAGAATAAAATAAATATTTAAGTGGGGCTCCCATACAACAAACGTGATTTTTTCGCCGTCTTTTTACGATAATGGTACGGAACCCTTCGTGCGCGAGTCCGACTCGCACTTGCCCGGTTTTTTAACTGTCTAGCTTCCTCCAAGGAGGAACAGCCAGTAGTAATGTCATCCATAAACGTATCTTCGCGAAGGACTTCGGCGGCACGAGATACATACTCCGAACCGTGGTCGTCGGCCAACTGGCGCAGAGTGCGAATGGCCAAGTATGGTGAGCTACTGACGCCATATGTGACAGTGGCCAACTCATATTCGACGAGTGGAGCGTTCGGTTGGTCACGCCAAAGGATGTGTTGGTAGGACCTGTCTTCAGGTTGAACGAGAATTTGGCGGTACATTTTGCAAATGTCCGCTGTGAAGACAATAGTATGCAGTCGAAACCTTGTGACTAAATCGATAATGTCGACTTGAAGTTTGGGTCCGACATGAACTATGTCATTTAAAGACTTATTGATAGAAGTCTTGCTACTGGCGTCGAATACAACGCGCAGACGTGTAGTAGAACTTTCGGGTCTAATTACACAGTGGTGAGGTATAATATACTTGGCTTCAGTAGACGAAGCGACTGCTGGTTGCATATGACCAAGGTCTTCGTACTGACGCATAAATTCTGTATATTCAGATTTCAAATCGGAATCACGCTCGAGACGTTTTTCTAAATTTAGGAACCGATTCAAGCTGCAACGACGAGAGTCGCCAAGAGGCGGGGCATCATCCCTCAACATGAGTGGAACAACGTAACGGCCTTCAGGAGTTCGGTAAGTACTTTCTTTATATTTTTGTTCACAGATATCATCTTCAGGGAATGAGATGGCGGGACGCGGCGGTTCTTCAGTCTCCCAGAACCTCTTAACGATGTCCTCGAGCGCACAAGTGGCAGTAAGGAGTGACGTTACCGGTTGGGATACCGCCCGCGACAAAGAGTGGTGCAAGAGCTGACCGCTAATAACCCAACCAAAAACACTTTCGAGAGCGCAAGGAAGGCCCGGACCTGGTGAGTAACGAGCGCCGGTGTAGATTAGATCGAAACACTCAACTCCTAACAAAAGATCCACCGAACTCGATCGATAAAAATTGTCATCCGCTAAATCCAGATGAGAAAAATGACCGTGTACCACAGCAGGTAACGGGGATGAAGGCATCGATGTGGTGATATTAGGTAACACCACAAAAGGCAATTCGAATGTGGGAGTATCACTTTGGCGCGGCATAATCGAGCCAAAGGTATCCCAACACCCTTGATATCAAGTACCGAACTTTGACCTAAACCGGTAACATTCATTTTGCATTTCTTGATGGGTAGCCCGAGTCGTCGAGCACACGAAGTCGTTATAAAGGAATCCATCGAACAGCTATCAATAAGGGCGCGCGCACACTGATGCGAGCCGTCCGCATGCCGCACGCGCACTACCGCGGATCCTAATATTTTCGTACGCGGAACGTTTGAATTTCCCGCGCCTGACACGGTCGCAGCACTCGTGAGCGCCGTGCTTGAATTAGTATTATTTTCTTCCCTTTTATCATTATCACGGGATGGCTGGTCTACATGTAACAACGTGTTATGTTTAGATGCACAAAGGGAACAACTATTTTTACTGGGGCAACTGTTTGCCTCGTGACCCGCGCGCAAACAATTAAAACAAAGTTTCATTTCCAACACTAATTGCCGACGCGGCTGAACACGTAACGATTGGAATTTTGCACATCGATAGATCGAATGTGAAGATTGACAACACGGGCAAATTGGTTTTTCTTTGTTTTGATACCTATTATTGTTTTGCGACGTGGATGCAACTAAAGTTGTCTTTGTTTGCGTCGTGAAATTATTTTTCCTATTATTGTTACGAATTTGTCTATTAGGCGAATTAGAAGTAGAAACAGACCCGGTTTGACTCACTTCTAATATTTTTACGTAACCCGAATCGTTGGCGAGTCTCGCTGTCCAGTGCACGCGAAGCGATATAAAACAATAAAAAATCACTAAGGTTGTGAATCGACAGCGACCGTAAAGCATTTACATTTTCATATAAGGTATTCAATAAGCTTGATAGATTATCAAGTGATGGTTTATTTATTTGACTAGTAGTTACCAACTTGTCAACATACGCGGTAGCCAGAACACGCTTATTGTCGTACCTATCGAGCAAAGCCTCGTAAACAATACTATAATTCGCAGCCGTGACAGGTAATCCCTTCGCTATAGTTGCAGCGAAACCGCATAAGCATGAGTTTAGATATTGAAACTTTTCCGCATCGGATAGCGTAGCATTGTGGTGGATCAAAGCCACATAACTATCTTTAAAACTTTGCCAGTTTTCAATGCTCCCATCGAACTTTGGAATTTCTAGTTTAGGTAGTTTAACGTGTGGACTCTGAGTCTCTTTCACTGGACCACCAGCATTACAACTGCTACCCGCACCCGATAAGATTGAATCCTCGAATTCCACAACCGAAAAATACAACTCGTCAAACGCTAGTAAAGTTGCGTTATCAATAACGGATTTCGGACGCAAAGTTATTTCCAACTTATTTATACGGTCGTTGACGTCGACGAAATTTTCTTTTACCTTTTCGACCGATTTATATCTAGTGCGAAACGACGATAGTTTAGATTTATCAGTGGTAGCAACTTTAGATAAATCGAACAATATTTGAATGCATGAAAATTCATATTCACGCCTTTTAATTAGAGATTGTAATTCAGCTTCCATCTTCTCTGTCATTATTGAATCTAATTAATAACAATTAATAGATAATAAGATCAGACGAAACAGAAACTAACCAAATACTAAGTTGCGTAAGCTATTATAATATATATTACCTGTTAGCAAGTAAGTATACCAAATTTGTAATGCTAGAACAACCTATTTGTGTCACCCACCTACTAGGCACACAATTTCACACAAGTAGGCACAATGTATTTTATCCTATCGTTACAGACAAAACGTTACAGTTAATTCAAAGTTCAAGTTTGGTCTGTTACGCACTTATTGAATAGGACGTAATCAGGAAATAAAACAATTGAATGTACCTAATTTCGTAAATAGAACCTAACAAATCTGTACCTAACTTAGATTCGAGCACACATTAATTAAATCTACTGTTCGACAACTAAGTTGCAAAATCAGCCTGTTCTTTATAAAGGGTAAACTAGAATTTTGGACAACTATAGGATTGGAACCGATTAGATTAATTGAAGTTTTATGCTGACTAGTTCTTAGGTTAGATATTATGTAGGTAGAATTGTTACTCGAACGTTCGCTCGGGTGGACCGCACCACGACTGGTAGGTAGGTATGCTGGTTCGAACAACGAGCGACGATACGAGTTACGATACAATAATTACAAGATTATGAGTTTTGAAATAATGCAAGTAAACAAGATCGGCTATTTGATGTTTTATAAGAAACAAAATAGCATTGATTGTTTGAACTAGGAATATGACGATTATTTATATCTACCTACAAGTAAACTCTTGTTGATTTAGACTTGTAAGTGATTAATAAAAATGAGGACTTGTTCCTCACAGGAGGCACCATTTATGTTAGATACTCGCGAAGAAAGGCTGATTCTACAACGTAGACATCGCGCAACGTAAATTTGACTACGCTTAATGAGCGAGGGAACCGTCGGGCCACCACCATGATAAAGAACGGATGATCAGAAGGACTCACCACACCTCGCATGAAGAAATGTTCGCCGGCGATAAAGTCTGTGTTAATCTATCCTTTTCACGAGGGTCTTCACTAGAATCACACACAAATTACACTCGCGCGCGCTAGGAAGAAAACTCAAATCGCCATATTTTATTTCACAAGAAACGTTATTATGTTGGCGCCACTGTTTTCTCTCTCGTTCAGACAGTTCAGTTGGCAGGGCGCGAGGCGCGGCAAATTTGAAATAGGAAAGGAACATGTCATGGATAAGGATTCTTTGCCAGGATTGGCGTGTAGCCGTAACAACTGGCATTTCAGAAACTTGTATCTTAGTAGTTTTATGTCATCTCTCTCCATCAAAATGGGTCGTTTTCATTGGCATTTAACATATTCAAAACCAATCTCTTTATGTATACAGTCTGTAAAAAATAATAAAATGTATCACGTTACTTATAGTCATTCATCATCATCAGTCTATGTATACTTTTTTTTATGTAAGTTTTATGGCCTGGTTGCCTTTTAGCCACGTCTTTGGAAAGAGTTTTGGATCTTATATTTATTCTTTAGTATGCATTAGAATGCGGATGTAACAGATTCTAATATTTTTTGGAGTATTTGGCCGCAAATTGTATCGAGTCAGTCTTCCCAGTAATCTTTGCAGAGGCACTCAATACTACAATAAAATACTCCGCTCCACTATCCCGAGATCGCTTCTGTCAATGATTTTACAAATTGTCCAGTTGCGTAGACAGTTGACACACAAAACTACACCAATAATATATCACAATATCCACTAGGAATCAATTTGCAAATAATATTAACAGCCACTGAACTTCACTCGACAAAATTCCGCCAAAAACTCCCGTCTATATACACGTCCACGCAGGGCGCAGATTATTACTTAATATTTTTCTGACGTCAAAGATTCTCAATCTCCGTTAAAATCAATATTATTATCTTGTCGAAGAATAAGTAACAGTTACATTACTGTTGCCATTTCCTTCCGGCCATCATTCGATGTGCCCTGTACCTACGATTTACCATATAATAGTAATGGAAAGAAATAAAAATTAAGTAAGAAAAATATAAAATAAACTAAAAGTATCAAAACAAGTCAGTTCAACTTACCGGTCCACTCTACGACGCACTTTAAAATCAAAGATTGAGTTTGATTTACGACTTCTTCTCCCCTTATTTTATGATACACATTGAAAACAATATGTCTCGCTTGAGATCGAAGTGGGTTTTTCGACATTTTCACAAAAATAACAAAGGACATGGACAGAAAGTACATTCTATTTACAAATACATAATAAATAACAGTGTATAAAAAAAAATGAAAAATGAATTATTACACAGTTTTTTACCTCTCTGAACTTGACGTTTTTATTTCAAAATAAAAAGTAATGCAAGATGAATCAAAGTACCGTGTGTCACTTTCCGCCATAATAGACCATAGAGAAAGATAAACAATACGCATGCTTAATGGAATACTGACTTAACTAAAAAAAGACGATTTTTGGGAAATCGCAAAAGAAGATCTTGCTATGGGGACTTGTCCTACTTGTTGATGCATAAAAATAAAATTGATTTATATTAATCATGAATGCTTGTATTTCGAACATCTATGATTAACTATTGATGAGATCTGAGTAAAAAAAAACCGGAAATACTTTCTATCTATTTTTTAAAAATATTATAAAAAGTACATTCTAAGTTAAGTCAGTTTTTTATAAAAAGTAAAGCAAATATTTGCAAATGCAAATACACCATTAAGTTTTAAGCCTGTTTCAGTTTGAATAATGCATTATTTATAATGACTAATTCAGTATTTAGTCTGTATATGATTACTTTAAGTAAACACATCTAAAGATTGGGTCACGTTATTCAAATTAGCAGACCGTAAATAAACTTAATATTGGCGTTTTTTAAAATTAATTAAAAGACATAAATGTAATCATCAATCTTTTATTACAGCAACCTTCACAGTAGATAAAAATAACAAATTTAACGTGTAGGTTCTATACATCAACATAAATCAAGCTTGAGAATTGCTCCAATTATACCAAAAAAAAATCGCTAGATATAAAAACTAAAAGTTCTTTCTTACTTAAAAAAAATAAACCCACTTTGGTGATCCAACCTATTAAATAAAACAATGTCATAATCAACTTTAGTTAAATCTCTATAAAACATAAAATATAAACTTCTAAAGCAAACATAATTAAAACTTAAGGAACCTTCTTTTTTAATTAACTTTTGTACCTATGTAATCAGTAATCAATGTTACGGTAGGTACACTATTAAATAATAGAGTTATAAAAATCAGAATAAAAATTTGGGATCAATTTTTTTAATAATAGCTCTCTCAGATCTTTCTTTTTATTCTCACTTAGTTCTTGCTTATTTAAGTAGACATTAGTTGGTACAATTTCACACAGAGGAAGCATTTTTTTCCTTTTGTTTCTGATGCACACTTCCTGGTATTCACTATCTTTGTACGAAGTTTTAACGAAAAATGAAAAAGGTGTATCTTTGCTCACTTTTATCACCTTTAAGTCATTCCATAAAACAGTTCTTCCGTCTTTAGTTTTATTAAAATTAAAACCCCAATCTTCTTGTAGTTTTTTTAAGTCTTTAAACGACTCAAATGTCAGTTCATGTACTGAAAATTTCTTGCCAGACTTCTTTGCGTTTTTAATTATGGCTACATATTGGTGAGGGGAATATATTGGACCGGATTTTAGATTTTTTGTAATCTCCTTTTCTATGAGGCTATGGATATTATCACCCTCGTTTTGTGTATGACCTTTTATTAAGTATTTATGAGTGATAGATTTTATATTTAGATGAGTGACTGCATACAGGTATAGTGCTACTATAAATTTATTTTTATTTTGACCGGCACAATTGTCAGAATAAAGAATTAAATTACACTCGTTGTCATTTAGTGATTCCGCTGAGAGCTTCTCAAATACTTTTAGTAAACAAGATCCGATTTCGTTGGCCCCGCGTTTAGCATCGGTTTCGTTCCAGAAGAAGCAGTGTACATCATCATAGGAGTCTTTAATATGGCCGTCAACTTTTTTGTTTAACATCGTAATTGTGAAATTGTAACTATTTAATTTTGATTTGTAATAAAATCCTGAGGTATCTCCTCTAGGAGATTGCAGAACAGCTTGCAGATCAAACACAAGAACTTTATTTTTATCGTCTATTTTGCAGCGATCATCGTGTTTTTCCTGGCGGCTCAATGTTTTTTCTTCTAAATGGGCATCGTACGATTCTTTGAGCAATACTTTTTGTTCAGGCGTCGAGTTCTTGTATTGCAAACAGAAATCACATTGATCTTTTCTGGGGCGAAAAAATGAAATATTATAATCTTGTGTAAAAACTTTATAAAATGTGCAATATCTACCAGCTGCTTTGTTATTTTGATTTTGATTTTCTTTAAAGTCCCTGAATAGATCTGAAATTGTTTTCCCACCATCAATGTAGTCACGAGTAGAATATTGCCTAATATAATGGGATTCAACTCTTGGTATTGCGTCTATGAAATGTTTAATATCGTTTAGTAGTTCTTCATCAACCCTTACATGATTGCTGTGCTGTCCTCTCAGATCTCGTGCTAGAATTCCATGTTCATCTATTTTGCTCTTGACAGTACGTATTACACGATCAGAAATATCCAAGGTGTTCATAAAAAACTTTTTACAGACTCGTACCGATTGCCCGTCTAATAAGAAATGGAATGCTTGATTGCAATTTCTTGGATTACGAGCATTTGTATATTTATATCTTGGAGTTATATTGGTCATACAAGACATAATATACGACCTTTGGGCATCAACCTGGCCGAGATTCCAATACACATTAAAAATGGTTTGTCTTTGTTCTACAGTTATCTTTTCACTGCATTTGAGCCTACATTTATCACCACAGGGTGGTTGAACAGAACGAGGTTTGATTGGTTTATTTTTCTTACTTACGTATGGTTTTCCAGCATTTCTCAGACTTTTAGCTTTATTCTGTTTCCAGCTTTCTTCATTCCGTTTACGTTTCCTTCCCTTCTTCTTTTCTTCCTGTGGTGTAGTATTTTCTCCGATTTCATGATTTAGCGAAACTTCTGTTGTTGCAGATTCATTAATGTTTGTTTGCTCTGATTGTTTTTCTGCGGTTACCTGAACTATGTTATCTTGTGTATTGTTATGTTCGTCACTAGAGTCTGTATCGGAACTATTACTGGAAGATCCTGAAGATGATGAGGATGAAGAAGACGTAGAAGACGAGGAACTTCCATATGATTTTGATCGACTTGGATATACTGGTATTGGCCTTTGATTTTTAGACGGAACTTCGTATGTTGGATCTTGATCACTTAAATCGACATCGCTATTTTCAGATTTTGAATGTCTTTCATCAGTGCAATCGTGGACGACTGTGGTGTTATGAAGGTGATTTTCATTGCTGACTGAAGCCGATCCCGAAATTTCAAAATAATCCTGTACGTTTGAGTAACGCTGATTTTCGGGCTTGTTTGTTATATCAGCTAACATCTATAACAAAAATAAAACGTATTTTAGTAGTAATAAAATAAATAAGAAATGAATACAAACCTAATTTTTAAAGTTACTTGAAATTGTTACCTCCACTTCAGTTGATGACACCGATTCATGTTCTTTATCTTGTATTGCCGGTTGTGGCGCCGGGCTACGAACTTGAACAAGCTCTATTATCTTTTTCGACCTATTGGATGACATTATCAACCTAAAACATAAATAGTAATATTATGCCTCTTGTACAAATAAAATATTATAAGCAGTATTTAGACCAACAATGACTTATCATAAAACATTTACAGGCAATGAAAAAATTACGCATTATGTTACATTCATTTTATTCAAACAAAGACTCAACTAATATTGCGGCTCCTAAGTAACAATAACCTTTAGTAGTAAACAGACTTATACTTGAATGTAACAAAGTGTTACTTTTAATAATGGATAGGTTTTAATAGTAAACTGACTTAACTCGTAATGGGCCTCGAAAAATATAACAACGTTCAATGATAAACTGACTTAAAACTGAATGTTTCACGTAATATATTATTAAAATATGTAGTAAACTGACCTAAAATTTAATTTGTCATTATAAGATTACACAATTTGATGAAACTTACCTTTGAATTTAGTCGTAAACACACTCAACACCTATTGGGTCTTCGTTCAATAAAATAATAATACCCTCACTACACAGATGTTGGACACAAACTGGCATGAGTCGCTATTCGACGAAAACACAATGGGAGATTCCATAAGAGTGAAAGAGACGGATATATCATTGGGGCGGGAACAATGCGTAACCTCAACGTAATTCAAACGGCAGATGGTAGATGGCGCTAAAAGAAGCCTGTATCTGTACGTAACTCAATTCTGACCTGTCTACTATTGGGTCAGTATTCCATTAAGCATGCGAATATATTATTGGACGTTCCTCACCACGCTCGTAAGTTATTAGACGTGAATTGTACGGCGAGTTCTCTTATAAAGAACATTTTATTCACACGAAACTGTCTCTATTGGTATTGGTTGCATTTGATAAAATGATTATTTCTTATTTTGATGCGTTTGTTATTTAGTTTTTTTTTTATTTCACACAATATAAAATACTTAAAACGGAATGCGATGTGTTTGACAGCCGATGTGTCAGACTTGATGTTTTTGTCTATGTCTTCAAAAACTTCAAAAGCAACGTTCACTTCTTACAGTGACAGTTTGTTTTTGCGATTTAAAAAAATATTTTTATTGCACCTTTAGAAGAAAAGACAAAAAATATTTAAGCTATTTTTTGTTATTAATGCCACATTTTTGAGGCTCAACCAGGCTCAGTTTATAACATGCTAATCATTATACAGCTTAGGAGTCCATTACTTTGTTTAAATGACTAGTAATGAGATTGCCCTGTGCGATAAGACCGCCCATTGTACACTTGCTTTTATGATTGTTTGTCCTGTATATACATTTTTGTGGTGTACTTTAAAGAATATAATAAATATAGAATGCTAAAACCATATCAGATTACTTGATTCTCACAACTGTTTGCTAATTTAAAGCGCCTGGCGTTTTTTTAATAGCGAGATCATTATCTGTACACTTATTGCAACAATCTGAATAATAGGTATAATGGAACTGTTTTTGTCTAGTCTGTTGTTGTGACGAGTTCTTGAAGTTTTTTTATTATAGAAATTGAATGTGCTCATATTCACGAATATAAAACAGCAAGAACCATTGTTGTAAATTAAATTCGATAACTATGCCGACGCCCATACAAAATCTGTCCATATCCTTTTCAAGATAATATAAAAAAAATTCAGCAGCGGTTGACATATCAAGTACTTTGATTTGACAGGTGATAGTTGACATTGCCATATGAAAATCACAATTAAAAAAAATAAAAAATGCCATGAGATTCTGGTAGACCTATATCCAGAAAACAGACAATTTGTTGTTCTTTGATGACTTGCCATAGATTTACTGAATTGTTACTGAGGTGGCGTCGCTTCACAATTAACCATTTCTAGAAAATTCTATGAGAAGTTCGTTTGTTTGTCACTTGATCTTCAGGTCAACAAAAAAATCTCATAAATAAATAAATTTTAGGATAAAATTACTCTGATTATTACAAAATTCAATAAATTCCCCTTAAAATAATGTGTTGCTATTTTTAACAATTTCAGAGTTGCACGTTTTCTCCTAAAGTAAAAGTTTATTTTTTCTGGAGTATTTACATCCACTGGAATTTGAGGCAGTAATTTGTAACCTGAACACTATTTGTTTGTCATAATTATTATATCCTGAAAATGACATGCGTTGCAACCTAAATATGTCTTAAAGATTATAATACTTCTATCTGCCATTTGTTTCTCCACTAATTCCCAATAGGTTGCAGTAAGTACAAATTATAAACACAAACTTATATCGCTCTTTTTATTAGTTAAAACCTTATCAAAGTCCGTTGCGTCATTTTAAGAAGTAAGCGGAGAAACAGATAGCGGCAGAGAGCTATTTGGTTTTATCTGTGCACCCAGCAGTGCCCCTTCAAGTCGAATATCCTTGACATTGACATTTTCGACCCTTTGTAACTTCATTGTGGATAAAGCTAGAACCCTGAATTTTCATTGTCTAAGAAAACATAAACTGAAACATATATTTTCTTTTTTCACCAGGTGCTCACTGGCAAAAGCGCCGTAAGATCCTCACCCCCACCTTCCACTTCAACATCCTGAAGAATTTCGCTCACATCATCGAAGAGAAGACCCAGGACATGGTGAAGATGCTGAAAGAAAAGAAAGGAGAAGATGTCAGTCTGATGCCCTTGATCAGTGACTTTACGCTGTTCACTATTTGTGGTAAGTTCTTGAGTAAAGATACGATGTCACTCATTTTAAATTTCTACGGTCCGGGTCTGGGTGACGACTATGCAACGAGACATTTTCGTATGGCGAAAACATGAATCTGTTTGTCCTGGTTGTCATTTGATATTAAAAAACTAAACATTCTGATAACCAGTCTTACCAAGAAATATCTTGTGGTTGCTAGATGTTAAATATTGCTTGCTTTCGATTAGACTGAAGCCAACCTCAATACTCATAGTCGGGCAGAGGTTAGGTCCAAGAGCGAGCGATACGAGCTCGGGCACTTACGGCACCCAGACAAGCTAGGCAGATTTTGAGAAGAGAAGTGTGTCGCGTAAACCACGGATCGTGATTGTAGGAGTGCCGTCGTCCATGGGTGAAACTGAAGTTTTCAGGTGCATTTACGAAAAGAACATACCTGACAAGTTGCCAGAGATGTCCTTGGAGTCCTTTTTTGGCCTCTGTTAAATTAAGCCACAAATCTGGGAAGTGCCTAATTTCCACTTCAAGGCTGTTTATAAATTGGACGTCATGCCCTGTTAGGGACTTCAATCTGGTTACCAGATGTTACAAATGCCAATCACTCAGTGCACCGCAGTGAGCATACACTCTGTGTATGCTCACTGCGGTGAAGATGGACACTCGGTGTCTGATTGCACTAAAAAAGGCGGACACATCCAAATGCTCAACTTGTTCGCGCTTTAAATAGCCCAACAACCACCAAACTATTCCGCACGAGAGACCACGGGCGCGGACTTTTTAACGCGGAGTGACCGTGAGAAAATCTCTAGATTATTTAAACCACCTATTGACGTCTGGGAGGAACTTTTATCCGAATGGCAATGTAGGTGGGGTAATTCCATCAAGGGCCGACACCTCCACCAATTCGTTCCACCCGTTCGCGTGCGGCTGACCAGCACGTGGCTGGAAGTGGCTCACTGTGTTGCCCAATTTCTCACAGGACATGGTAACTTTAAAAGTAAATTATTTTCTATCAAGCTCGTTGCCTCGCCTTTATGTCAGTGTTCTACATCTGACTGCGAATATGTACAATCTGCACATCATATCTTATGGGAGTGTATTCTTTGGCAGAATGAACGTAATATTATGTTGAATAATGTACAGGCTGCATCAGGAGTTGTTTACTATACGGACCTTGTGGAAACTAGAACAAATTTCCGTGCGTTCAAGCGTTTTTGCCATACCTATTATTGGAATCAAATATAACAGCTTACAATGTTAGGACCCATTAATATTAATCCTATTTTTTATCTGTGCTGCTAGGCAACTGGGCTTATCCCAGTTGTAAACGACCCTTTGTGCCTATTGGCCTTGTTTGTTTTGTCTCCTGCTTGATATGGAGGGAAGTAGAAATTTATATTTTTTCCTACTCCTCCGTTATTCTTTTCTGATTAATTTCGTTGCGGGATCCAAGACAGTTATATTTATTCTCCGGGACTTCGTCGAGCTTCATTGCCTTGGCGCTTTTCTGGTGGTCGCCCCTGTTGATTCTGGCTTTAGGAGTTTCAGTGGTTTGGGAACAGTGCGGTGGGATTGCGACCCTGAGTGCCCTGCTAGGAAAATAGCGGAATACAGGCACATCAACTCTATGGACTATGAGGGCGTCTAGTACGTCATACTCAAGGTCACACGCATTCAACATCTGCAGCTGACACTGTAATGGCCTACTAAACGTCAATTTTTGGCTGGCTAAGCACATAATTCGTTAGCTACAAAAATGAAGAGCCTATGTTTTAATTTTGCTATATTAAATTTACAATTCTGCTTAGCAATTATTTCTCAATCTTTAGTTATGTGTAATCAAAGTGCAATTTTTGCAATATAGGTAAATAAGACACTAAGTAATTTTACCTAAATATAGTTCTATGGTTATAGTTTTAAGTAAATTAAAATTGATTTTAAAAATTTTACAATCTTGCCACTATATTTAGACTCCTTATGTTAAATATTGTTTAAATTCTTTTGTCCTACGAAAATCATATTTTTAGAGCTCCTACAGCCTGTAATACAGGATTACCTAGTACAGGCATCTTACATTATTATACCTACATTAGTTATCTTTTATTGAAACTGTGTTTTTACCTTTTCAAATTTTGAATAAAGATTTTTTTTTTTTTTTTTAACTATCAGGACCAGACAACCGTCCGATTGAAGGATCCCCCCTTTCTAATAGTGGTTGCAGAAATTGATTCCCTGTTCCACCTACCTTCAAAAGAGCATCATTTACAAATACAGAACTTTGATGAAAATATCTCTCATTTGTATTCAGAAAACATTAATGTTATTAAATTTTAAAGATGGTACCAAACATTTTAAACAAGTTTTGTTCGTAAACCTATACAAAGATAAATTTAACGTTAAAGTTATCCTTACGTTAATTAGGATACCAACCAAGGTTGTAACAATACGGACGTTAATACGTTTTGACAACAAAGTTAGTTTCGAGACTTGACATTCCTTAATTTTCCTTCTTAACGTAAGTCGTTTGTTCGTGTTTCCTGTTTCAAATTCAAATTAAATTTGTTGCATCCATAATGTACATACGGGTGGTAAATATAAGTTACAGAAACAATTATGGACCCTGTCGGGCACAGCAATTTTCTAGATACAGTCGGTGTCCAGGAGAGAGGAACAGCGCTTAATATTTTCCTTATTAATTAACATTTCATTTTCTATTTGCCATCTATCTGTTTTTATGTGTATAAATGTACTTATATTAAAAATGAATGTTCAATAGACACATTGATATCTGAATGTATGATAATTTTCGATGACAATGATGAAAATTGCGACAATAGTAGGAGTAGATACTGAACCGATAACGAAAATGTTTTACTTTTAGAAAGAAAAATTATTGTTAGATATCATAGTTTTTTATCTCAACAAAACGGTTGCACGGTTCCTGCTCCCCTAGCCAAGTTACAAACGTTTCGTATCGAATCTCTTTTTACAATCGATACCGCCTTCTATTTATATGGTGTGACCACGTGACTTAACGTTCAGATGTGTCATTCCCATACATTGATTCGTTTTCTACTGGCGTTATCGATTGTAGATTGTCAACTTGGCTACAGGTGCTGTTGGCGAGACCACGTAAATAATGCCGATTTTTTTTTTCTTATTATTGATAGGCTCGCGCTTGACAACCATCTCACCTGATCGTAAGCGATGATGTGGTCGACGATGTAGCACGCTTACCTAGAAGAAACCTATTCACTCTTGACTTAAAGACTCCCAGGTTAGCGGTGAAATAGCTATGTACTTACATAAACTCACGCCTTTTTTTCATGGAGGTATAGGCAGAAATTACAGAATGCCACCAGCTGTGATCCTTACATACATCTTTTGTTTCATTTAAGTTCATACATCTAGTTTAGATAATATATTTTTATATGGTTCTAGCGGACGCCTCACGGTTTCACCCGCGTAGTTCCCGTTCCCGTTGGAATACAGGGATAAAAGTAGCCTGTGTCACCCGGGGATAATGTAGCTTTCCATAGGTGAAAGATTTTTTTTATAATCAGTTCAGTAGTTTCGGAGCCTATTCGGTACAAACAAACAAACAAATCATTTCTCCTTATAGTATTGGTTTAGACTAGCTTCTGCCAGCGGCTTCACCCGCGTGAAAGTCGAAAATTATCCCGAGGAAACATATTCCCGGAATAAAAAGTATCCTCTGTCTGTGCTTTTCCTGGCTATAATCGATCTCTGTGCTAAATTTCATCCAGATCCGTTTAGCCGTTTGAGTGTGAAGAAGTAAAAAACATAAACACTCACAAACTGTCCTTTATAATATTAGTGAGACAACATTTTTTTTTGGGTTGCGAAAACATCCAATTACTTCTCCCGCTCTGGGTGAAACGTGAAGGCGTGTTAAACTTTTACTAACTAAAACTCACCCGTGTTCCTTTAGTTGCTTGTGCCAGGGCCACGGTAACTCTCTTTCAAATTTATCCGCGGCCCAGACAGACATCGGCCCTAGCGGGCTCCGTCAGTTTTTGCTGACATCTCTTGAGGCGCCCTTTACTCGCTATTAGTGTGATACCTGCTGAAACTATGATGTTCTTTTCTTTAATTCGAGTATGTATAAGCGCTACTGGGTGAGAGCATAAGCGAGGTCCTTCTTTCGATTCATGGATCGGTCAAAGTGTCTGAAATTTTTTCAGCAGTAGCCCGGAGTTTCGACTTAAGGCCGGTTTATGGCAATATTTTCACCCCCTAATACATGAGCATTAAAAAAATAACTGCTGAAATGTGTTGGAATAGCGATGTTTCCTGGGTAGAAAAATGATAGTTCAATTTTTTTTAATCAAAATCATTATTTTTATTCAATTAGGCCATCAAGCGACACTTTTGAAAGTCAAAATAAAAGTAATAATAATTGATTCTACCATCTATTCGGAAATGTAGCTTGTTATGGAGAATAACGGGCAAGAAACTCCATACTTACTCTTTTAAAAAAGTGTTTCACAAGTATTTGGTTCGCTTATTCTTGGTGGAAAAATACATATGTGTGAGAACGATGTAAAAAGACGTAAAAGCGTTTAGAGTAAAACAAGCAATTAAAAAATACAATAAAAAGGTAATTAAAAACAGGGCGAGGCTAAGTTATGACCAATCCCAACTAATGGCACCCGTTCACGAACATAACACATGGATCGGCACTACTCAGCCAACACATAACCAACGGAATGATCCAACACATGTTCCCATCAGAGAGACATTAGAGAGAGCATAATACACTATCAACTGCCAGGGCACACTAAAGTCAACGAACGACATATTGGTACAGTAAATGGTAGATTTACAGTTGGTACATAGTGCTCACATATTATATGCTGTGCAGTTATACGTATATAATACTAAAATAAATTGAGTGTATATAACACAAATATATTCACACAGTCTTCAGCAGGTCCAACAAAACTTCAGAACTTTTCTGCTTATCACTTGTTTTTGTGCCCTAGTGGCTGTTGAGCAGGACTAGCGTTGAGCCAAGCATTTTAATCAACGATGTAATCTCCCAACTTATAATATGCCTGCCTGCATAGTGTGCAATTTATTCAAATTTTGAATTTCGCCTCATTCTGTTCTAGAATGTGGGGAGGTATTTTATATTGTATGATTTTATACAGTACCCCATAAAAGATGACGCTACTTTAGCCAGCCTGAAACCTGGTTGAATTAATTGGTCCCTATTTCTAGTAGCATAGTTATGTCTATCGCTGTTTTTACTAAAAATATGTAAATTATTTCTAACGTACATGATGTTGTAGCGTCACATGTAAATGAACTAGTCCTAGTCTAGTGTATCTAATAGTCTAGTATATCTTGTTTTATATAGATTATGTGTAAACCAACGGACAAGATGATTTACTTGAAAAAACAAAATTGGCAAAACATAGCGCACTACCAAATTTTTAAGATCTTGCATGTAATTATTACCTATGTTTTACAAATAAATGATTTTGATTTGGTTTTGACTGACGTCGATGGACGGCCGCAACGATGTTCGTCTTCCGTGCTCGTTCTCCCTACTAGAAATTGAGAAGCCCACCTTGCGACAGTGGAAAACGGCGGCGCAGACTCTCCTAATGTTGCCTCCAAATCGCAATGAATCTCTTGCGTCGTTAACTTTTTTAAACAGAGGTATTTAATAACGACTCGCACTTCGTTTTTTCTCCATTTTCGAGAACACGTTCAGACACGAAGCAAACAAATTACTTTTTCTTTATTAATATTACAAATATGTATCTGAGCTGTGCCTGCCAGTATATATTTTTTTCTTACCAAGGAGTATGTCGTTCTCACTACTTTTTGATCCCTCCTAGTACTTGCCGTATTTTGTAAATCGATCCCTAAGCAACTTCTAAAAAAAATGGGTTCTACAATCCCTTTCAACGTGGAGACGAGGCTCATACAAAACTCGTTTCCTAGTTCATGAATACGTAAACATTATTCCTTTTACATCAACAGAGACTGCAATGGGGACAAAGCTCGACGGTGACCAGAGTTCAGCTACCGTGGACTATAAGAACGCTATTCTGAACATAGGCATACAGACGTTGAGCCGGATCACAAAAATCTGGATGCACAATGACGTCATCTACAAAAACTCTTCTGAAGGCAAGGAGTTTGCCAAAACCCTTTCCGTAGCTCAGTCTTTTGCAGACAATGTTATAATGGACAGGAAAGAACAAAGGGCACAATATAAAGGAGTTGAAGAAGCTGAATCATGTGATGGTATTGGAACTAAGAGGAGACTGGCTATGCTGGATCTATTGCTAGAGGCAGAAGAGAAAGGGGAGATTGATATGGAAGGCATCAGGGATGAGGTCAACACTTTTATGTTTGCGGTAAGTCAGTACAATGATTTAGGCCCAACGTGTTTGAAACAAAATTTTGCCACGGTCAAACAACATTAACGGATATGGAATGAAACGATGATTTGAATCCGTTAAAGCTATTTCCATTTAATAATCAGTGACGCGAATGTACTCCTAAAAATGTGAAATAATACATTTTCGTGAGTGAAATTGATTTTCAATTTTTGATTTGATTGATTTGATTACGATTTCCGACGTAAAACCAGGCAATTAAGTTTAATAAATATGGGCTCACTCAATAAACTCATAAAATGATTCGTGGAACATTCTGCCCATCTTTTGAACAAATTCACAATTGCCCATGGATAATAAAAAAAATAGAAATAAAAGATTATCATTTTTAACACTGATAAAATTAAAACAAGACGAAAGTAATAGAATTTTTTATCATGTAAAATATTTGGGAATATTTATATAAAACCAATATTATGTTACTGTGTCTCGTAAATAGAAGATTGATAACTGTTTCTTTTTTTATAAAAATATGTACCTCAGAATTAAAGTGTTTTGTTTCCAGGGTCACGACACCACGGCCATAGCTCTCACATTTGGTCTGATGCTGCTGGCAGATCACGAAGATGTTCAGGTAAATAAAAAATCTACACTCATAATTTTAAGTAACACTACCAGTTGACCCCGTAGTCAAATGTAGTCACATTTTTTTTATAGATACCGATATCGTCTGTCTATTAAGTTTCACTAGTGATTTAAATTTGATTCTGAATAAAGGTTTTGATTGAAGTGAAACTACGCACTAAGCCACAATATTTATCCGTTGAGTGAAACTCAAGACAGTAAAGGCGTGAGCTGAGGGCAACAGAAAAAGTAAACCTCATTCTTACCTCAAGTGGCTCTCTCGTGTAAGGCCCCGACCAAGGTGAGGAACTTGTACGGTAGCGGCAGTGGGCGCGGGGTATCAAACATAGGAAACGACCGTTTGCGATCATACTGAAATGACTTCAGCGGGTGTGAGGGAGGGGCTAGCGAGCGAGCGATCGTCTTTTGTTTTAATCTGATAAAATACGTCTATATTTGAATTCAGAATTGAAAAATATACCAGGCCCCTCAGAAAGTATTGCGAAAAAAAGTTTTTATATATGGGAGACTGGCCAGTTATAATGTTTTTCGAAAATATGATTATTTATAAGTAAAAATAAGTAAGTTCCAATTTCAAAATTTCCCTCCACATTTTTTGCGAGTTAATTCAAAGTATTGTGTCTCACTGAAATATGGATCTGCGCCGGGAACATTTTAGAGCTATGATTTTATACGATTTCAAGTGTCGCCTGAAACCGGATGAATCGTACGATAGACTTCAAATGGCATTCATGGATGAAGGCCCTTCCAAGGCAACCGTGTATCGTTGGTATAACGAATTCAAGCGCGGTCGACCAACTTTGGGGGATGACGAAAGAAGCGGTCGCCCTTTGACGGCTGTTACCGAAGAAAACGTGCTAGCAGTGAAAAATTTAATCCAAGACAATAGGCGAATTACATATCAGAAGATTCAACACATATTGAAGATTGGATCGGGAAGCGTTCACGAGATTCTACACAGCCATCTTTGCGTGAGGAGGATAGTATCACGCTGGGTGCCGCACAACCTCACCGATGCTCAGAAGCAGGCCCGGGTGGAATGGTGCCGTGATATGCTTAACAAATTTGAAGCAGGCTCGTCTCGGCGTGTTTACGACATCGTTACAGGTGATGAGTCCTGGATTTATCAATACGACCCAGAAACCAAGCGCCAGTCGACTGTTTGGGTGTTTCAAAATGAGCCAACGCCTACCAAAGTGAAGCGATCTAGAAGCGGGGGGTAAGATTTTGATCGCTAGCTTTTTTAATTTGACTGGCCACTTGGTATCAATTCCCTTACGGGATCAAAGAAGCATTAATGCCGAATGGTATACTACCAAATGTTTGCCAGAAGTTTTCTCTGTTATAAGCAACAAGCGACCAAACACAGGGCTCCGCGGGCTACTGCTCCACCACGACAATGCACCTGCGCACACCGCACTCAAAACGAGGGACTTCCTGGACAGCACGCCAGTCAAACTCCTGGGTCACCCTCCTTACAGCCCTGATCTAGCACCGTGTGACTTCTTTTTATTCCCAAAAATAAAAAATCAGCTCAAAGGGATACAATTTTCGTCGCCGGAAGATGCGCTGGCTGCGTTCGAGCAGGCTGTAAACGAGGTGTCTGCGGCGGACTGGAAAAAGTGTTTTGAAAACTGGTTTAGGCGCATGAATCTTTGTATAGAGGCTGGTGGAAAGTACTTTGAAAAGATTTAATAAAAATATATGTACGTATAGAACAATTTTTTTTAGTTTCGCAAAACTTTCTGAGTGTCCCACGTACATATTTTGGAACAGAGACTCTATTTCATACAATGATACAAGACAAATTTCAAACATTGCAACCCATATTTATTAAGTAATTTTTAATATAAATGGTCACATAAAAATCTATTTAAAGTACAAAATATTAAAGTCGATACTTGCGTTGTTGTTGGATTGAAATTATAAATTCAAATATAGCCTCTATACTACACGCTCCAAAAACTAGTAAAGTCGTGATGCATTGGGGCCAAGAGCTATTAGAGTAAGGTTATTTATATTGTTCTTAAGGGACAAACGTATTTATATGATTTGCATTCATCTGTCCCTTACGCACAATGGCAATAACCTTGCCCTCCTGTGGTCACCTAATCGCTTCCGCCCCCGCGCCCGCACCCGCCATATTCACCGCGCGTTCACTCTGGACTAGACATATATGTATGAGATGAATCCTTACGGGATAAAATGCATACTATGAGCATATTAAGCATTTCTTTTTCATATTCTTTAAATTTCCCTAGTTGCAAATTGAAATAAGAAGAACAAATAAAATAACAAGACACTCAGTTGCGCTTTTAGTATAACCTTCTTGGTAGCATAAGCAGAAATGAAATTCCATTTTTCCTCTCTCAAAGAAAATGCATAAAATTTTCAGTTTTCTCTAACAAAGGATGTGTATTTTTTTAATTCGAAAACAGTTAAAGTCCCGAATATCCCGTAAAAGTGCAACAAAAACATTTATAACGTTATAACGTATTCCACATGTTAGTAGCAACAATAAAATAGTAATAGTGTAATAATAAAGTAAATAATAATAAAGTAGTAAAACAAAAACAAAAGTACTAAGTGACTCAAATGATCATTATAACAGTTTTTATGTAACAATAAACAAACTCATATTTGTGTTACATATATAAGTTTTGTTGGACACAATCACCTATCCTAAAAAATACTTATTAGAACTAGTTACGGATCTATTAATTCAACCACATTTACGCATGTCACTGTGGCGTGGAGGCGTAGCTATCTGTCGCATCGATCTACCTGTTGGAGGTTCGAATCCGAGCGCATACAGTTTGACTTTTTGAGAATTATAAAATATATACTAGTTTATCTTTCTGCAAAATTAAAAGGAATCTCGGAACATGAGTACTTCAACAGAACATATTACAATTCGGAGACGACAACGTTCAAGCTTTTTGAGTAACAGCAGTAATATGACATTATCACAGTCGATATTTCAGTCAACAATTCGCAGTTTACCTGATACCTCAATTGGGAGCCAAAGTGTTAACAAAAAGGAATTTAAAATAAACCAGTTAAAAGAGGAATAACAAACTGCAAATCAAAAAATAGAAAACAAGTAAAACACTGTTCCAAAGAAAAAGATTTAGATAAATACAAGAAACTAATAGATGTTTATAAAAAAAGTAGGAATATCAGATAGCCATATACTACGAACATCAAAGAACGAGAAAGAAAAGAACAAATATAGAAAAACATAACACCTTCAACAGGAGTACTCCTAAATTACCATCTTAAAACATAAGTAATCTACAAACAGAAAAATCTCAGTTACCGGTAACTCTGCCTGAACTACCAAGCTGATCGTGAGGAAGAAAAAGAAGCAGTCATTCACAAAAAAAAAACGTTACATAAAATAAATATGAAATCTACCAGAAACATACTGAACGTGCAAGAAACATCTCGGAAAAGACGTATAAACATTATTATCATGGCGGATCACCAAGGAAGAATGGTCCAGAATTTACTACAACGCTTGGTTGGTGGCGATTTTTACGTAACATGTATGTGGAAACAAGGTGCAAGAATATGCGATGTGCTGAACAGCTTAGAAAGTATAATATGGACATTTTCTAAGGATGATTACATAGTTATAGTGTAATGATATAACCAGCGTGATTTTCACTGAAAAACCATATAATAGATTCGTTAACAGTTTGGCTGCCAGAGAACGAGACACAATAGAAAATGTATTGTTTGTCGGGCATCTGGCAGTTAAGGTGTTAATGTAAATAAACTTAATTAGGAGCTAACATTTGTTTGTAGTAAATTTAGCAATGTACATTACTTGCAGTTGGATTTTAAAAACATCTGCCGAGAGGCATACACTTCTGTCTTAATTTATGCAGGTCTTGGCAAAGAGAGATATTGCGTATAAATTATAAATTAAAATTTGGTCCATATAGTGACATAGGAATAACTAACACACATACAACTATGGTGGATGGTGCCACACAAACAACAATATCCAGAATACCGTAAATAGTTGCAAACATGAACAGAAGGAAAACGAAATCTTGAAAAATATAAACAGCGAACCTGTATGTCGTAATTCATCGGTGTCACCAAAAATCAACAATTTTTTTCGTCAATAATCTCATTAGTATCTTGCATCAGAACATCAATGGTCTTATCAGTAAATCCGATGAACTTTCACTGTACTTATTCGAGGTAGAACGCAACAATAAACATGTTGACGTTCTTTGTATCACTGAACATAATATGCTAAACGAGGATACCTATTCGCTTAAAATGCCCAATTACTCGTTAATTTCTTCTTACGTTAGACACAATAGAAATGGAGGAGCATGCATTTTGGTATACAATAATCAAAAAGCAAAAAAATATGATATTAAAGAACATACTATGAGAAATAGTATAATGCAGTGCCATTGAACTTGTAGAACATAGTATAATTATTATCAACATATACAGACCTCCTATCAATAAACTAAAAAAGGTTAAAATATTTTTTCATAATCTTAATACTACGAAGATAATCGTATGTGGTGATTTTAATATAAATAGGCTAAAAAGGGAGTAAAATGTAATAAAATTTGAGCAACTACTGGCTAGCTATAATCTTGAACTAATGATTGATGAACCCACGCGTTTAACTAGTAAAACATGTATTGATAACTTCATTTGTAATAAAAAAGGCTCCAGGTACGAAATATTTCTGTCAGATCACACTGCTAAACTACTGCAATATCCAGTGAAAGAAAGTTGAAACATCACACATTTAAAAAAATATAAACGAGACTATAGCTCGTCTAATACGGATAAGTTCGTTAAATGTATCCAAAATCTCACCTTTTGGGATGTCTAAAATGCTGAAACAGCGGATGATGCATTCAGTAAATTTCATGATTTATTTAAATTATTCTTTGACCTCTGTCCCTTCTCTGTAATTAAAGTTGAAATCCCTACACACAAGCGACCAAATCTACTACATAAAGATTCGTACAAAGTATACAATAGAAGATTAAAAACAATAATTAAATTAACTCAAAAATCTCAAAAAGATTACTATATTAAAACGTCAATTAATAAAGCTAAAGCTACATGGAAGGTTGTTAATAATTATAAAACAAATGTTCACGAGATTAAGAAAATTAACAAAATAAATGTAAAAGATGTACCAATCACAGATCCAACTACTATAGCTAATGAGTTCAACCATTTTTTCACGATTCAAATACCAAATAACCAATCTATTAATAATAATCAGCATTATATAATTAAATATAATAATTCAACTATTTATGAGCCCGTGTAGTCCTAAAACTGTCGCCCAAATAATAAAATCCCTTAAAAACACCAATAGCACAGAATATGATGGAATAAGTGAAAATACTTAAGGTAGTGGCAGAATAATTAATAGCACCAACACTCTCTCATATAATAAATAAATGTATCGAAGAAGGGGCATTTTCATCAAAATTAAAATTGACCATGGACATTCTAATATTTAAAAAGAGGATAGAGAAAATATGAATTGTTATAGACCTATATCGCTAATACCTGTCTTATCGAAAGTTTTTGAAAAAGTTATTTATAGCAATCTATATAATTACTTCGAAAAACACAACATTTTGTCCGGAGAACAAATGGGTTTCAGGAAAAATAAATCGATTATAAATGCATTTTACACTTTTTTGATAATAGTACTAAAAGGTATAGATAATAAAAAAGGAGTCACAGCACTCAATATGGATATGATGAAAGCCTTCAACTGCGTCAATCATAATGTGTTGTTGAATAAATTGGAAATGTAGGGAATACGAGGCAATGCTAGAGATCTCATAAAATCATACTTAAGTGACAGAAAACAACAAATTGAAATATCTAGCATTTCGCACATCTCAAAAGTAGAAAAGAAACATTTGTCAACACCAATAAGAGTCTGTAAAGGCGTACTACAAGGGAGCAATCTAGATCCCTTGCTATTTATTATATACATTAACGATCTCCCTAAATCAATCAAATTCCCCATGGTTCTGCATGCTGATGATAGTACTGCTATATTTGTATCTGAAGACCCTAAGACACAAAAACATGAAATAAACTGTAGGCTATCATTTATTGTTAACTGGTTAAATCTTAATCATAGCACTTTAAATATAAGTAACGAACAAATAAAAATACACAATATCAGTACTACAAAATTTCTAGGACTGCACAAAGACTCAGGCATGACATGGAGAACACATATTGAACAAGTATGCACAAAACTAAGTCGTTATTCATATGCCATTTCTATGCTTCGAAAAGTTGTAAAGCAAAGTGCTCTTTTGTCCGCTTATCATATATATGTAGGTTCGACACTTAGATATGGTATAATGTTCTGGGGAAATGCTAATGAGAGAGAAACCATATTTAAAGCTCAAAATAAATGTATCCGAGCGATTTGTGCATTAAATACGACTGAAACATGTAAACCGCACTTTATTAATTAAAAAATATTGACTTGCCCATCATTGTACATCTATGAACAAGCATTAGACATAAGAACAAACCTAAATAATTATGAAACTTTAAAAAATTCAGGACTTGCCACTACACTCAATGGAATAAGCCATAGAACAGCTATGTTTGATAAGAGTGCATTTTGTATGGACCTTAGAATATATAATAAACTACCTAAGTCAATGATATTCAAATAAACAGATACGTTATACACTCACAAAACAATTGAAAAAAGTGTTCCGCGCAGCAGCGGCAGCACACATACACACTTTTCATTCATCTGACATTTCACTACAATGTCGAAAGGGATGGCTTGATAAAACAAACAAGAAAAAAAGAGACAGCTAGTGTTTGTCACTTGCGTGTGAATGTAAACAAACATTATTCTGACAACCAATGTTTTTTCTTTTTGTAACCTCTAAATATCAGAAAATTAGGAAAAAAAATTGAAATAAATTAGTAAATTGAGGTGTATTGCGTATTTACATTTGGTATGAGATCCCTTCTGTTTTATGTAATTTGTTATTATAATTGGTACACTTTCTAAATACACACGATGGCATTTTTTTAATTTTGTTTTTTTTTTCAACAAAGCGTATGGCTCTTCGCCATGCGTGACATAAACTAAAGACTAAATCATACAATTGTCTACTATTCGAGTCTTCACAATGCGCGCGCTTATAACATATCTGTTTATTTGAATATCATTGACCTAAGTACATAAAATAATCTAATAATTTCAATTTATTTAAAAACCAATAAAAAAAATTTTTTTAATTCAAAAGGCGTTATTATTCTGTAAATGATTATTTGAATGAGAAAATAATGTAATAATTAAGTTTATCATTTGTATCAATAATATGATTATTAATTGTGTAGATCATGAAATTGTTAATTAATATTAAAAAAAATATTAATTTTATTGTTATATTTTGCACACCTGTCATGGTAGGCTATGGTCTAAAAAAATATAAAATGTCACACTGACAACTACCCATCATCATCATCAGCATAGACTGACCACTGGGAACATTAATAGTAATGTTCCCACTGCTGGGACACAGGCCTCCTCTGTGAGAGATCGCCATATTTAGTAAATAAATGATTTGATTTAGATTTTATTGTATTTGAACGGGATAACTGATATTGCGATGATTACATTTAAAATGATTAGATAGTTGTTTTTAAGGTCAATTTCATAAACTAATTGCAATAACTGAGCTTGAAGCCAACTGTAATGATGATTATATTGATGGACTCGCTTTTGACCACTATCTCTCCTGATGGTAAGCCATGATGTGGTCTACGGAGCACGCTTGCCTAGAAGTAACATTTTCACTATTGACTTAAAGATATAATAGCTATGAGGATACACAGAAAATAAAGTTAAAGTAATCATAAGTTCCTTTTAAAATCAGCTGTTCCGAAAGCACTAAAGAGGATTCCAATAAAAGAAAACTGATTATATCAATAAGTCAGGTTCCAAAATCACAATATACCTTTTATTTATTTATTAATCATAAAATCCACCGCTCTTAAAAATACCCTAACTGTACTAACTGCACTACTACTGTAGGCTATCATGGATTTACAATGTATCAACTGTATAAAAAAAAATTGCAACGGAAACTTCGAACAACAAAACAGTAAACTCGTGTTAAGTGTGCAAGAGTAGTAGTGTGTTTAATTAAATTTACGAAGAACTCGTTACAAAATCTTTGAACTCAATAATGTTGCTATTTTTTAAAATGGCTATTTAGCCACATTTAGTGATTTTTGGGGTTCACGTCATCGGCATGCTACTGTGACAGCGTCATTGACATGCTTATATGACGTGTGGCGCCAGTAAAAACATAAATCCGTCAGTTATTCTAAATTTTTAAGTTTTGACTGCCTATATTTTTTCCTGATGAGCTCGTTCTAAACATCGCTCTCGCCTGATGGTATACGATGGTATACAATAGAGCAAGCGAGCCCAAAAGATGCCTGATTACTTTTGCTTGGGAGGCTGACTGGTGATAGGTGTTTTCTATCTTTATTCACATCTATCCTTTTCCAGGACCGTATTTGTGAGGAAGTCGAGAGTATCCTGAACGGTTCTGAACACGTGACCATATCAGACCTGGTTAACATGAAATACCTGGAGGCTGTCATCAAGGAGATCCTGAGGCTGTATCCTAGCGTGCCCTTCATCGGACGCACTGTTGTTGAAGACTTCAAAATGGGTAAGGCTGAATGATACAAAACTGGCACTAAGTACGATATAAATATATACAGTATGTGCATATTTCTTATCTGACCCAATAATAGCATGACTCCGCTGTGTGAGAGAGGCGTTATAAGTTTGTGTATTTGTGTATCAGTCTGTGGCATCATAGCTCCTAAACGGATAAACCGATGTTCATTCCGTTTTATTTTTGTTTGAAAAGTGACTTTATTGAGAGTGTTCTTAGGAACTTCTTAGCTATGTTTGATGAAAATCGGTTCAGTCGTTCAAAACCTAAAGTTATGGTTTTCGGAAGATATTGTGTCATAATTACGTGTTTAACAGATTGTCGATCGAAGCGTGTCTACTATTACTAGATAAATTATGTAGCACGAAATAAAAATGTGTCGGAGGTTTTTTAAATTTTACTTGTTTACTACGGATCCATGTCGAACGTAAAGAATTTCACCATCCCATATCTTTCCGAGGGTGTAGTAAGAGGTGACTAAGGGTTCAGAGAATGGGCAGCAACGTTGTGCACTTTAACAACAAATTGCTATCGCCGACCTGCCTGCCAAGCGTGGCCATTACGTCAATCTTCGAGTACGACTTCATCATGTCAACCAAGAAGCAAATGTTCAATGATGTCTCAGTGATCAATTCGGTGAAAACTGGGAGCGATCACCGTATGGTAAACAGGGAGGCGTCATATCTCCGAAACTGTTCACCGCTGCACTGGAGAATGTCTTCAAGGTTCTGGACTGGAGAGGACTAGGCATCAACGTCAATGGCGAGTACATCACTAACTTTCAGTTTTCCGATGAAATAGTGATCATGGCTGAGACCGTGGAGGACCTCAGTATAACGGTCAATGACTTAAGTAGAGCTACCGGAAGAGTCGGTCTTAGGATGAACATGGACAAAACCAAGGTGACGTTGAATGTTCATGTTACACCAACTCCTATCTGGGTCGGAGACTCTACTCTCGAAGTTGTGGACGACTATGTATTCCTGGGGCGAACGATCCAGTTGGGTAGGGCCAACTTCGAGAAAAAGGTAAAGCGTCGATTCCGACTCGGATGAGCAGCGTTCTGGAAGTAGCGCTGTATTAGTATAACTACTCCTTCCCCTGTTTGAAGCTATCTCTCAACTAAATGTCATCATTTCTTGTTTGAGCTTAGTCGTTAAAACAATATATTAAAACAGATAAGACAAATCATTAAATTTCAAAAAAACACATCCGAATTGAGAACCTCTTCCTTTTCGGGAAGTCGGTTAAAAAATGCTTTGAAATAATTTATTTAAGTGGTTGCATGCACGAGATCCTGCGTTAGAAGCTCGGATTGGGAAAAGTGTTCTTAGATTTTTAACCGACTTTCCAAAAACGGAGGAGGTTCTCAAATTGTATGTATATTTTTTTTTAATGTATTTTCAGGCATAACTCCGTCATACATAAAAGGATTTGCAAATTTTATTCCAAAACGGTCTCATTTAAATTTGGTAAAGATCTGTTGAAGAACTTCGGAGGTATACAATAGAACTCTTCAATTAATGATGGCAAATCTCTCGGGCTTGCTGCAATCGGATGTCTATTTATTATTTACACCATTTCATAACATACCAGCACGCTAGTAAAAACATGTATTGATAACTTCATTTGTAATAAAAAAGGCTCCAGGTACGAAATATTTCTGTCAGATCACACTGCTAAACTACTGCAATATCCAGTGAAAGAAAGTTGAAACATCACACATTTAAAAAAATATAAACGAGACTATAGCTCGTCTAATACGGATAAGTTCGTTAAATGTATCCAAAATCTCACCTTTTGGGATGTCTAAAATGCTGAAACAGCGGATGATGCATTCAGTAAATTTCATGATTTATTTAAATTATTCTTTGACCTCTGTCCCTTCTCTGTAATTAAAGTTGAAATCCCTACACACAAGCGACCAAATCTACTACATAAAGATTCGTACAAAGTATACAATAGAAGATTAAAAACAATAATTAAATTAACTCAAAAATCTCAAAAAGATTACTATATTAAAACGTCAATTAATAAAGCTAAAGCTACATGGAAGGTTGTTAATAATTATAAAACAAATGTTCACGAGATTAAGAAAATTAACAAAATAAATGTAAAAGATGTACCAATCACAGATCCAACTACTATAGCTAATGAGTTCAACCATTTTTTCACGATTCAAATACCAAATAACCAATCTATTAATAATAATCAGCATTATATAATTAAATATAATAATTCAACTATTTATGAGCCCGTGTAGTCCTAAAACTGTCGCCCAAATAATAAAATCCCTTAAAAACACCAATAGCACAGAATATGATGGAATAAGTGAAAATACTTAAGGTAGTGGCAGAATAATTAATAGCACCAACACTCTCTCATATAATAAATAAATGTATCGAAGAAGGGGCATTTTCATCAAAATTAAAATTGACCATGGACATTCTAATATTTAAAAAGAGGATAGAGAAAATATGAATTGTTATAGACCTATATCGCTAATACCTGTCTTATCGAAAGTTTTTGAAAAAGTTATTTATAGCAATCTATATAATTACTTCGAAAAACACAACATTTTGTCCGGAGAACAAATGGGTTTCAGGAAAAATAAATCGATTATAAATGCATTTTACACTTTTTTGATAATAGTACTAAAAGGTATAGATAATAAAAAAGGAGTCACAGCACTCAATATGGATATGATGAAAGCCTTCAACTGCGTCAATCATAATGTGTTGTTGAATAAATTGGAAATGTAGGGAATACGAGGCAATGCTAGAGATCTCATAAAATCATACTTAAGTGACAGAAAACAACAAATTGAAATATCTAGCATTTCGCACATCTCAAAAGTAGAAAAGAAACATTTGTCAACACCAATAAGAGTCTGTAAAGGCGTACTACAAGGGAGCAATCTAGATCCCTTGCTATTTATTATATACATTAACGATCTCCCTAAATCAATCAAATTCCCCATGGTTCTGCATGCTGATGATAGTACTGCTATATTTGTATCTGAAGACCCTAAGACACAAAAACATGAAATAAACTGTAGGCTATCATTTATTGTTAACTGGTTAAATCTTAATCATAGCACTTTAAATATAAGTAACGAACAAATAAAAATACACAATATCAGTACTACAAAATTTCTAGGACTGCACAAAGACTCAGACATGACATGGAGAACACATATTGAACAAGTATGCACAAAACTAAGTCGTTATTCATATGCCATTTCTATGCTTCGAAAAGTTGTAAAGCAAAGTGCTCTTTTGTCCGCTTATCATATATATGTAGGTTCGACACTTAGATATGGTATAATGTTCTGGGGAAATGCTAATGAGAGAGAAACCATATTTAAAGCTCAAAATAAATGTATCCGAGCGATTTGTGCATTAAATACGACTGAAACATGTAAACCGCACTTTATTAATTAAAAAATATTGACTTGCCCATCATTGTACATCTATGAACAAGCATTAGACATAAGAACAAACCTAAATAATTATGAAACTTTAAAAAATTCAGGACTTGCCACTACACTCAATGGAATAAGCCATAGAACAGCTATGTTTGATAAGAGTGCATTTTGTATGGACCTTAGAATATATAATAAACTACCTAAGTCAATGATATTCAAATAAACAGATACGTTATACACTCACAAAACAATTGAAAAAAGTGTTCCGCGCAGCAGCGGCAGCACACATACACACTTTTCATTCATCTGACATTTCACTACAATGTCGAAAGGGATGGCTTGATAAAACAAACAAGAAAAAAAGAGACAGCTAGTGTTTGTCACTTGCGTGTGAATGTAAACAAACATTATTCTGACAACCAATGTTTTTTCTTTTTGTAACCTCCAAATATCAGAAAATTAGGAAAAAAAATTGAAATAAATTAGTAAATTGAGGTGTATTGCGTATTTACATTTGGTATGAGATCCCTTCTGTTTTATGTAATTTGGTATTATAATTGGTACACTTTCTAAATACACACGATGGCATTTTTTTAATTTTGTTTTTTTTTTCAACAAAGCGTATGGCTCTTCGCCATGCGTGACATAAACTAAAGACTAAATCATACAATTGTCTACTATTCGAGTCTTCACAATGCGCGCGCTTATAACATATCTGTTTATTTGAATATCATTGACCTAAGTACATAAAATAATCTAATAATTTCAATTTATTTAAAAACCAATAAAAAATTTTTTTTTAATTCAAAAGGCGTTATTATTCTGTAAATGATTATTTGAATGAGAAAATAATGTAATAATTAAGTTTATCATTTGTATCAATAATATGATTATTAATTGTGTAGATCATGAAATTGTTAATTAATATTAAAAAAAATATTAATTTTATTGTTATATTTTGCACACCTGTCATGGTAGGCTATGGTCTAAAAAAATATAAAATGTCACACTGACAACTACCCATCATCATCATCAGCATAGACTGACCACTGGGAACATTAATAGTAATGTTCCCACTGCTGGGACACAGGCCTCCTCTGTGAGAGATCGCCATATTTAGTAAATAAATGATTTGATTTAGATTTTATTGTATTTGAACGGGATAACTGATATTGCGATGATTACATTTAAAATGATTAGATAGTTGTTTTTAAGGTCAATTTCATAAACTAATTGCAATAACTGAGCTTGAAGCCAACTGTAATGATGATTATATTGATGGACTCGCTTTTGACCACTATCTCTCCTGATGGTAAGCCATGATGTGGTCTACGGAGCACGCTTGCCTAGAAGTAACATTTTCACTATTGACTTAAAGATATAATAGCTATGAGGATACACAGAAAATAAAGTTAAAGTAATCATAAGTTCCTTTTAAAATCAGCTGTTCCGAAAGCACTAAAGAGGATTCCAATAAAAGAAAACTGATTATATCAATAAGTCAGGTTCCAAAATCACAATATACCTTTTATTTATTTATTAATCATAAAATCCACCGCTCTTAAAAATACCCTAACTGTACTAACTGCACTACTACTGTAGGCTATCATGGATTTACAATGTATCAACTGTATAAAAAAAAATTGCAACGGAAACTTCGAACAACAAAACAGTAAACTCGTGTTAAGTGTGCAAGAGTAGTAGTGTGTTTAATTAAATTTACGAAGAACTCGTTACAAAATCTTTGAACTCAATAATGTTGCTATTTTTTAAAATGGCTATTTAGCCACATTTAGTGATTTTTGGGGTTCACGTCATCGGCATGCTACTGTGACAGCGTCATTGACATGCTTATATGACGTGTGGCGCCAGTAAAAACATAAATCCGTCAGTTATTCTAAATTTTTAAGTTTTGACTGCCTATATTTTTTCCTGATGAGCTCGTTCTAAACATCGCTCTCGCCTGATGGTATACGATGGTATACAATAGAGCAAGCGAGCCCAAAAGATGCCTGATTACTTTTGCTTGGGAGGCTGACTGGTGATAGGTGTTTTCTATCTTTATTCACATCTATCCTTTTCCAGGACCGTATTTGTGAGGAAGTCGAGAGTATCCTGAACGGTTCTGAACACGTGACCATATCAGACCTGGTTAACATGAAATACCTGGAGGCTGTCATCAAGGAGATCCTGAGGCTGTATCCTAGCGTGCCCTTCATCGGACGCACTGTTGTTGAAGACTTCAAAATGGGTAAGGCTGAATGATACAAAACTGGCACTAAGTACGATATAAATATATACAGTATGTGCATATTTCTTATCTGACCCAATAATAGCATGACTCCGCTGTGTGAGAGAGGCGTTATAAGTTTGTGTATTTGTGTATCAGTCTGTGGCATCATAGCTCCTAAACGGATAAACCGATGTTCATTCCGTTTTATTTTTGTTTGAAAAGTGACTTTATTGAGAGTGTTCTTAGGAACTTCTTAGCTATGTTTGATGAAAATCGGTTCAGTCGTTCAAAACCTAAAGTTATGGTTTTCGGAAGATATTGTGTCATAATTACGTGTTTAACAGATTGTCGATCGAAGCGTGTCTACTATTACTAGATAAATTATGTAGCACGAAATAAAAATGTGTCGGAGGTTTTTTAAATTTTACTTGTTTACTACGGATCCATGTCGAACGTAAAGAATTTCACCATCCCATATCTTTCCGAGGGTGTAGTAAGAGGTGACTAAGGGTTCAGAGAATGGGCAGCAACGTTGTGCACTTTAACAACAAATTGCTATCGCCGACCTGCCTGCCAAGCGTGGCCATTACGTCAATCTTCGAGTACGACTTCATCATGTCAACCAAGAAGCAAATGTTCAATGATGTCTCAGTGATCAATTCGGTGAAAACTGGGAGCGATCACCGTATGGTAAACAGGGAGGCGTCATATCTCCGAAACTGTTCACCGCTGCACTGGAGAATGTCTTCAAGGTTCTGGACTGGAGAGGACTAGGCATCAACGTCAATGGCGAGTACATCACTAACTTTCAGTTTTCCGATGAAATAGTGATCATGGCTGAGACCGTGGAGGACCTCAGTATAACGGTCAATGACTTAAGTAGAGCTACCGGAAGAGTCGGTCTTAGGATGAACATGGACAAAACCAAGGTGACGTTGAATGTTCATGTTACACCAACTCCTATCTGGGTCGGAGACTCTACTCTCGAAGTTGTGGACGACTATGTATTCCTGGGGCGAACGATCCAGTTGGGTAGGGCCAACTTCGAGAAAAAGGTAAAGCGTCGATTCCGACTCGGATGAGCAGCGTTCTGGAAGTAGCGCTGTATTAGTATAACTACTCCTTCCCCTGTTTGAAGCTATCTCTCAACTAAATGTCATCATTTCTTGTTTGAGCTTAGTCGTTAAAACAATATATTAAAACAGATAAGACAAATCATTAAATTTCAAAAAAACACATCCGAATTGAGAACCTCTTCCTTTTCGGGAAGTCGGTTAAAAAATGCTTTGAAATAATTTATTTAAGTGGTTGCATGCACGAGATCCTGCGTTAGAAGCTCGGATTGGGAAAAGTGTTCTTAGATTTTTAACCGACTTTCCAAAAACGGAGGAGGTTCTCAAATTGTATGTATATTTTTTTTTAATGTATTTTCAGGCATAACTCCGTCATACATAAAAGGATTTGCAAATTTTATTCCAAAACGGTCTCATTTAAATTTGGTAAAGATCTGTTGAAGAACTTCGGAGGTATACAATAGAACTCTTCAATTAATGATGGCAAATCTCTCGGGCTTGCTGCAATCGGATGTCTATTTATTATTTACACCATTTCATAACATACCAGCACGCTAGTACGCGTTAAACGGGTAAGCAGATGTGTACAGTTAATTCTGGTACAGTCTTATTCCTCCGGTTATGTAAAACCGAATAACAAGTAACTTAAAGTTACTTGTTATTAGGCTAATCTAATCTGGCATCACTGTGGGCATTACAGGTACAGATCTTGTCCATTATGCAACAAGAAAAACACTACAAAGTGAAATATAACTTAAATTTCGGAAGTTGGTGTCAAAAACAGGAACACCGACTTTCGAAATCGAAGTTTTTTTTTACTTTGTAGTGTTTGTCTTGGGAATTCAGTTATATTTTTTTGTAAAAATGTTTTTTTTTAATAAGAAAATTCTTAGGATGGTTAAGTATTTCTACCTGGTTCATAGCAATAGCCTCACCCTTAAAACGGACTTGAGACGTTTTATGTCTGGCAAAATGCGGGTGTAGTACGCGATACTACGAGTATATTAGGTATATATTTCTAAAAAAACCCATGGATGGTTAGCCTGTTAAATAATAGGGCAGTTTTTTGACATACTTTGCCCCACACTAGGATTTTCTTCCTGTATCGTGGGTGCGTTTACAAACATTTATACTTACATACACAAGACACCCAGTTCCGGGACAACTATCTGTAGGCCATACAAATATTTGTTCCTTGTGGGAATCAAACCCGCGACACGCAGCGCAGCAGCTAATCGCTCAACCACTACGCCAACCGAATGATAATATCAAAGGATTTTTACAACAATATTCATGTTCCTTTCCCAGGTGACCTACTCGTGAAGAAGGGTACAACCATAGACGTGCACATCTATGAACTCCACCGGCGCGAGGACCTGTACCCCGAGGCCGAGAAGTTCAAGCCGGAGCGCTTCCTCGGCACCGAGATGAAACACCCTTACGGCTATGTGCCGTTCAGCGCCGGGCCTAGGAACTGTATCGGTTAGTAAACGATTATATTTAGTGTAGATTATAGTTCAAGCTGGAGCGCTTCCTGCACCGAGATAAAGCATCCCCGCGCCCTTGTGCAGTTCAGGCCGCACCTAGGAACTGCATCGGTTAGTAGATTATTCACTACAGGAGAGCAATTCCCACATTTTACATGAATTTTCGTATTGTAATTTATCAAAAACAAGAGTTAGGTATGAAGATTTTTCTAGTAATTTTGAAAGTTGCGGCGCACAATGAAACATAATATGTGGGTCTAGAACAAAAAATATCCTTTCAAAATGGCAATCAGTTTCTAGGACAATTAGATTCGAGCACTTTAATTACATTTTAGCAAGTTTTCGACATTGAATGTCGCCGCGGTGACACTGCAACAAAAATTCGAACGTTCAAGTTCCAGAATTGGGATTTAGGTTACAATATAATAATTACTAGCTTCTGCAAGCGGCTTCGCCAGCGTGAAAGTCGAAAATTATCCGGAGGGAGCAAGTAGTATATAGTTTTTGTGTCATGTACTGATTACTAACATTATTTATAAGGTTGTGTACTAACAAAGAATGGACTCCAAAATTGTCTGAATTTGAAATTAATTAAATTTAATATAATTTATATTCCCGCGATAAAAAGTATCCTATATTCCTGACTATAAACTGTTCCAAATTTCATCCAGATCCGTCCAGTCGTTTGAGCGTGAAGAAGTAACACACATACAAACACACTTACACACACACTCGCCTTTATAATATTAGTGTGACAATATAATTAATAATTAATAAATAATTTAATCGACCCGAAAGACTCACCAACCATCTCGTCAACCGTCTTATCCAGTGCTGGGTTGGTCAGATAGGAATTTGGTATTTGTGACATACTGGTATAGTATTCTGCAATCAGCTATTTCAGGATAGACTGGAATATGATATTTTTAAACATCCACCTATGCTGTTGACATGGCTTGGCACGGCTGTTAAGAGGGGACTCTAGTGAGACTTTCTCCATACAAAAACATTCTGCTGTTTTCTTCGTGGATAATGCCTCTAGAGCAATGATTTTTCCCCATAAAATCTGGGTCTAATTAATATAGGTCTACCAGAATCTCATGGCATTTTTTATTTTTATTAAATTGTGATTTTCATATGGCAATGTCAATTATCACCTTTCAAATCAAAGTACTTGATGTGTCAACCGCTGCTGAATTTTTTTGATATTATCTTGAAAATTTGTTATTTTTGTGAAAATGTCGAAAAACCCACTTCGATCTCAAGCGAGACATATTGTTTTCAATGTGTATCGTAAAATAAGGGAAGAAGAAGGCGTAAATCAAACTCAATCTTTGATTTTAAAGTGCGTCGTAGAGTGGACCGGTAAGTTGGACTGACTTGTTTTGATACTTTAAGTTTATTTTATATTTTTCTTACTTAATTTTTATTTCTTTCCATTACTATTATATGGTAAATCGTAGGTCAGGGCACATCGAATGATGGCCGGAAGGAAATGATTGATTTTAACGGAGATTGAGAATCTTTGACGTAAGAAAAATATTAAGTAATAATCTGCGCCCTGCAGTAGGACGTGTATATAGACGGGAGTTTTGGGCGGGATTTTGTCCAGTGAAGTTCAGTGGCTGTTAATATTATTTGCAAATTGATTCCTAGTGGATATTGTGATATATTATTGGTGTAGTTTTGTGTCTCAACTGTCTGCGCAACTGGACAATTTGTAAAATCATTGACAGAAGCGATCTCGGGATAGTGGAGCGCAGTATTTTATTGTAGTATTGACTGCCTCTGCAAAGATTCCTGGGAAGACTGACTCGATACACTTTGCTGCCAAATACTCCAAAAAACATTAGAATCTGTTACATCCGCATTCTAATGCATACTAAAGAATAAATATAAGATCCAAAACTCTTTCCAAAGACGTGGCAAAAAGGTCCTAGCAACCAGGCCATAAAACTTACATAAAAAAAGTATATATAGACTGAAGATGACGAATGACTTTAAGTAACATGATACATTTTATTATTTTTTGCAGACTTTATACATAAAGAGATTGGTTTTGAATATGTTAAATGCCAATGAAAAAGAACCATTTTGATGGAGAGAGATGACATAAAACTACAAAGATACAAGTTTTTGAAATGCCAGTGGAGTTCATGGAATCGTATTCTAGTTTTCTAGTTCTGAATGAGGTTTTAAGTTATTAGTATGATTTAAATGATATAAAATAAATTTGTACATAAATTAATATTCAATTGATTTATTTTTCCTATGTTAAGAACCCGATGTATAACAACATTATTCATACATGTGAGTTATATATACCTATAATACTCACAGTGGATCTTTGTGTCTCTGAATTGGTCAAGACCCCGCGCAGTAGCTATTTTTGTGTCAATGTTGAAGGTGAAGATAGCATATGTATGTCACAGCGTCCTATCTAGCTTACTCTATGCAGTATACTCGATGACAAACTGTTTCTTACGCAAAGGTTGGCAGGACCAAGTTCAAAGACACAAAGATCCGCTGTGACTACTATAATATAGGTACCTCTTGTTCATTAATACTAAAGATATAAATAAAAATTAAACAGTATCAAGATCGTTTAATCTAATTTCCCCAGTATTGCACACAACAAATTTTTATTTCCACATTTGCCATGAGATTCCGGTAGACCTATACGTGCCCCTATCACTTCCTTTTTTCCAAAACATAATCACAAAAAGAAATATGCCATGCCGCCATGTTCAGAAGACTTTCAGACAAAATTTATAAGTTTTAAACAAAAAAGGAAATGATAGGAGCATAGATATACTTTCCTCTAAATTTTGATATAAGATTTTTTTAGGTCAGACCAGTTTTCATGAAGAAAACAGCAGAATACGAAACGTCTTTTAGTCAAAGTTTTTGTAGGTAAAATCAGCCTGAGCTGCAGTTGTCCCTTTCGCACTTTACGGGGTGAGGTTGGAGGTGACGCGACGGCAATAGACTATATTACTATACTATATTACCGACTAGAGTCCGCTCTTAAGCGTTACGCTCTTTTTCTCTGCAGGATAGTTTTCCACAGTAATGGTCCGCGAGTACATAGTGTACAGAACTCGTGGAGCATTGTTTGTAAAAAAATATGGCCGGACGTACAGCCGGTATAGCGTGTAAATATGATGGAAGAACTAATTGGTGTGCATAAGTTTTAAATTGGCAACGTTTAGGCAGTGTCTATTACAAATTTAGAATGAAGCTAAATGTTATTTGCGGCTTATTTTTGGGCGCCAACGCAAATTTAAGCGAGAAATCTTACAAAATGTTTGCATTAATCAAACCAGTTTGCATTTTACGTTATGGGCACTTTTCAGTATGGGGAAGCTCGGCACAATTTCATTTTATCGTGTTGTTTTCTATTTTTCTCTCTTTGTAATTTTCTATGTTTTGCTTGTCGAATAAATGTTTTCTATTCTAAGCTTAAATAGGGAGAAACACCAGACTTCTCATCTTACAGAAATTCAATTGTGAAAAAAACTCGTGTAGAAAATATTGTTGATTTTTCTATTGAAAGTTTCCGCAATTCATATTTCCATTTGTACCCACAGGCCAACGCTTCGCCATGCAAGAAATGAAGACTACCCTCAGCGAGATCTGCCGCAACTTCAGGATCGTGCCGAAGGTGAAGGGAGCCCGGCCTGGCCTGATGGCTGACCTGGTGCTAAGACCCGTGGATCCTATCTATGTTAAGTTTATTCCTCGTTAAGAGAAAATTCATTCAACCATGTGCCAACAACAACGTGATTTTGACAAATTGCCGCTTTAATTTTGCGCCAAATTTCTAGTAGTTTTATAACTAAGTTTATGCATTTACTGAGCAAGTTCTTCGCTCAATTCTGTTTACTTTAAGTACATTTCTAAGTATCGAATAAAGTTACGCACTATACGTCCGTATCCGTGATCCGTGTCCGTGATTTGAGCTTTCCGAGTTCAAAATGTTCTGAATTATGACACATTAGGACGTATAGAGTTCGGATGTAGTGCGTAAGCTTCCCTACGAGAAGTACTACGGCTACTTCGGAACCGAAATTTCACGAACACGGATCGGATGTAGTGCGTAACCGCCCTTAGACTTAGCTCTATCTATTGCTTGCGATGTTCTTTTAACTTTTATAAATAAAATTATTTTATTGAACTTTGTTTTCTTTTCTTTATAATAATACCAGCCTGTTAATGTACCTCGGGAGGGTAAAGGCTTCTTCCTATAAAAAGAAGGCACCAGCATTGATCACTACGCTTGCTCAGAGCAGGTTGGCGATTTCAAAATTATATTAACTATGAGTCCAGGTTTCCTCACGATGATTTCCTTATCCATTGTCATCGATACCCAAAATAAACTAAGAAAGTACATATAAATTAGCCCGATTTTGAACCCACGACTTCAAGCATGAGAAGCGAGGTTCTGGCCACTGGGCCACCACGGCATTTTATCGTATTTGACAAGGGCGAACACGAAAACACCGTCGAGGTAATTAAGATCGTCGACTCCCGGAGAATGATAAAGATGGAGCATAATGGATCACCCCATTATGTTTACAATTTGATAAATTAGTAGTCGATCAATTGGGCCAAAAAACATCTAAATTGATACCAATGTGGCAATAACAAGAACGAAACCTTCCCCATAAATAGAACCCTAAACATTTTACTGAAGCGTGTTCTAGCATAACATGAATAAAAACGTTTTTTCTGTTACCAACTACATCGAGTATTTAGAGCGAAAATTTTGTTACTGGAGTAAACTTGTTTTATATCAGGAAATTATACTAAAGGCTCTATGCATAGAATCATTTCTCAAACAAGAACGTTCCGTCGCTGTATTTTGGGAACGTTAAACTGTTTACCAAACAGTTTCCAAGATTCGGTAGATTATTTCTTTGTCGAAAACGTTGTTACAGAGCAGCAGCCTAATTTCTTATTTTCGGCAAGGCAAAGACCCTATGAAAAATTCTCTTTAAATAATAAGGTATTGCCAAACTATTGGACTTTTTCGAAAAAAGCATCTTCACCAATGAATTCACAATAATTTGTCATATTCTTTCATGGGGTCATAGGGTGCAGGAGACGCCGTAATATCTCTATGCTTTAGTCCCGCCATGCTCGACTCGCAAAATACCTACAAAACAGGTTTCGCTATTCACGAAATCATATTCGTGGGCAGTGATGAAAAAAACTGTTACAATGTAATTTTAATTTAACCATTTAAAAAGTAAATTAAGAAAACCTAGTATGTAAAATTCCGTTATTTTCGCGAAAAAAGTTAATAAAAGTTCCGTTTTATCAAACTAACTTACACTCGCCTTGCCACCACTTAACACGTCACGTCATTAATTTTAAAAAGTGTCAATTCTATCCATACTACTCTGAAAAACGAAACATCTTGCCGTAAAAGGGTCCCGTTCACCTACAAATTGTTCGACTAAGATTTCAATATTTTGCAGCTTCCTGCTCAATTTAATTGAATGCAGACACTTTTCTTTTCAATTGTACCTTCCATTGTTTACGTATAATCGAAGAATTGCGTGCATAGCGAAACTTTTTAGTAGGTATTTTTCGAGTCGAGCATGGCATTTTTCACAGGGCCTCTTCTACATGCTGATGGTGATCACCGGGGTGGTTTTAGTGAGGTAAAAATCCCACACTCCCTGGTCTATTCCCCAAAAGTCCAGGCGCCTTTTGAAGGTTTCCCCCGTAAACAAAATTAAAGATATTTTTCGAGTCTAGCATAGAGGGACTAACCGAAGAAAATTACTGACCGCCTCCAATTGTAGAACCACTATCGATCCGTTGGTAAGCAAAGTTTGTAACTGTGACTAAATAGTCACAGTTACAAACTTCACACAAATTAATCGATACACTGGGTTTATTCAAAAGAATATGATAGTGTATCGAATAATTTGTGTGATTAAATTTTTCACGAATTTACCACACAATGTCTTAAACCTAAGGGAACAAATCCTGACTGCCCGATGGTTTGCATCAATCGGCCATACCTGATGCGACATATACAGATAAATAAAATTGAAATGTCTCTATAACAACAAATACAAAAAAAAAACCATAGACATAATAAATAATATGGACTGGAAATTTATAAGAAATTTAAAATTTCTATCTGCAGGGTCTAAAATAACTTAACATGAAGGAGATGACGGGAGCTGAGTTCGCTTGCTTTAATCACTATTTTCAGCTTCCGTCATTTCCTTCGAACCTAACCTATCCGTGTCGAGGTGCCCTTAGCTCCCGAGCTCGCTCGCACATTCATTGACCATAATAATCGAATGGCCCAACCGTTACGTAGCAATACTCATAATGACCAGACAATGTGATAAATATAGAAGTTTAAATCAGAATTCATTACATTGCCCGATTTGACTTGACTTGATTCATAATGCCCGGGCATTATACATAGTGCACTGATTAATCACTTGGTCTATGACATATTTAACGAAATTAAAAGAAAACTATCACAGCTAAGTAGGCTTTACAAGTTTAAAATAAATAATAAATAATTTATTCTTCAAAAAGTACAAAAGCGTTACAAGAAACAACAATAACGAGTTAGTTAGTTAGTATGAAGAGTTAGAGAGGTAAATGTACAGAGTCATTTTAATTTAAGACAACGACTCCCAAACTGAGACATACTCGTATCTTGGGTAGTCGGCGGACGGCCGTTTTAGATGGCGTATACATATTACCGTCTTATTTAGTGCTAAAATATTACATATAACAATTTTACTCAAATTAGCAACTTTACAAAATAATGGTTATGTTTCGTGCTAAATTATTATTATTCAAAATTCAAAGACTAAGTTTTATTTTACTATTTCAATAAGTTTTTTAGATTCATCATAACTGAACAACTTCAACAAACTAGTTAACTTCTCTTTAAAATTATGCTTATTTAGTTTGTATAGTATTGATAGATATACTTATAATAAAAAGACATACCTACTTATAATATATATTATAAGTATATCTTTTTGTTAATTTCATTATAAAGCCTGGAACTCAACGCGTTGTATTGTCGCTGCGCGAAAGCTGTTCTACATTGCACAGAGGGACAAACAAGCGCACCACTTCGTTTTTTTAAACTTTCCTTATTTAGGGCAAGTAGTGAGCGTGAATAAAGAGCTGTCGCACTGTCAACACCTTGCACTCCCTGTATAGTTCTGTGGTAGAATAGTCGCACGGCTTACCATGCATGACCTTGAGAATAGACCTTTGTGCCCTCTCCAATTTCAAAAACAAAGTTTTGTAAGTTCCACCCCACACAGGTACACAATAACCCAATATTGATTGACATAGTGCAAGATAGACTGTATTCAATACCGTACGGTCGGCAGAGTGACGAAGATTTTTAAAAACGTACAGTAGTTTTCTGACACCTCCGGTGAGGTTCTTCACTTGTGGACGCCAGTCCAATCGTTCATCAACTAAAACACCAAGATACCTTATAAAGGCAACATTGAATAGCGGTGAACAATGACAAGGTGTTGTGGATCTAGCACAAGTGTGGGCAGTAAGTGTTATAGTTTCTACTGATGGCGTTGAGGTGTTGGGGATATAAAAAGGAATGTATTTCGATTTATCTTACGTTTACGAGTAATAGTCGACCAACTTATAAATGCACTTAGAAAAGTTGAAAATCTTTTCGTTAGAGCAATGTTCGGTGCTTTTCATGGAGCACACAACCCTTGGAGAGAGCGTGCGGGGGCTACCGCGGGCGCCAAGCGTATGCAAAATCAAGCACATGCGGCGAAGCTTTGGTCAGTCGCAGCATCTGTAAGCTAAACGTACGAACGTCACGCGCTTCCGTCTTTAAAACAAATAAAACAAAAAGTAATGCCTATTTGTGCAATTAAATTGTGTGGGAAGTGTACTACTACTTCAAGTTACAGAAAAGATGGTAAAACATTTCTCAGTTTTGTGGTTTTCTACTCCATATAATCAATTTCATCAAATATACTTATTTCTGGCCGGTTCACTTTGCTGTCTCTTTCTGATACACTGATTTGCACATTAGCAGTTGTCTTTATTTTTTCTCGATAGTGCTGTTCGCAGCACCACGAGTTCACAACGATTATATCGACATGTAAGGCTCCAAGACTGAAACACTCGTCGAGCGCAAAAAATACTCAGTGACTTCTTGAAAACGGCCATAACGCCATTATTAAGCATTATACAATACTTTCTAAGCTGCCGAAATTAATAAGAACTGCAGCTGTGTATGTTCTTTTGTTTTTTATTGTCTAGCCCGTATTTACCTTATCATAAATGTTTATTATACGTACCGAAGATTCTAAGAAATTCGTTTATTTGTCTGTATCCCAAACAAATCCTTATACTATTAATAAGTTATACAATTACCGATATCGATATTTTTTTAAATTACTTTTTTGGAATCCCTAGAGAATCAGTTGTCATTTGGTTGTGAAACTATCACCCAATCACAGCGAGGGAAGCTTACCTCTGCCCCCGCTATTTATTGGTGACTTCGGTTTCGAACAAAAACGTGCCGATGCTCTCTCCACGGGTTGTGTGCTCCATGGTGCTTTCATTGTATAAGAACTTCAGTATTTTTACCTTATGTTGGTGAATGTAGCTGTTTGTAGGGAACCCTCGGTGCCCGAGTCTGGCTCGCACTTAAACGTTTTTTTTAGAATATAATAATTATGGTATCTGCTTATACCAAAAAAAAATACTTGCTTGATTGTTTATTCCGGCTAATCTCCAAAACGGCTGGACCGATTTTGATCGGCTTTTCGCACCAGCTAGTAATGAATGACATAATATCACGTTTTTATTTCACAAAACAAATTGTAAGAGTATAAGTTGCCAAAAACGTACCCAGATCACAGTATAAATATGGACGACGAGACCCCTAAGCGGCTCGCACTACTGACAGCACCGCGAGAACCGCTGAGGGGTCTCGTTGATACGCATGTTTGTGTAAGTGTGCCGTTTCGAGCGTTTGTAGGTAGTTGCCATACTGTTTGTACATATTTATACCCGTCATCGGGACGGCGGACAGCGCGCAGGAGGCGCGGTCAAGTCTCATCTTTCGTGGCACGCACTGTACTTTGTGCTATTGCCATAAGTTGGGCACAAATATAAACTCAGGGCTGACTCTGCGTCAGTGTACCCATTATTTAAATTAATGACAGAATACAAAATGTTACTTCCATGTTCTAAAGACAAGTTCAACCATTTTGTGTGAACTTTTGAGTACTTTATGATGAAGAGTTTAAATTTCTTTCACTCTGTTATCATAATAAGACCCAGGGGTTGGATGGTAAAAAGTCGTTGTTCGCAAATTACTTACGTGGGAATGGAATTAAGTTTTACGCTCATCAAAGAATTGCTAAACGTTAAGTGACAGTGGAGAGTACTGCTCGCAGAACGAGCGCCTCGCACAAGATGAACCTATGACCTAGTGAAGGCCGTGGGATGACCGGGTGATGTGGCGACGCTTGGGAATCCAGCATGGGATCTCCACCTTTTCGGCGACCTTTCATGAATTCAACTTGTCGGCGGTCGGAATGGCTAGCTTTTATAGAAGATTCTGAACAAGAATTTGTATTTTTATGCATCTACTAGCTGTGCCAACGGAATCACCTAAATACCCTACGTACATACCTACCCTACCTACATACCTACACTACCTCCATACCTACCCTACTTACATACCTACCCTACCTACATACCTACATACCTACCCTACCTACCCTACCTACCCTACCTACCCTACCTACCCTACCTACCCTACCTACCCTACCTACCCTACCTACCCTACCTACCCTACCTACCCTACCTACCCTACCTACCCTACCTACCCTACCTACCCTACCTACCCTACCTACCCTACCTACCCTACCTACCCTACCTACCCTACCTACCCTACCTACCCTACCTACCCTACCTACCCTACCTACCCTACCTACCCTACCTACCCTACCTACCCTACCTACCCTACCTACCCTACCTACCCTACCTACCCTACCTACCCTACCTACCCTACCTACCCTACCTACCCTACCTACCCTACCTACCCTACCTACCCTACCTACCCTACCTACCCTACCTACCCTACCTACCCTACCTACCCTACCTACCCTACCTACCCTACCTACCCTACCTACCCTACCTACCCTACCTACCCTACCTACCCTACCTACCCTACCTACCCTACCTACCCTACCTACCCTACCTACCCTACCTACCCTACCTACCCTACCTACCCTACCTACCCTACCTACATACCTACCCTACCTACATACCTACCCTACCTACATACCTACCCTACCTACATACCTACATACCTACCCTACCTACATACCTACCCTTCCTACATACCTACCCTACCTACGTACTTACCCTACCTACCTTAAATATTTTTTTCTCTCTAAGAACCTTCTCCTAATCTCCTAACAAAAACAACAAAAAAAGAATTAGCGACATCGGTAAAGCCGTTCTTAAGTTATAGCGTGACCAGGAGAAATAGGTGTTAATTTTTAGGGTTCCGGACCCAAAAGGTAAAAACGGGACACTATTACTAAGATGTCGCGGTCCCTCTGTCTGTTTGTCTGTCCGTCTGTCACCAGGCTGTATCTTATGAACCGTGATAGCTAGACAGTTGTAATTTATTATTATTTCCGCTATAACAACAAATACTAAAAACAGAACAAAATAAATATTTAAGTGGGGCTCCCAAACAATGAACGTGATTTTTTTGCCGTTTTTTGCGGTAGATAATGGTACGCAGGAAAACTTCGTGCACGAGTCCGACTCGCACTTGGCCGGTTTTTTATTACGGAAATTACCTACTACTCCTGATTGATTCATCCACGCAATGACGCCGCGGCAAAAATAGATTGCGTAGTTCTCAGGGTCAAGAGTTCGTTCGTCTGTTTAGTATGGCTGTTTAATAATATATGCATATATTAAATCAGGTATTTCTGTGTAGGTCGTGGTTAGTATAAAGACTTAACTGGTATTGCCTCAAGCTATGTAGCTTAAGGAATCAGTATACAAATATCATTAAACTTTGAAATTTATTTCTATAAAAATAGCGAATTCTCATTTAGTGGCCAGTAATTGGTTTTCCACATTGATGAGCTTCGGCATTGCCATCCCGGAGGAGAAAAGCTGAATTGTATTTGTACCTACCTAAAAACATCGGCCGGGCCCTATATGAAAAACATGGATACATTTTTCGAACACTCCTAATGAAGGCAAATCAGTTTTTGTAAGTCGGTAGAGGTAGATCTTTCTCACAAAACTAACATACCATATCGAACCATACCATCATCTATTATATATAACTTTTGCGTCATCACGGAATTAATTAGTTAAGTACTATTAAAAACATCTTAGTCATTGTTTTTGTAAAATTCGTGTTAGTTTCGTCAGATTCAGGAAATCTAGTTTGTGTTTGTGTGTGCATACACATCACTTTTAGTAATATCAATATCATCATTATCAATACTATTATATGTCTTGATGATGATGATATTGATATTACTAAAAGTGATGTGTAATCTGTAGAAAAGTCGTTTTTGTACATCGAAAATATAAAAAAATAGCCATGGTGTTAAAGGAAAACAATAGAACCCATTTCCAGCAATTTTGAAATTTTTGTCTGTTTATCTGTTTGTCTGTTTATTTGTGCACGCATCACGTTTAATATTCGAAACCAATGTAAATAACTTGTATACATAAAAATTGTAAAAAAAAAGTATTAGGTACTTAGTTTTGGTTTCATCGCAATCGGATCATTCTATCAAAAGTGAGATGAATTTAAAGTGTTCAAGAAGTAAAATATCACAACTCACGCAATTCAGATGCTCTGACAGTTGAACTTCATATTCGATTGATGGCGTTATGCATTTGACGTCATTTTCTGAATGGCGGTGTTATGATTATGGTATGAGTAGGCAGCAAGGCAAGTACTACTATTATATACTGCAGGGCATCTCAACTCTATACGTCGAATCAACTACATATCAACAAAGGGCTATTTCAGGTGTGGCTAGAGTAAAACTAGTAGTTCAGGACCTAATGCAGTGCATTAGATAAAAAAATCGGATTATGAGGTTTTAGGTCTCTAATCAAAATTATACGTCAATGATGACGTTGACGTGTGTGCAATGTGGTTCGTAATTTTGCAGCCAGTACTGCCATGCCCGGCTGCTGATAGCCTAATGATAAACGCGGTGGCCTACTACGCCCAAGATTCCGGGTTCGAGTCCCACCTATGGATAGGTAATACATATAGGTATTTTTTATGTTTTCGATTCGGCGTGTTGTTCTGGAGTGCCACCCAATGGCGCACAGCAAAACTGTCTTTACTTTTTTTTTGTATGAAGTCCATATCCTTCTCCGTAGAGTAAATAATATTGTGGGCAGTTGGGTAGGTATGTAGGTAAGTATAGTAGGTAGGTAGGTTCGGTAGGGCGTAGGATAGGGTAAGCAGGTGACGGGAGCGAAGCCGCGGGCACAGCTAGTTTCACATATTTATTCCATTGACCGTGTTTTCTTTAGGACCATTTAACTACATCATTTGAAATTTTCGTAATATAATAATATATGAGTCCGCGTCTTAAATTAGGACCACCTAATTTATAAGATTAGATTTACCATTTTGTCTGCTACATGGATGACCCATAGGGTTTGGTTACACGGTCAATCTTTGCATGTGCAAACAGGTTATGCAGAAATTGGCGCAAAAATTTCATGGTCTACATGATAGTGACTTGCATGCATGTTTGCTTGATGGTGCAAATGTTTGCGATTTATACCAGGCCCCTCAGAAAGTATTACGAAAAAAAGTTTTTATATATGGGAGACTGGCCAGTTATAATGTTTTTCGAAAATATGATTATTTATAAGTAAAAATAAGTAAGTTCCAATTTCAAAATTTCCCTCCACATTTTTTGCGAGTTAATTCAAAGTATTGTGTCTCACTGAAATATGGATCTGCGCCGGGAACATTTTAGAGCTATGATTTTATACGATTTCAAGTGTCGCCTGAAACCGGATGAATCGTACGATAGACTTCAAATGGCATTCATGGATGAAGGCCCTTCCAAGGCAACCGTGTATCGTTGGTATAACGAATTCAAGCGCGGTCGACCAACTTTGGGGGATGACGAAAGAAGCGGTCGCCCTTTGACGGCTGTTACCGAAGAAAACGTGCTAGCAGTGAAAAATTTAATCCAAGACAATAGGCGAATTACATATCAGGAGATTCAACACATATTGAAGATTGGATCGGGAAGCGTTCACGAGATTCTACACAGCCATCTTCGCGTGAGGAGGATAGTATCACGCTGGGTGCCGCACAACCTCACCGATGCTCAGAAGCAGGCCCGGGTGGAATGGTGCCGTGATATGCTTAACAAATTTGAAGCAGGCTCGTCTCGGCGTGTTTACGACATCGTTACAGGTGATAAGTCCTGGATTTATCAATACGACCCAGAAACCAAGCGCCAGTCGACTGTTTGGGTGTTTCAAAATGAGCCAACGCCTACCAAAGTGAAGCGATCTAGAAGCGGGGGTAAGATTTTGATCGCTAGCTTTTTTAATTTGACTGGCCACTTGGTATCAATTCCCTTACGGGATCAAAGAAGCATTAATGCCGAATGGTATACTACCAAATGTTTGCCAGAAGTTTTCTCTGTTATAAGCAACAAGCGACCAAACACAGGGCTCCGCGGGCTACTGCTCCACCACGACAATGCACCTGCGCACACCGCACTCAAAACGAGGGACTTCCTGGACAGCACGCCAGTCAAACTCCTGGGTCACCCTCCTTACAGCCCTGATCTAGCACCGTGTGACTTCTTTTTATTCCCAAAAATAAAAAATCAGCTCAAAGGGATACAATTTTCGTCGCCGGAAGATGCGCTGGCTGCGTTCGAGCAGGCTGTAAACGAGGTGTCTGCGGCGGACTGGAAAAAGTGTTTTGAAAACTGGTTTAGGCGCATGAATCTTTGTATAGAGGCTGGTGGAAAGTACTTTGAAAAGATTTAATAAAAATATATGTACGTATAGAACAATTTTTTTTAGTTTCGCAAAACTTTCTGAGTGTCCCACGTATTGTGCTGTCTTCACGTACGTTGGGCGCACGGTTGGCGCAGTGGTTGAGCGATTGACTGCTGCGCTGCGTATCGCGGGTTCGATTCTCGCACGGAATAAATATTTGTATGACCTACAGATAGTTGTTCCGGCTCTGGGTGTTGTGTATGTGAGTTTATATATTTGTAAACGCACCCACGATACAGGACGAAATTCCTAGTGAAGAAGTGTGAAGGTATAATAGTGTAGGTAGTGTATGTTGGTATGGTATGTTGGTATGTTGGTTGGGTATGGCGTCACATTAGTATGAAAGCTTGGGAGAAGGTTATTGAAAGGCGGCTGAGAGAAGCGAGTGAAATATCGCAGAACCAATTCGGTTTTATGCCTGGTCGGGGTACAACGGATGCCATTTTCGCAATCCACCAGTTGTGCGATAAATACAGAGGTGCACAAAAAAACTGGGCAAACATGGTGTTCGTTGACCTCGAAAGGCATACGACCGAGAGCCTCCAGAGGATTTTTGGTGGTGTGCGTGGGCAGTATATACAGTTGATGCAAGGGATGTACAGTCTATGCAGTACCCTGATTCAGAGTAACAAACATACATCCACATACACATCCATCCAAGCTTTCACATTTATAATATTAGTAAGATGTAAGATGAGAATGTTGAGATGGTTGTGCGGAGTGACGAGAATGGATAAATGAGAAATTTGAAATTAAAGGAAGTTTGAAAGTGGCGCCAGTGACAGAAAAGTTGAAAGGAAACCGTTTATCCTGGTATAAAACGCATGTTATTAAAAGAAGGAGTGATACGAAATAAAAGGGAGTCAGTGATAGCGTGGTAGGGGACAGGACGGTATGGAAGTAGAAAATGTGTTGCGACGACCACAAGTAACATGGGATAAGGGCAGGTAGATGATGGTCCCAATGTAAGTAACTGGGACCATACGCAAAACATGAATTTACATATTTCTCAAATATTTATGTTCGGGTCAATCACCGAACAATAATAAACATGTCAGCGTAATTGCGACACCGCGCTCTATGCCATTAATATTTTATGTATTACCTAAGTAAAATAGTCGGTACGCTTTTGGATAGCTTATCGGGCGCGATTCAATCTCATCTCATTCACCTCATTAGTTTTAATCGTTATCCCATTTGAGTTACTGATATATACCTATCTTTCTAATCTTTAATCCTAGTTTATCTTTATCTCACCCCAACCCCGAACATCTTAGGTTAATTTTTATTTTTTGTGGGTTGAGCTAGAAGTTCATCAATACGCACAAAGCGTTTTGAAAATACTTTCATTGTGCGTACAGCTAAGGAGTGGAATTCCCTACGTTACGCGCCTTTGTCGTCTGCCGTTGGGGTCTTTGTTTCCTGCAATGATAGCTACAACCTAGGGTCTTCAAGTCAAGAGTGAATAGGTTACTTCTAGGCAAGCGTGCTTCACCTTCGACCATATCATCACTTAACATCAGGCGAGATAGTGGCCAAACGCGAGCCTATAACAAATATAAATAAAAAAAACAATACCAGCATTTCCTATAACTTGTTAATTTTGCTACTAGTTAACTTAAGAGTGACGTCACGAAAGGTCCACAACCCCACCACATGTAGGGCAGACTATTGGTACGATTAAAAACTGCCAAGTCGTGCTGTTTGTACAACATTTGTGTTATTTCTGACAGATTTCAGGCATAAACACAAACGAGTTCCAGGTAGGCCCATTACAGATAACATCAATTCTACATATATATATTAGTGTTTATCGATCCGTATTCAAGTTCAACTCAGTCAGTTGAGCAGCGTTAGCGCACTCGTGCGCACGTTAGTGTGAATTCGAAATTCAAAGCCGCGAATTGAGTCTTGTATTAAGTGTAGTGCTAAATTCAATTTACGACTTCAATGATCGAACTTCAACTGTAATTGAAATAAGTGGGTGTTTTTGTGTCTCGCAAATGAGTCTAGAACTCTATAAAGTGTAATTTGATGCTTGTCTAGCTGTGCTAACGAGGAGGAAATTCATTTAGATTTTGCGAATGCCTTTATTATTGAATTTTAATACTGAATTATTGTTTATTTATTTCATAGTGTACCTAACTTGATATTCGTTCAATTTAAGGCGGGTTTAGATTGGGTTGTGTGCTTAGGTGACCTGAAACTTGACCTGGGCATATAAATAATACGTAAAATGTTTTAAAAAATACTTACGTTAAAACTAACAAAAGTTTATTAATAGAATATTTTTATAAATGATGAATCAATCAATCAATTTAAAAACTTGAATTCTTATTTTTATAATTGATTTTGTAGATTGAAAAACAAATCTGAAATAAGTTAAAATTATTTTATTATTAATATTAAAATGTATTTGGGTTGGTTCTTGTTTAATATTCTTTACTTTACTTCTATAGAGATTATACAGGGTGTAATTTTGTAATGCCACCTGAAGGGAAAGTACTCTTAATACTGTAGATAAAAAATTTTACTCAAAGAAAACATTCCTTTATTTTTGAAAAGAAAGAAAACTGCAGTCAAAGATTTTCGAAAATTCACTTGCCACACCCGGAAATCGAACCGACTAAAATCATTAAAATTTCACCCTGTATTTTTATGGCATCGATCGTTAGGGTCAATTATATGGATGAAATCTCTTTAACAAACTTGATAAATGAAATGAAAGGAAAACCATGAAATCTGGACTTATACTGGATTCCCAGGTGTGGCAAGTGAATTTTCGAAAATCTTTGAATGCCGTTTTCTCTCTTTTCAAAAATAAAGGAATGTTTTCTTTGAGTAAAATTTTCTATCTACAGTATTAAGAGTACTTTCCCTTCAGGTGGCATTACAAAATTCTAACCTGTATAATAATATTATATAGAGGAAAGATTTGTAATTTTTGTATGTAACGAATAAACTTAAAAACTACTGGACCGATTTTAAAAATTCTTTCACCGTTGGGAAGCTACACTATCCCCCGATGACATAGGCTACTTTTTATCCCGGGAACGGGAATTACGCGAGTGAAACCGCGAGGCGTCCGCTATAAATTATAAATTCATATAATCCAAAGAAAATTTGAATTACGAATGCGTCAATGTGTGCCTAAACTAATCATAAATGTTTTACTCTATTGCTGTTACTCACGCGTCCATCTGTCTGTTCGTCGTCTGTCACAAAATTTGTTCTTGTATTTTAACTTACCATTGACCTGTGATCGTTAAATTTGATAATAATATTTATTAATAATACGTACATTTTACTAGGAAATACCAATATATTGTAAAATTGGTACGGAACCCTAAATATGCGAAGTCCGACGCGTTGAGCCGGTTTTATTTATAAAAAAAGGCCCAAGGTGTACAATAATAAAGTCACTAGAAACATGCTTCTCGAAGACGAAATGATCGTCGTGGGTGCCTCGCCTTTGATTTTTTGTACTTTTCTGCGATTGGAGATTACAGTCGAGCGGTCTGAAGGCTAAATCAATTTAACCAATCATCATTACCTACTTGTTTGTAAACAAAAATTTAAAACACGTGTAGCACAGCTCAGCTTGTACCTAAGTAGTTAGATACTTACACTAATGAAGATTATTACCAGCTGATTATTATCAAATTCGATAAACACGGGCAGAAATTGTTCCAGGTATTATTAATCCATGTAAAATATAAACAGGTTACAGTTAAACATAAGTTGAAATGTCAAGAGTGGCTTAAATATTACCTACAGCTAGAATACAAAGGTATTGCCATTGAGCCCAAAACTAAAAAGCTTAAAGTACCCTTACCGTATTTCGATTTATGCATAGGTATGAGTATAATATCGTAGTGGCGCAATGGCTATAAGACCTAGCCTCACCTGCTTAAGGCGGTACCCCGAGCAAAACGCCGCGCTAGCCGTTTATCGTTCTGTTTTTAGGAGCTATCTACTCGTTATTAAAAAAGAAATATCAACTAATAAAAATACATTAAATTTTTACATATTAATTATTGATTCTAAAATGGTCGTATACTTTTTTTTAAAGAGTTATATGTTTCACTAATCGCCTTCCAATAAAACCATAAAAATAATAAATAATTATTGATAGCATGTATCTCCTCGTAAAATGTTCATTAATTATTTTTTGTACTGACACTAATGGATAGACAATTTAATAACGAACATTTTTGTCGTTTTTGTTTTCAAAAGAGAAAAATTCTATTTTATAAAGATTTTATTTTAAAATCTGGGCGGTAAATACGCCCAGATTTTAGAAAATACTGTAAATCATGCGCCACCAGTGCCGCTAGGCCAATAGGAATGCTCATATCTCATGCTGATTTTTTGGTCCGGGTACCGCTTTAAGGCCGTAGCTACGAATCCGGGCAAGTACAAACGTGATGATTTTTCTCTATTCATTTATGTATCTACTTTCTAAGTTAATCTTGGACTTAAGTTTAAAATCAGTTTAAATCGCCACTCGTGCACTCCCTGTGTGGGAATTTGCCTTTGCCCTGTAGTGGTCTGTGCGTAAGATACTTAAACTTAAGGTTTCTTTAACTGTGAAGTTTACTTCCCCAAAATTGATTTTCTGGCTTTATGTCTGTGTCTTGGGGCTCGAGATTTAACTTCCAGAGCAGAGACAAATAGTGTTAATAGTGTATATATAGTACTGTAAAATATTACAACAACAGTCAAAATATCGATGGCATGTGATTTTGTGAAGTGTTCGAGGAGTTCGAAACATATATCTCTTTATTCCCAAATACTGCAAATCCCAAAAGTCAGAAACAACAGTGCTGCTGGTGACTACCAGAAAAACTCTACAGCAATTAAGATCCCACAACTAAATTAATTAGAAAAATCAGTAGATGACTAAGGAAAACATAATTTACACTTCCTTACATTGCAGGAAGGAGAACAGAGCTAGATTAATAGTTGGAGATACGCAAATAAATAAGTAGTGAATATTAGTCATTTGCAGCCATCCAGAAAATTCAATCCACAAATGAAACCTAATTTCTCTGTAAAACAGATATTTTCAATGTTTCATTTGGTATCTAATCAACCAATTAATATTGTTTTCGTTCTATTATGAATTAATAATATCGAATAATCAAATGGCAATGATATATGTAGATTACATTTTTGTAGCGGAATGTCGTCAAAATTGTTGTTTGTTTTGCTGAAACAGAAAATTTATGTAGTGAAAAGTATTCGCTGAATTATGAGGGCTTTTTTGGCAGTTTAAACAGAGGAGGCAACTCTTGTGGTATTTGGTTATTTGGGGCCCTAAAACTTTTAAACAAGGTCTTAGATAAAGTATAGTTAGTTATAAGTTTGGAAGTTTAACCAGATGAGAAAACTCTTGCGGTGCTTGATTACTTTAAGGTTTCATACAATTAGGTATTACACATTTGTAACTGTTTATTCATTGTAGACGTGTTCTTGGATAGGCACCGCGCAACGGCAATCGTAGTGTAGGATGCCTTCAGGCTAATAAGTGGAGCTACAATCTTTACAAGGTGGCTGGTAGCAGCTAGATCGAGTTAAATGGTGTGATACCTTTGCTTACTAGTAGGGAGTAATCTGATCGAGAGCTAATACGAGTAGCCATAATATGTATGTTACCTTGTAGATCTGATTGCAGTGTGGCTCTTCTTGAACAACAAAACAAAAGACTTATAGATAGCCTTAGAAACTGAAGAGGTTTAAGAAGTATCCGCTGTCTTTGCTAGCTTCCCATTGTATATTTTTATCGATGACTGATCAATATAATTATCTAGCAGGTGCCAGTCGGTTACGGTGGTGCCACACATAGCTGATAAGTGCATGATAACGTCTATCTCTCAGAGTGTGTCAAAACTAACAACAAACGCGATTATCTCTCATCCGTAGATAATGTGAAATACAAATCTTTTTAAAGGATTTCATATTGTTTAAATTCCCGAGAGTTAGATTTTCTACCAAGCTTAAAATTAACTTGCTGTGTTAGTAAGCTTGTTAGTAAAAGTATGTATGGGCACGGGTTTCCAGCGCTAACTAAGAAAATACGGTTCAAATAAATATCTCTAGATGGCGCGATATGCATTGATTTGTTATTGAATTGTGTGTAAAGTTAACATTTTCTGGAATTGAACATAAAAAACCGGCCAAGTGCGAGTTGTACTCGCGCACGAAGGGTTCCGTACCATTATCGCAAAAAACGGCAGAAAAAACACGTTTGTTGTATGGGAGCCCCACTTAAATATTTATTTTATTCTGTTTTTAGTATTTGTTGTTATAGCGGCAACAGAAATACATCATCTGTGAAAATTTCAACTGTCTAGCTATCACGGTTCAGGAGATACAGCCTGGTGACAGACAGACAGACAGACAGACGGACCGCGAAGTCTCAGTAATAGGGTTCCGTTTTTACCCTTTGGGTACGGAACCCTAAAAATGATGTTCTTGTTTAATCAACTCTCTTAAGCACAAAGCACAAAATTATGTAATATTGGGCTCTTAATTCACATATCAAATAATTTGAACGGATCATTTAAAATTGATGTCAGTAGATGGTGCGTTTTTAAATTTCTGCGTCATGCTATTCGATTTTTTTAATTTGTATTAGATCACAACTTGGTACAATTAAACTGTAAAAACGTGCAAAAAATACTATAAAACGAATCGTCACTGTATTTAAAGATAAAAATAGTCATGAATCGAGAAAACCCTTTTACTTGCAAGTCACTGCTAACACCATCTATATCCGTGAAAAGGAACCGAACATTTTCGGTGTGCTTACAAAAATAATCAGACGAAAAACGCTAGTTACGTCAGTACGGTTTCTTTGTATGGGATGAGGCATCTGTATGCTAGTATGTATGTTTATCTGTCTGATTTTTTTTTTTATTATGGATGACACATATTAACAATGAAACAAACAAGAGGATAAATTAACATTATTTCCTACACACTGAAAATGTTATATATGAAATTAAATACATGTTCAGTTATTCACTTTACGCTAGTATTATAATATCTTTGATCACTTGAACATTATTAACAGCAAGTTGCCTGAAATGAGGTCCAATTAATACCAACCTTAGTTAATATCACATAATCACAAGTTCGACAACTATGAGTATTTACCTACTACTAGCAATTTCCAGCGACTTTGTCTGCCAGTAAGTTGAAAATTATTCCTCGGGAACGCATTATATCTTTGCCTAGCCTTATTTCATTAATTACTGTATTGTACACCACAAAAAACGTACAGGACAAATGTTCAATAACACAAGTGTACAATGGTTGGTCTTATCGCACTAGGCAATCTCTTACAGACTGCCGAATATTTTTGGATGGACTGAACGGTAGGAGAAGAATTTAGGGCTGTCAGTGTACAAAATATCAATCAAAACACTTAGTCTGCTTAGACTTAACAACATACGATACATACATACAATATCAATACATTCATTATTTGGGGTCAATTCTTCTTGTTATTCTTTGCAACAGGACCGTGCTTTCGGAATCGGCAAAAGTATCATGTCTCCATACATAGTCTGCTCGAGGTTTTTTCGTCCAAATCCGTTTCACGGCTGAAGCGTGATTAACAGACAGCCGAACATACCTACAGATTATAACATCACAGGTTTCACAACTATTTACCTCTAGCATTTACCCGTTGCTTCGCTCCTGAGGTCTATTCCACAGGTATTATCCATTTCTCCGGTGAACTTGTATGAAACGCAGCAATACTGTGACCTTCTATCAGCTGTGAAAATATAATTATTTAAAAATATCAGTAAATATTCGCGAGCCGGCTGACCAAAACCAGATGTATCCTCCGACTGCACAGCATGATTTTCTTTTAGTTCGCTTTTTAAGCAGTCGAGTTTTTTGATTATTGAATTAACTTTTCTTATTTATAACTATTTACTAATCATTGTTTTTCGAATTAGGTACATTGAAACATATAAGTGTGAAATCACCTCTTATGAGATCGCAGATCGCGATAAGGCCACCTGTTGTATGTTGTTGTTATTGTAAGGTTTCCTTATGTAATGTTTTTATCTTGGTGTACAATAAAGTATATAATAAATAAATAAATAAAACCCTTCATTTTGATACCCCAGTCGACGGGTTTGGAAGAAAAATAAAAATGACCCCCGCAATATAGCGCCGAAGTCGCTATTTTTCTATTTTCCAATTTTAATGTAGCCAGTGTGACTCGATTTTTCTGTTCTGTGGTTGTGACTAATCGGTTGACGTAAGATCCATCAAAATCGGCTAACGCGTTTGGTCTCTGGAACTCGAGATAGGAACAACCATACATACATAAATATACTTGTATACAATATATACATACATACATAGACTGATAAACACATTACCTTCCTTTGGCAGTCTGGTAAAACTTTTGAGATCGTGCCAACACTTCCAGAGAGTGTTAACTTTTACAAATATACAAACAATTTAACCTACTTACAGTATTATTAGTTTGCATGTAATTACTGAAGCCAGACTATGATAATGACATTCGTCGTTCGTCAGAGTAACGATGTTTAAACCAAGATTAATCGATAGGTACTTACAGATCAGAGATGTTGAAAAATGGGGTTAGTTTCAGACGGCTTTTCTTTATGAGAGTTTAACGGTGTTATTAATAGGTTCAGCTGGTTTTGGGTGTATTTTTCATGTACTAACTTCTGCTCGTGGCTTCGCCCGGTTATTATCAGAAATGATTTTAAGAGAACTTACTACTGGGATGAAAAGTGTCTAATGTTCTAATCTATCCGTGTCACAATGTCCAAGTATCATCAAAAGCCGTTCAGCGATTTAAACCAAAACGCTACATTATGTATGATTTCCACCAACCGGACGACTTAGGAGCGCAGTGCAGCGCATTTCACACTGTGCTAAAGGAAATTCAGACTTCTATACAATAGTTCAGTTTCATGTTTGCATGTAATTTATACTGCTTTTATACTGCTTTGCTGGCACTCGGTTGGTTCCGCGCGTATGCCGCGTCATCCAGTCGGCTGCGCTTGAACGCCGTGGCAGCCGGTCAGCTCCTCGCGTACGTGGATGGTGGTGCTCGGCTGTCGTCGCGTCCGCTCGGCCGCCGCCGCGCGCGCGCTTGTGTTTTGTCGCCGGCCGGCAAGTTGAATCCTTCAAGTCGTGCGTTGAACTGTGACTGACGTGATTTATTGATTTGTTTATTATTTTTCGTGCAAAATTAATATGGATACAGATGAAAAGCTTATCTGTTTAATTGAAAAAAAAAACTGCGACACGATAGCATCACTAGTCGCTGACAGCATGCTAGCGGATGCGCGAGTACGCGCGCGCATGCGCCCGGGTTCCATCAGATTGTAGCCGTCAGGCGGACGCGGTCAGCTACTGGCGCATGCTCGCGCATCCGCTGCGACGCGCTGCGTTGCGCTCCTGCGTCGCCCGGTTGGTGAAAATCGTACATTACAATCCAGCTGAACGTCGATCCGCCGTTTTGTGAACCAATACCAATATATTCCAATATATTAAAACGATTCGAAAAAATTAAAAGATAGTGTCGCTTACGCGATCAAAATAAAGGTATCGCGGTAAGGGGCGTCCTTGATCCTTCCACTTGGCATTCAGTGATGAGTTAATATCTCATGAACGCGTTGACTGATTTACATGATTTAAACGTATAAAATGGTGCTACGCCTATACCTTTCATTTGAGACCAAAATTATCATGTTTTCAAGTTACATAATTATAGTTTTTGGTACAAGTCGGATCAATGAGTTTTGTTTAATTGCTATCTGACGCAGACTTTAGCTTGCGAATGGTGTTACCGTAGCCACCGTAGTTGAATACTGGATAACATATTAAACGCTAAGAAGACGAATGTGATAGTGGTGGACTACTATGTATTTGGCCGCAACAAATATTTTTTGTTTGTACTACAACAATAACTAATACTAATTAACTACTACTACTATTTTTTGTATGATAATACCTACTTTAAAACAAGTAAAGTAACTTGTTTTCTATTGCAGCTTTAATAACTATACAAGGCAGTCTTTGAAGCTTGGATACTTGGATATTAAGTACTAAAGTAATATCCTCGCTTCGCTAATATTTTTATTAGGTAATTTGAGCATAACATCAGCTCGCTATTACGATCAATAAGATATTAGAATTTCAATATTATTATAGTAAATCTCTCTTATTTCAGGAATTTGGGCAATAAAATGACTACTATCAAATACTTATTTAGATACATGTTCCTCATCCAGACATCGAGACGAAAAAGTCTCATGCTTTGTATTTAACACATTACCACATTACATTATTTTTGGACCTTTTTAATTATTATTATTAATGACTACCTATTTAAATTTAATTATTCATCAAATTATTTTGAGTTTTCATCTGTTTTAATTTAATGTATGAATGTATAACTATGGACTGGAATTATGTCTAAAAAAATAATAATAATTAAAAAACTCAAAAAACCCGACTGCTTAAAAAGCAAACTAAAAACAAGAAGAAAATCATGCTGTGCAGTCGGAGGATACATATTCGCAAGCTGGCTGACCAAAACTAGATGTTTTTTTTTTATCCAACCGCGAGTTTTCGATTGACGTAATAATTATAAAAATCGGCCAACGCGTTTGGTCTCTAGAACGCCATATAGGAACAAACATACATACATAGACTAAATAAACACATTACCCTCCTTCGGCAGTCGGGTAAAAAATAAATTCTATTACCTCAACTGGTGTTATTTAAAGTGATATGTGTATTTTTTTGTTTATATGCATATTTGTTGAAGGGATTTTTTACAAATAAATAAATTAGCGAGTGAAATAAATTTTATACTACACCTGCTCGGAAAGTACCTTGATACTTTATCAAATTTACGGTAGAAAGTACGTCATTGCATATCGAACAAATATGCGGCGAGAAAACGCATCTGAGCGGGAGAGAAAAGTGTATGAAAATCCATTTCTTACGTGGTTTTTCTTTTTTAATTTCGGGTAAGACTATGCGCTGGTATAGGTCTACCAGAATCTCATGGCAAAAAGGGAAATAAAAATTTGTTGTATGCAATACTGGGGAAATTGGATCAAACGATCTTGATACTGTTTAATTTTTATTTATGTCTTTAGTATTAATGAACATGAGGTACCTATATTATAGTAGTCACAATGGATCTTTGTGTCTTTGAACTTGGTCCTGCCAACCATTGCGTAAGAAACAGTTTGTCATCGAGTATACTGCATAGAGTAAGCGAGATAGGACGATGACAAAAAAGACAAAAGACAAAAGATATTTATTTCAACTGGGCAACCAAGCGGCACTTTTGAATGTCACAATTTAAATTTACATGGAATAAAAGTTGATTCTACCGTGCATTCGGAAAGTAGCTTGTTATAGAGAAGAATGCACAAGAAACTCCGTAAGCTTATGTGACATACACAAGCGAGTGAAAGAGACAGTTATACAATGCTATCTTCACCTTCAACATTGACACAAAAATAGCTACTGCGCGGGGTCTTGCAACCAATTCAGAGACACAAAGATCCACTGTGAGTATTATAGGTATGTGTATGAATAATGTTGTTATACATCGTGTTCTTAACATAGGAAAAATAAATCAATTGAATATTAATTTATGTACTAATTTATTATTTAGCATTTAAATCATACTAATAACTTAAAACCTCATTCAGAACTAGAAAACTAGAATACGATTCCATGAACTCCACTGGCATTTCAAAAACTTGTATCTTTGTAGTTTTATGTCATCTCTCTCCATCAAAATGGTTCTTTTTCATTGGCATTTAACATATTCAAAACCAATCTCTTTATGTATAAAGTCTGTAAAAAATAATAAAATGTATCATGTTACTTAAAGTCATTCATCATCATCAGTCTATATATTTTTTTTTAATGTAAGTTTTATGGCCTGGTTGCTAGGACCTTTTAGCCACGTCTTTGGAAAGAGTTTTGGATCTTATATTTATTCTTTAGTATGCATTAGAATGCGGATGTAACAGATTCTAATGTTTTTTGGAGTATTTGGCAGCAAATTGTATCGAGTCAGTCTTCTCAGTAAGCTTTGCAGACGCAGTCAATACTACAATAAAATACACCGCTCCACTATCCCGAGATCGCTTTTGTCAATGATTTTACAAATTGTCTAGTTGCGGAGACAGTTGAGATACAAAACTACACCAATAATATATCACAATATCCACTATATTTGCAAATAATATTAACAGCCACTGAACTTCAATCGACAAAATCCCGCCAAAAACTCCCGTCTATATACACGTCCCACTGCAGGGCGCAGATTATTACTTAATATTTTTCTTACGTCAAAGATTCTCAATCTCCGTTAAAATCAATATCTTGTCGAAGAATTAGTAACAGTTACATTACTGTTGCCATTTCCTTCCGGTCATCATTCGATGTGCCCTGACCTACGATTTACCATATATAAGTAATGGAAAGAAATTAAAATTAAGTAAGAAAAATATAAATTAAACTAAAAGTATCAAAACAAGTCAGTCCAACTTACCGGTCCACTCTACGACGCACTTTAAAATCAAAGATTGAGTTTGATTTACGCCTTCTTCTTCCCTTATTTTATGATACACATTGAAAACAATATGTCTCGCATGAGATCGAAGTGGGTTTTTCGACATTTTCACAAAAATAACAAACTTTCCAGATAATATCAAAAAATTTCAGCAGCGGTTGACACATCAAGTACTTTGATTCGACAGGTGACAATTGACATTGCCATATGAAAATCACAATTTAAAAAAAATAAAAAATGCCATGAGATTCTGGTACACCTATAACCTAAATATCAAAAGCCAAAAAGTTTTTACAGTGAGTTTTTATCTCCAAGTTCGCAAAATGACACTGGCCACTAGCTGTGTGTTGGATGGTGTCAAACAATTTGAAAAAAGAACATGTGAAAATTGCAGACGCCATTGACATTAAGCTTCACTAACTGCAACAATTTCAATATAAATTCCAATTAGTAAAGATTTAGTTTTTTATTTTCCTCGTAGGTGTAGTATAAAGCACTATGTATCACTCGAGAGAAAGTGCGATTCCCGATCTCGGGTGTTTTAAAGCCCTCGCCTACGGCTCGGGCTTCAAACGACACCCTCGACGGTAATCGGTCACTTTCTCCTCTCGGTGAACAATGTATTATTAATGTGTTGTGGTTTTCATGAAAGAACTTTAAGTAAAAAAAAAAGAAGTATTACACATTGGGCACCCGTTTTAACGGCACCTGCCTTAACAGCACCTGAGGTATTCCAAATACGGCACTTATCGATATTTTTCGCAGGTGCCATTAGTGGAATAATTTATTATTTAAAATTGTATTCCACATTTGTCACCTACGGATCAGTAGGTACTAGTGTTGGGACGTTTTTTTTAAGAATGATGTATATTTATGTCTCGCACAGAACGAAAAGCAAGAAAACATAAAATGATTGACAAAGGCATTGATGTAGGCCATGCTAAAAGTAGGAGCAGGACGATGATGAACAATTGTGGTAGTGTTTTAGTTAGGAAGTAAACAACTTGTTATGTATGGATTATATTAATTTATCTACGATTGATTACAGTTTAATAATCTGATATATCGAGTATCGTGATAAAACTTAATAACATTATCGGTTATTATATAATTATACTAAAGATAAAGAGAGTTAAAATAGCTTGTTTGTTTACTCGTACAAGTTTTCAAAAGGTAATCTCTAGAAGTACATTACTAATAGTAATGATGAAATGAAATTGAAAATAATAAAGGCTGTTTACGCACTGAATACGATCTTTATCCGAATCCGAAAGCTGAATTCCATCCGAATTGGAGACTTTGTACATTGTAACCGCACGTACAAGGAGTACTACGGCTACTTCGGACCGAAATCGAAAAGAAAGAAAAGTTCGAAGTTTGTTTGTTGTCACAGAAACTCGTATATCTACTTACATAAACATAAATTATGCTTTAGGCTTAAGGGTTTAGTACCCTTAACGATAGTATTAGTAGTAAATACTTATTTCACTGGTCGTAAGCTACACTATTGTTGAGTACCTATTAAATGCTAATTTTTATGGCGGCAAAATAAACGGTTCTTGAGGAAAGGCCACAAGAGCCAAGTCCCGGGAAAAAAATTGCACTTACAAAAAACATTTTAACAAAAATATTAAACCGACCTCCAAAACAAAACATAACAAAGCGAAAAAAAACTTTATTTTCGGAAGTTGGCGTCTTTATTTTTAATTCACATACAAATAAAAAACAATATAACAAAATCGGTTCATAATTGGCGGAGTAATCGCGTAACAAACATTGATCAAAAACATACATCGAACTTCCTTCTTTTTGAAGTCGTTTGAAAAATATTAGCATGTAGGTAATGTCAAGGTAATAAATAACATTCGGCAGTTGGGTCTACAAGGCCAAGTTCAAGAACTATGATTAATTTGGACTGGTTTATTGACATTCAACGTTTTTGTTATAATGTCAAAATTAAAAACTTTAAAAACCTCCGACACTTTTATTTATGCTATATAATTTATCTAGTAGTAGACACGCATCGATCGACAGTCTATTTAACGCGTAGTTATGACACGGAATCTTGAGAAAACACTGCGATTCAAACAGTAAAAAGCCCATAACTGTTGAACGGCTGAACCAATTTTCATCCAACATAACTAAGAATAGTGTCGATAAAAATACCTTTAAAACAAAATAAAGTATATCAAAATTGGTTCATCAGTTTAGGAGCAGACAGATTCACAAACACACAGGTACACACATCAAACTTATAACACTTCTTCTTCCGTCGGGGGTTAAAAAAGCACTTATGTATCTTATGCCACATTAAAATTCGAGTGTGTAGGTGTGATCTGAGTTATTTAGATTTAGACTTAAGTATATTTGATGTTGAAGATTATTATGTCTAAAAATATAAAAAAGTAAAATTAGAGCAGATCTAGCTTTTAGTAGTAGGTAATGTAGGGATGGACTTATTTCTGCAGAAACATACTCGCAACCCTATAGGTATACAAGTAAGTCAATATTTATAAAAACTTTCAAACCATAAGTTTAAACATTGATTAGGAGATTCTAAATTCAAATTCTCCACAGAATCTGCCTCATAAATAAGGCCTCTAGTGTACACGTGATTTGTTTGGCTATCCTATTTATTTATAAACCGACTTTTATCGTAGGTGTGAACCACCTACGTCTAACTCTTAGGTATCGGTGTCATTGTGGAGAAACCGTGTTAATGCCCACGGAATATTAGGTCATGACCACAGTTTACGACTTATTTTCACCTTTGCCCTGTGTCAATAAGAAAAGATAGTGTAATATAAATATGCCAATAGGGCTAATCAGGGGCGGCCTTAACCACTGCGAGACTCCAGGCGGCCGGCACATATTTGCAAGGCCCTTGTCCCATCCCTTACATTGCCAACAGGCAATGTATGTGACGAAGTGATGATAGAAGAGAAATTATGCAAATCTTATTACTTATTTATTATTAATAAAATATTTAAGAAACTTTATTTTATTGTTACAAACAACCGTTTGCTAAGGATAAAATAAAAAACTTAATTTGTAAGGTTTTTGAGTTGTTGCCCGGGGCCCCTGCAGGAGTTAGGGCCCGGGCGATTGCCCTGCTCGCCACTCCCTAAGGCCGCCACTGGGGTTAATCTAAAGAATAAGAATAAGAAGTTTTTATTTGTATAGAATGTAGGTATTACAATAAGATGTTAACAAAAGTTCAAGAATCCTTGTACATCCTGCCTTTCGGCATGCAAACATTTATGGGTAGACACCGGTACATACATATGACATAGCAGGTTATCAGCGTAGAAAAAAACGAAAATATGTTCCTATATACTATCACAAATCATCATTCAAAAAATCGGATATAGAATAGTAACATTTTTGTAACAATAAGTCAGTTAGTCGCTTTTTGAATATTCTAAATGGTTGTTCTTTTATAACTTCAGGTAACTTATTGTATATCTTTGGCGCCATACACATAACGCTTTTTTTTAACAGTGTGGTGTTATAGCTACCTGTGTGCAATAAATTTTGATACTGAGATCTCATACAATTTGTCCTCTTTCGTATCTCACGTAACGATGGAAACAGATGCGGGTTGCTTTTTACAAAAATGGCTATTTCTAGAATGTACAGACATGGGAAGGTTAGTAATTTATGTAATTTGAAAATAGGAACACAGCTGTCCGTAACATGTAAGTTAAAAATTGACCTAACACATCGTTTTTGGGCCTTGAAAATGTTTTCTCTTTCACTACTATTACCCCAGAATATGATACCAAACCTCAACGTTAAACAAACACGAAATGTAAATATAATTGATACACCTCTATAGCCAGAGGATATGTTCCTTCTTTATAAGGATACCCTAATAAGAGCTTGGATTACCATAACATTGTAATTAATAATTGTTTAATCACATGTGGCGGTGTAATGTGTGCATATTATTGTACTCACCCAACTACTTGGCCGCCCTGAAGTTGACTACAATGGCTGCGCAGTAGTAAATCTCATACAAAAACAGCACCGATCCGTGCCTTGCACATCGGAAAGCCAACTTCAGGTCGGCCAAAAATATTGGCCAGAACTATACACATAGAACACGGAGCCGCCTCGGTGGTTACTTCTAGAGACAGCATTGTCAAAACTTTTGATATAAACTAAGCGCGCTAGTTTGTGTCACCGTTTACTCATAGATATTGTGGGCTCGTTACAAACAATTCTGATTATTTATTTGTAGCTATGACAGCCAAAACTAACCCTATATTCACGCTATAGGGTTAGTAACGTTATATATCTATAGATTGTAATACAACCTACACGAGAACTATAGATCACTTCCTAGCCTACCAAACGCTACTGCTTCAAGTTCAGGTTCCTGGTCCTGGGCTCCTGGCTTCGATTCCCAAGTCGGGACAAGTGTAATTACGTCTTCCCATGAGGAATTTTCCAGTAGCAGTTCGGGGTCTGGATTTCCTATGGATATGAATAGGCTCGCCTCGTATCACTTGTAATTTAACCATTCTGGCAAAATTAGGTATTCTTCTACCTAACCTTTCTGGAAAACAGACGTGACATTAGGTACAGTATAATACGCAACGTGAAATATTACTTTTGTGTGTCATATCAATCATATTTAAATGAACAGAGTATATCATCAATAATTCAATCGAATATTTACGACATTCTGGTTTACACAAGCATCCAACCCTTGGCGTGGCTTTCTGCGATAAAAGGATTGGAGTAAGCAAATATAAAAGGATCAACTGGCTTATGTCCGCCACATAAAATGTCTGCTTGGCACGATTATTGATATAAGAGGCTGTAGGTACATACAAATCTACTCGATAGATACAAGAAAAAGTTTAAGTATTCGTTCTTTAGTACTCATATGGTTTGTTCTTATTGCTTTAGCAAGTAAGCTAGGTGGTCGTGGGGCCTGAAACCCTAAGTTCGCCGGACATTTTAAAAACATTATTTAGTAGCATATTATTATGTTTGTACCATTTGGAGCACCTTATACATATATCTCAAGTGTCTCGTTTACAGAAGTGCTAGAGAACTCTTGACTGACTTCACAGAGCACTAAAGTCGTTAATGTCAACACTTACTGTACAAACCAAATGGATTACTCGTAGACTTCGGACTGTGCACGTGCACAAGTCCGGTGCAATTAATTGGACGGGACTATTATTTATGTCGAATCCGTGATTTGTGTCTGATATCCATTCCCAAATTCATTTACATTGCCCTACATTGTTTAATTGGCTATTAAGGACTAGACTCTTACCTTAACCATCAGACGTATTCCACATTGGGTACCGGCTTTAACGGCACCTGAGGTTTTCCATATACGGCACCTATCGATATTTTTCGCAGATGCCAAATGGATGTCTTCATGATTCTGACCTCCTGGTAGTTTGGGTATACATGCTTATAATGTTTAACATGTAACCTACTGATTTTAATTTTTGATTGACGTCCTAATAAAAATAAACGTCGTGCCACATGTGGAACAAAATTTTAAATAATAAATTATTCCACACTTGGCTACTGCGAAAAATATCGATAGATGTCGTATGTGGAATAAAACAGGTGCCGTTTAAACTGATGCCCTATATGGAATACGTCAACCATCACGCTGTAATCTAAATTCTAAATCTACATTGTTTCAAATGTTCCCTGTGTCTATCCACTCCTTCTTCATACTTCAAGCTTTATTCGCCCCACAATATATTAGTCTATGCTCTCCACTGTGCCTGTGAACTTCATCTTGCAATAACCTATTCTTCATCTACCGTGCATGACCGTGTAAATCTTTTATTAATTCACCTACCGCAGAACGAGAAGCATCGTCAAACTTGTTTTTTTCTTAATCTGTATTTTCCCACTCCTGGGCAAAGGCTTCCCCCCATTCCACCAGCCAGTTTAGTAGTTCTAAATTCCTATCGTTTAGCCTATAACTTACGTACTATTTTCCATTGTTCACAGGTATTCTTAATTAAAACAACATGTTGTTTGAACTACTAATAGTGGGGGTCGTGGCCTTGGTGGTATGGCTGCTATTCTTCAAGGAGGATGAGAACCCTCTGGACAAACTGCCTGGACCTCCTCGGAAACCCATCATAGGGAACTCTTGGGAGCTATTTCAGTCGCCACCTGGTAAGTAATGTCTTCCTTCTGAAACTAGATTTAATATGTAGCTTTGGTCTACCGCGCAGGGATCGTGCATTTTTGCGGGATAAAAATTAGCCTAGGGCACTAAGCAATAGTGTATCTATTCTATCTATATTTATAAAAATCAATTGCTGTTCGTTAGTCTCGCTAAAACTCAAAAACGGCTGGACCGATTTGAATCATTCTTTTTTTTGTTATGTTCGCCAGAATACAGGGAAGGTTTAAAAACCAAAAATGGTAGGTAGGGTAGGGTAGGTAGGGTTGAGTAGGTAGGGTAGGGTAGGGCAGGGTAGGGTAGGGTAGGGTCGGTAGGGTAGGGTGGGTAGGGTAGGGAAGGTAGGGAAAGGTAGGTAGCGTGGGTAGGGTAGGTAGGGTTGGGTAGGGTAGGTAGGGTTGTTAGGGTAGGTAAAATAAAAGTACAATGAATAAAAAAAAAAATGGTTGGTGTTTTGTTACTTTTATGTCAAAATAACGTTTGCGTGGTCAGCTAGTCTTTTAAATAGTTTTGAAAATCAATGTAAGACTGTAGAGAATATTATCAAAATAATATAATCCAAAAAAAAAACATAAAAAACACTAGGGGTCCGAATGCACACCTATTATTTGGGAATAACGCCAAGTGGTTGGTCGACTCTTCACAAGACCAGAGGGCTGGCCTTTTTTTGGCCAAAAAATCAACATTGCCATCCAACGAGGCAATGCTGCCAGACTTCTTCTCCTGTTGACAGCGATATTTACAATTTTTTTTACGTCCTGTAATTGCACATATTTTTAGTTCTTATATTAGTTTATTAATTATGTACATATTTAAACAAAGGAACCGGCTATATTCTTATGAATTTAAATATTATAAATAAGAAAAAAATAACACGTCGCGTCACGTTTTATACGTAAATCTTATTTCAAAATAAGCTATATAAATGAGGCCTGAAATTCCATTCTGAATACTATGAGAAGAAACATTGAAATCACTTCTAAAGATTATAATATTAGAAGATTAATATTATTAGGTCAAAATCTGGTTAAAAGCGGCATAATTAAGTATCCCAAATCAAACGATTTGTTAGTTTTCTCTTAAAAGCCTAACAAATATTAGTTTATCTTTGAATTTTAATTCGCAAATTGATGTAGGAACCGCGTTACAAAGTAGTTCTGTACTCAAAATATTAGTTAAGAAAATTTTATTATGTTAACAAACTGTGATGAAAGAAAATTTTGTTATATCGTAAATTTTTCTCCAGTGTTTTTTCTTTCCATTTAGTTATAATTCAATTAATATACTTCATAGTAAAAAAAAAATGGTAATAAAAAAATAACTTGATATTGTTGTCGAGTGACTGTAACAATTTAACGGAATTGCTTTTATAAAAACACTTACCTTTATTAATTATTAGCTTCTGTCAGCGGCTTCACCCTCGTGAAAAGTATTTATTATCCTAGGGGAACTTTACACCGGGATGAAAACAGAAAAGTAGCTTATGTGCTGTTCCAGACTATAACCTATCTCTGGCCCAACATTTATTTATATATTTATTTACTAGTGATAATTACGTGTTCGATAGATTGTCGATCGAAGCCTGTCTACTACTTGATACATCATGTAGGTTAAAAGCGAACTATGTCTGATGTTTTGTTAATTATACTTGTTATTTATAAAGATTCAATTAACAATAGTATTTCTTTAATAATTATTTTCTTTAATAAATTCTGTTATGCTTGGGTTAGGCTTACATTCAGTAGTACCATATTCCGGCTGAAATTATTATGAAATTCTTTCTTACCATAATTTTATATTATCATCTTTTTATTTTTTCTATTACTTATAGATAGGCTCACGCTTGACCACTATCTCACCTGATGGTAAGCGGTGATATGGTCGACGATGAAGCCGATTGCCTAGAAGTAACATATCCGCTCTTGACTTAAAATAAAATATCTAGGCTGTAGCTATCGGGAAACAGAGTCCGGCAGGGAATGCTACTCCTTAGCTGTACGCATAATGTAAGTTTTTCCATAACGTTGAATGCGTGTGGGTGGGATGTCCACCATGTAGCGATGGCGCATCGCCGTACGTCTTGTAGTGTCATGATTTTGCAATGAAGTATTTTAAAATGATTCCTATTTATCATATATTGAACTCCTTTTCCTATTTCAGATAAGCTACTGGATATCCTAGTGGACTACACGAAGAAGTATGGCGATCGCTACGTGTTCAAAGTGATTGGCTTGAGAGTCCTACACATTTCTGGACCATGTGATGTTGAGGTACGTAGAGCCACCAACTCGAGTATCAACTTATGTTGATTTTTAAATGACTGTATTGAAAACGTTCCTTTAAAGTAAGGTTTGCAATGAAATTTGAACTTTGTCAGCAAAGAGTTTGTTATTTCATTTAATCATATCGAATTCTAAAATTAAAATTATTATACAAAAAAACGGCAAAAATATCACGTTGGTTGTATGGGAGCCTCACTTAAATATTTATTATATTCTGTTTTTAAGTAATGTAATTACAGAAATACATCATCTGTGAAAATTTTAACGTCTAGCTATAACGGTTCATAAGACACACAGTCAGATAGGCCTGGTGACAGATAGACAGACGGACAGTGGAGTCTTAGTAATAGGGTCCCGTTTTTACCCTTTGGATACGGCATAAAAAGAATCTTATGTGTACAGACTATAATCTATCTCTGTGCCAAATTTTATCCAGATCCGTTCAGCCTTTCTGGCGTGATTGAGTAACAAATATACACACATCCAAACTTTCGCATTTTTATTATTAGTAAGATAAGATTGACAAACTCTATAGAAATATCACGTGATTAATCCATTACTTTTGGCGTATCGACAATCCCCATCGCTGATAGAGTGGCAGTTTGTTTAAAGTGTCAGGTCATACATAAGCCGCGCGCCAATTGTAAGTACTACATATGCATCTGTCCTTTCTGAAGAACATTTTCAATAAGGTTTGTATATCTCACCAAAAGCTTGGCTATTACTGAAAATCAGTGCTGTGCTGTGGGTCTCTCACGGCACCCACATTGGCATTATGCTGACTTGCTGAGTGAAAGCCTTCTTAGCACCATCACGGCATGCATCTGCCTGGCGTCTTTTCTCCCTATTTCATTTCTGTTTTATACAAAATGTAGGTAGTATAATTATGTTATTATTGTTTTATTTAGTTCTCTTCTTTACTAACTTAAGTACTAATACTATTGTTAAGGGTTTTGCATAAGCATGTACTTACATTGTATGTCGTTTTGTGACAATTAAACACTTTTTCTTTCTTATTTGGAGGCATGCGGAACAGGGTGTGAAGTCCTACAAACCTCCATAAAAAATGGAGGATCCTTCCACCAGACAGGTGTTGTGTCTAATCCTGGCAACTGCCCAGCGGTTATTGTGTGACGTCGTGTCATTAGTTCTTTCTTTCTATATCCTTCTAGGTCGTTCCCTCCCTGTGTTTCCGCTTGCACCTTGTTAGTTAACTTTTAAAACCCCGACGGAAAAAGAGGGGTATTATAAGTTTAACGAGTGTACCTGTGTGTATATGTGTATCTTTCTGTGGCATAGCTCCTAAACAGATGTACCGATTTTGATTTAGTTTTTTTTGTTTGAAAGGTGACTTTATCAAGATAAAGTTAAAGTTAATGTTCTTAGCTATGTTTGATGAAAATCGCTTCAGCCGTTTAAAAGTTATGGGCGATTTACTGTTTGAATCGGGATATTTTCGCAAGATATAGTGTCATAATTACGTGTTCAGTAGATTGGATAAATTATGTAGTATGAAATAAAAAAGGGGACTGGGGAAATAAAAAAATTTACTTGTGAGATGTATATTTAACACAGCTGTTTTGTTGCAGGCGGTACTATCTCATACAAAGAACATCAAGAAGAGTGCTCCCTACGAGTTCCTGAAAGGCTGGCTGGGCGATGGTCTGCTTCTAAGCACAGGTTAGTATCTAAGTCATAATATATTGGCAGATTATTTTTGTGTCTTTTATTATAATCTATTTTTAGAAGTGATGACTATAAATGGATAAATAGATAAATATATAAATAGATAGATATGATAAATAGATAAATAGTTAAATAAATAATGGGATTTAGATTCAGACTTAGATATGTGCCAGGTTTATGTCAATAGTTTTACACCCTATTACATGGGACTTATACGTAACTGGTGCAATGTGGGTGTACTACACCTCTGCTTAATCCTTCCCGACATATAGTCGTGATGATATGTTATACAGTAGATCCCGCTTGATACGATCACGCTTAATAAGCTTTTTTTTTTATTAGAAGTAGGCTCGCGCTTGACCACTATCTCACCTGATGGTAATTGGTAAGCGATGACGTGCTCGACGGTGAAGCACTTTTGCCTAGAAGTATTCACTCTTTACTTGAAGACGTCTAGATTGTAGCTATCGGGAAACACAGACTCCGGCAGGGCATTCCACTCCTTAGCTGTACGGAAAGTAAAGGTATTCCTAAAACGTTTAGTGCTTATGGGTGGGATGTCTACCATGTGTCGATGGCGCATCGCCGTAGGTCTGGTAGTCCGATGATGATGATCGAACTTGCGCTCGATATAAGTTGAGCAGCGTCTCACCTTTGTAAGGATGCCCAACTTTTTGGCAGCCAGATGAGCCTTTGCCTCAATGTATGGACCGAAATTGAAAGTCGATGTCAACGTAACGCCAAGAAACTCAAGATAGTCCGTTATTGGCATGGTCACATCTCGGAAAGCTGGAGCCGGGTAAAATTGGCTCTTTTTGGTTGAATAAGACACACCTGAGTTTTAGCAGCATTAAACCTGGCCAGATTGGCAGTACCCTATTCGGACTCTGCATGCATAGAGTTTGAAAGTTTTTGATGAGAAGTAACAAATAAAAAATCAAACACAATTAGCTGCTGAGCTTCAGTTACCAGTTTCTAATTTACGTACATAAGTTCATAAAGAATGGAGAAGAAATTAAAGAATAATAATTATAACATTCTTTACAAGATTGCCGCATAATACGCTTGCCCGCTGACGCGTTTTTGGCTGGGTCTCCCTATGGAATCGTCATAAACGGGTTTTAGTGTATTTTGTTGGCATTGCAATCACGGTTGTATTACAATGGTCACATAACATCAAACATCTATTCTTCGAAGGGTTAAGCAGAGGTACACCTATTGTACACCGACATCCCAATGGTGTTTCTGTAGAGGTACGTATGTTAATAAGTACTCCTAAAAGTCAAATCTAATATTAGCTCAGTGAGGCTGACGTCAGTAGTCCAAAAAAACAGAAGCGTTATTTTTAATATAAACAAAGGCTGAAGCTTTTTAATCTCCGTTCTTTGAGTTCCCACAAAGCCTTAAAAATCCGGCCTCTTTTGCGGCCCTTTTTAACCTTTTTCAGGAAGTACGCTCATGTTATCTTGTACAAAAGATTGTACCCCGACTCTTGTACCTTCATCAAACAAAGTAAATTAATACTTGAGCCTCGATGGGGAAACCGATTGTCCTCGTTAAGTACATAATTGGGCAGTATTTGAATTTTCGTATGGTTTGTTTGTTGTTTCCTTGTTTGAAAATTGGTGTACTTTTATGAAGGATGTATGATTATTTGTTTACAAAATAACATAAAAGCTGAAGTGCTTAAAACCTCGTGTGAAATAGTTGTCTATTGTCTTGGTTACATGTCTCTCCTAATCCGTTATGGCCAATGAAAAAAAATTGCGCATCTTGCCAGCCTATTACATAATTTTTATTTTTGCTCTTGGTGTCGCTGGCACGACAATAATTTAGATTTTTTGGCCCAAACCTTTGCCACTTCCATGCCATCATCGGTGACACCACATAGGTAATTTTGGCTGCATTCAATTATTATTTTAGGAACTTAACTAGGATCTTTAACGAGTTACTTCTCATTTCCTTTTTATTGAAAGAAGGTGGAAAGTTTAATACGGCAGCACTAACACTCCTTTGCAATCAAGTTAATAGTGGATGGGGTAATGGGACATTTACCTAAGTCAACTCTATTGGTTACTTAGATGTAAGCTTAGTTATCTAAGTGGTGTTTATTGATTGCCGAAGCGAAAGCTAAGCCGATAAGACCGATATCGCCAAGAGCTGTATGCCGATATACACGGAAGGCTTAGGATGTGTTTCCATTGAGGCGGTTACGAGCGGAGCTAAGAACTGCAGGTGTCTTTTTTATTATTGATAGGCTCGTGCTTGACTACTATCTCACCTGATGGTAAGCGATGATGTGGTCGTATGTGAAGCACGCTTACCTAAAAGTAAAGTTTTCACTCTTGACTTAAAGACCCCTATGTTGTAGTTATCGGGAAACAAAGACGCGAAGGGAATTCCATTCCTTAGCTGGTTAAGAATATTCTCGATAATAATCGGACGATACATAAGGTTTTGGTCAGCCAGCTCGCGAATATGTATCCTTCGACGGCACAACATGATTTTCTCCTTGTTTACGTCTTTTTAGTTCGCTTCTTAAGCAGCCGGGTGTTTGTTTTTTTTTTTTTTTTTCATAGAGTAATCATTATGGCGTGGACGCGTAGCGACAGTATTTTTTATTTAAAATGTTGTTTGAGCAAAAATTATATTCCTTCGTTACAGAAAAATTGGCACATATTCAGAGACACGTCATAACTGACATTCTTAGTCCTATAATTAATGATAATTAGGCCCATCTGTTACTTAGTTTCGTCTAGTGACGTTCATAAAAACAGTCATATTCTACGACCTTCACCATCTTAATTATCCAGGAAACAAGCAATTCGTTTTTTTTTTGCCACAGATTACTGAGTTGTTACTGAGGTGGCGTCGCTTCACAATAATTGACCATTTGTAGAAATTTTCTATGAGAAGTTCATTTGTTTGTCACTTGATCTACAGGTCAAAAAAAAGACCCAAAAAAAATTGATAAAAATTACTCTGATACATCAAAAAAATAAACTGCTGTATATTACAAACTTTAATCATCCCCTTTAAATAAAGTGTTGCTATTTTTCACAATAACAGCGTTACGCGTATTCTCTTAAAGTAAAAGTTTCATTTTTCTGGAGTAGTTACATCCACTGGAATATGAGTCATTAATTTGTTACCTGTACACTATTTATTATATCCTGAAAATTATATACGTTGCAACCTAAATTATATGTCTTGAAGATTAAATCCTTCTCTCAGCCATTTCTCTATCCATAACCATTACATACCAATTTCCAGTAGGCTACAGTAGGAACAAATTATAAACACACAATTTTCTCGTGTATCTCTCTTTTTATTAGTGATATTTTATCAAAATCTGTTACGTGGTTTTGATGAAGTAAGCGGAGAAACAGACAGAGGCAGACAGCTACTTTGTTTCTCTGCTGCAGCTAATCTGTGGACACGGCAGTGCCCCCTACAAGGCACAGCCGTACTATCCTTTTCTAGAAGCCATTTAAGAAATTTTCGACCGCCTGTAACTTCCTTGCGGATAAAGCTAGAAGCCTGAACTTTCAGTGATTAAGAGAACATAATACGTTTTAGAGGTACAACTTTCTTAACCATATTTTCTTCACCAGGTGCTCACTGGCACAAGCGCCGTAAAATCCTCACGCCTACCTTCCACTTCAACATCCTGAAGAACTTCGCTCACGTCATCGAGGAGAAGACCCAGGACATGGTGAAGATGCTGAAAGAGAAGAAAGGAGAAGATGTCAGTCTGATGCCCTTGATCAGTGACTTTACGCTGTTTACTATTTGTGGTAAGTTCTTGAGTAAAGATACGATGTCACTCATTTTAACTTTGCAATGAGACGTTTTCGTAGGGCGAAAAGTATGAAGCTGTTTGTCCTGGCTGTCATTTGTAGATAAAATTTGATATTTAGAAACTCAAAAGTCTGTTAACCAGTCTTACCAAGAAGTATCGTGTGGTTGCTAGATGTTAAATATAGCTTGCTTTCGGTTAGACTGAAGCCGACCTCAAGACTTTTAGTTGGGCAGAGGTTAGGTCCAAGAGCGCGCAAAGCGAGCTCAGGAACTTAGGGCACCCAGACACGCTAGGCAAATCTTGGGAAGAGAAGAGTGTAGCGGCATCTATGCCGTCCTATACGAACAACAAAAATGACCTTTTGCACACAAATCCTACATCGCGCAAGTAAGGGTGTCGGCTCGATTTGAATATTATATAACATTCCGAAAACAACCGTCGCGGTCGTGCTTTTGTTTGGACTAGACACTCGTCCGGTTGAAGAATTATCCCTTTCCAATAGTGGTTGCAGAACTTGCCACACTGATCCACATACCTAAAAGAGCATCATTTTCAAATTCAGAACTTTGATGAAAATGTCACTCATTTGTATTCAGACAACATTAATGTTATTAAATTTTCAAAGATAGCTGGTACCAAACATTTAAACCAACTTTGTTCCGTAAACCTATATAAGGATAACTAGAACGTTAACGTTTACGTTCAAGTTATCCTTACGTTAATTAGGATAGCAACATTAGCAACCAAGTTTGTAATAAGTAAGTTAATAAGTTTTGACAACAAAGTTAGTTCGATGATTTGACATTCCTTAATTTTCCTTGTTAACTTAAGTCGTTTGTCCGTGTTTCCTGTTTCAAATTTAAATTATATTTATTGCATCCATATTACAATTTATCGCTGCGCTCAAGGCATTACAAGGAATAGCACTACAGGTCACACAAAACTGACTGTAGTTTTTAATTTGAATAATAATAGTTAAAATACTGTATTTTGTATTTTAAATACATGAGAGATAGTATTTTGTAATTTGCATTTTAATAAAAGCAAAGCCAGTATTTTGCCCAACTATGGTTATAAGAAAATTTGAATTCTGAATATAAGTTTTCGCTATCGAAATAACTTATACAGGCCTTAGTTAATGTCAGAATAATAATCTTCCCATTACAATGACGTGTCCACATTTTTTATCTCGTTACAAAACAAATTACTTGAATGAGTGCGTCCGTCCGCATGGTCTCTAATCAACATTGTAATCACTATAATTATCACGGGCAATTTAACGCGATGATTTCGATTGTTTGTTTACCTATTTCGCCCGACGTTTCGGCCGTGGGGCGTTTTTGAAATCATCGCGTTAAGGCGACGATTCCCTTGAGTAGCTGATTTTAAAATGAGAATCACGTTTAAACGGCTAGTTGTATTTTTTTGGAAAAAATGTATGTTTTATTAGACCATTTTCTTAATAATTTCATCTAAGCAGAATTTGAGTTTTATTCGTAAAACATAGTGTAATTAATTTGTAAAGTTATGTCTAAAACGGACAAAAACACGAAAATCGCACCAAAACCGCTGGGCGTATTTTAATGAAATCGACACCATCTCAAGGACAATTTAATTATCTACATTTTGATCTGAAGCTTTTTTTTTTAAAGTTATAGAATATTATGGAAAGTACAAAAAAACTACTAAATTTTGGGTCGCACGGGTGTGAAACGAGTGTGCATTTTGTTGCCTCAAGGTCGTTGGCGTTAGTCGTCGTCTTAAATTTCCCGTGATAATTATATTGTTTTCATCTATGTATCGCGAGAGTTTTAAAGTTAATATTGTAATCACTGACGTCATAATACGCTATAAAGATATACCTAACATTTACTGCACTTTGTAAGGATATAATTTGTGCAATTCATGAAAACGCATTGTAATTTAAACCTTATGTCAAAGTACATAAAAGTCAGTTGCGTGTTATTTACAACTGTTGTATATCTGCTTATCATGATGGACGTGATTATAAGCTTGGCTCGGGTATTTCGTATATGTGATGAGCGATTATGTTTCGCACACAGTTATGTTTAAATTCGACAAAAACAGAAAAGATATAACGAATACCCAAGCTTGCTTGAAATTTAAAATCGAACTTTCGCTATTCGATACAATAGCAAGATTATGATGATAAGTTTATAATCAGCCTAAGAGGGAGAATCTTCTTCTATTCGACTCTATTACAAACTCTTTAAATATTTGCAACCAGAAGGCGGCCAATCAATCCTAACGTCAGTGGCGTTCATTAAGTCCAAAATGCGGGTGTATCAGCAGTTGTGTGTCACATTCTGATTCAATTTAAAAAAAGAACGTTGGCATTCAAACACTTTTCTTTTTTTTATTTGCATCTCAGTCGCAAACTGTCAACACTCCTTTGATTTCCCTACCGTTCGACATGTTTTTGAAATTGATTATTGCCGAGATGTTATTGCGCCTTGCATTAGAACGTTTTCACAAGTTTTTATATTTTAGTATCACCTATCCCGGTGGGTTATGTAAACAAAGCTTGCAAGTTTAATTTGATCCACTTCCCGGTGTTCGATTGATCTGAAAGTTTGCGTCACGTTTCTTTCTTGTGACAGAGCGAATGTTAAAAAAACCTTGTAAGTGTAAAACCTTGTTAAAGTACGAGAATAGGGTCAACAAAAAAATACCTTTTTTACTTTTCCTGAACTCTATAGCAACTCAGAATAGACTACTAAGTACCAGAGCTATATTCAATCCTACTAATATTATAAAGGTGAAAGCTTGTGAGAGTGTGTGTTTGTTTGTTAAATATATTTACAGGAAAAAATCCGTTTATAGTGTTTTTTACTGACTTCCCAAAAAGTCGCAGGTTCCCAATTCGGATGTTAATATATATATGTATGTATGTATTTTCGGGCATAACTCCGTTACATATAAATGAATTTGATTTTTTTTTGTTCGAAAGATTTTTTTTAGTTTATTCCGAAATGGCCCCATTTAAATTTGGTAAATATCTGATGAAAATCTTCGGAGATATACGACAGAACTCTTCAATAAATGACGGCAAATCTCTCGGGATTGCTGCAATGACATGTATGTTTATTGTTTATACATTCAACTTCAGTTTCTGAAGGCGGTGCCAAAAAACGAAGAAACGAAAATAGGAACACCGACTGCCGAAATTGAAGTTATTTTTCACTTTGTAGCATTTTAGTTGGAAGTCGGTTGTATTTTTATGTAAAAAGGTTTTTAGTGTTGCATTCCCGTATCATGATTATAAATCTTAGCTTAATTTACTTGTAATGCAATTCAGCTTGACATGTAAGGTCTTTCATGTTATTAACCTTAGCTTTTTATCTCAACTGGATGTTAATTCAGGGTCGCTGCCCTTTTTATGCACTTCAAACAATTGCAAAAACAAGTAAGTAATAAGCGGTTTTAGAGTATTTGTGTCGCCGTTTTGCTTCACGAACTTGGCTGAGACACTGCCGTGTTGCTAGAATTCTTGTTGTATAAAGTCAGTTTTCATTGTAGAGGTCAGTATTTCCTTTTTTTATAATTTTTAAGGCTCAAATATCGAAAACGCTCATTGAGCGAAAAAATAGCTCAGAACGCGTTGTGGCTTCTTACAAACGGCCACAATGCGTACAAAAAAATTGCCGTTGCTGTTTTGGTAGAGTGTGACTGCACTTTTGACCCTTACAGTACCTTCTGTATTTTGTAAATCAATCCCCAAGTAAATTGTCAAAAAGTAACTAGGTTCCACTATCCCTTTCAAAGTGGAGACGGGGCTCATACAAAACTTGTTTCACTGTTCATGAATACGTAAACAAAATTCCTTTTACATCAACAGAGACTGCAATGGGGACAAAGCTGGACCGTGACCAGAGTTCAGCTACCGTGGACTATAAGAACGCTATTCTGAACATGGGCATACAGATGTTGAGCCGGATCACAAGAATCTGGATGCACAATGACGTCATCTACAAAAACTCTTCTGAAGGCAAGGAGTTTGCCAAAACCCTTTCCGTAGCTCGGTCTTTTGCAGACAATGTTATAATGGACAGGAAGGAACAACGAGCTCAAAATAAAGGAGTTGAAGAAGCTGAATCAAGTGATGGTTTTGGTACTAAGAGGAGACTGGCTATGCTGGATCTGTTGCTAGAGGCAGAGGAGAAAGGGGAAATTGATATGGAAGGCATCAGGGATGAGGTCAACACTTTTATGTTTGAGGTAAGTCAGTACAGTATTTTAGGCCCAATTGCACAACAAATCAATAGAAGCATTTATATTTAAACGTGTTTGAAACAAAATTTCGCCACTGTCAAACGACATTGACAGATATGGAACGATGATTTAAATTCGTTCATTAGAATTTAATGATCAGTGGCGCAAATGTAGGACTAAAAAAGCAAAAAATAAAAATTTCGTGAGTGAGATTGATTTTCAATTTGTGATTTGATTGAATCCTAATTCCCGACGTAAAAAACAGGAAATTAAGTTTAATAAATATGGAGTGACTCAATAAACTAATAAAATGATTCGTGGAATATTCTACCCATCTCTTGAACAAATTCACAATTTCCCTTGGAAAATTTAATAAATTATGTCTGTTTTTAACACTGATAAAATTAGATTTTTTTTATCATGTAAAATATTTGGGCATATATAAAGCCAATATTATGTTTCTGTATCTCTTAAATAAAAGATTGGAAACGGTTTTTTTTTTAAATAAAACTATGTATATCAGAATTAAAGTGTTTTATTTCCAGGGTCACGACACCACAGCTATAGCTCTCACATTTGGTCTGATGCTGCTGGCAGATCACGAAGATGTGCAGGTAAAACAAAAACAACACTCATAATTTTAAGCAACTACACTACCACTAGAGAATCGAGTTGATCGTTCAATATTGGGCATTCGATACTACTGTCCGTAGCGAAGGCGAACTCGCCGAGCTACTGGAGAACAGTGGAATAGAATGCTCAATATTATCCTACTGACGCCGTAGTCAGTTGCAGTCACCATTTTTTTTTATCGTTACCGATAACGTCTGTCTAATTTCACTAGTGATTTTAATTTGACACTGAATAAGGGTTTTGATTGAAGTGGAACTGCACACTAAGCCACTATAATTATCCATTGAGTAAAACTCAAGACAGTAAAGGCGTGAGCTGCTGACACCATATAAAATAAACCTCGTTCTTAGCTGGCCCGCGCGAGTAAGGCCCCGATCAGGGTGAGGAGCTATCGCGATAGCGGAGGTGGGCGCAGAGTATCAAACATACCGTTTGCGATCATACTGATGTGACTTTGGCGGGTGTGGGGGAGCGGCTTAGCCAGCGAGCAATCGTCTTTTGTTTTACTCTGATGAAACACGTCTATATTTAAATTCAGAATTGGAGAAAATACATAATCTATTAATATTTTGGAACAGAAACTCTATGTCATACAATACAAAGTTCAAACATTGCAATCCATATTTTTTAAGTCCTTTTTAATATAAATGATCACATAAAAATCTATTTAAAGGACGCTATACTAAAGTTGCTACTTGAGTTGTTGGTGATGGATTAAAATTATAAATTCAAATATAGCCTCTATACTAAACGCTTCAACAACTCGTAAATTCGTGATGCACTGGGGCCAATGGTAACATGAGCTCTTAAAGTAAGGTTATTTCTATTGTGCGTAAGGTATATGATTTGCAAACATCTGTCCCTTAACCTTTTGGAACCTAACCCTCCTGTGTCTACCTAATCGCTGCCGCCACCACGCCCGCACCTGCCGTAGTCACCGCGCGTTCACTCTGGACTAGACCTATTTGGATGAGATCCTTACGGGATGAAATGCATACTTAAAGCATATTATGCATTTTACTAATATTTATTTAATCTCCCTAGTGCAAATTGAAACAAGCAGAACAAATACAATAACAAAATACTCAGTTGTGCTTTTAATGAAACATTCTTGATAGTAAGCAGAAATGAAATTCCATTTGTCCTCTCTCAAAGAAAATGCAAAAAAGTTCAGTTTTCTCTAACAACGGCATAACTGATATTGCGTGTATTACATTTTAAATTATTAGACGGTTGTTTTTAAGGTCGATTTAATAAACTAATTACAATAACTGAGCTTGAAGCCATCTGAGTTTTATTATTATTGATGGGATAGCGTTTGATCACTATCGATGCGATGATGTGGTCTACGATGAAGCACGCTTGCCTAGAAGTAACCTTTTTGCTATTGAATTAAATATATACAGGATACACTCAAAATAAAGTAAAAGTAATAAGTTCCTTTTTTAAATTCGCTGTTCTTTAAGCAGAAAATTGTCACTAAAAGGATTCCTATAAATAAAACCTGATTATATCATTAAGTCAGCTTCCAACATTACATCATACCTTTTAATAAAATTTAGGAAAAACTCGTTTAAAAATCTTTGAACCCAACAATATCTGGGATCACTGTTAAAAGGTTTAGCTAATATGACGTTGAAAGCAAACTTCATTTATTTGTCTTCGATTTACATTATAAGAACACAGGAATGTCGACCCCTCATGTAAAATAATAATCCAGTCTTTTAATGTGTTTGTTCGTAACCTAATTAATAAGGTACTTGAATAAATTATCCAACTTGGTTTTCCATTCGATCTCACTACCTTTTTCTGTAAAAGAACTGCGCCGCGAGACTTGTTTTTTAGGGTTCCATATCCAAAGGGTAAAAACGGGACCCTATTACTAAGACTCATCTGTCCGTCTGTCTGTCTGCCACCAGGCTGTATATCATGAACCGTGATAGCTATACAGTTGAAATTTTCACAGATGATGTATTATTGTTGCCGCTATTACAACAAATATTAAAAACAGAATATTTAAGTGGGGTACCATACAACAAACGTGCTTTTTTGATGTTTTTGCGATAAAGGTATGGAACCCTTCGTGCCTAACACCAAAACAAAAAAACACAACATGCCAAAAAATAACATAAAAAAAATATACATGTTATGTTTTTGATGGGATTGCTATTTGATTGAAGTGATTCTTTAGCCGCGTTGAGCGTTTTTTGTTAGCTGGGCAAAACTTATGGAGTCGCGTCACCGACTTGCTAATGACCGCGTCATTGACGTGGCTTTTTATTTCGTATTATTGTTTTTTTTGTATTTGCTTATTTCATGTCTCCTGTGTGGGTCACAAATAAATATATTTTCTTTCTTTCAGTGATAACTAAAAACCGTCAGTTATTCCAAATTTTTAAGTTTTAACTTTCCCATGACTTTTATCTCTGATAAGCCCGCTATTGAATTCGTTCTCGCCTGATGGTAAGCGATGTTCTACGATGGAGCGAGCGAGCCCAGAAGATGTGTGTTCTCACTTGCTTTGACATCTGACGGGCCATTATGTGTTTTTATATCTTTATTCACATCTTTTCTTCTGCAGGACCGTATTTGCGAGGAGGTAGAGAGTATCCTAAACGGTTCTGAACACGTGACCATGTCAGACCTGGCTAACATGAAATACTTGGAGGCTGTCATCAAGGAGGTCCTGAGGCTGTATCCTAGCGTGCCCTTTATCGGACGCACTGTTGTTGAAGACTTCAAAATGGGTAAGATCTATTTCTCTTCACCGATCCGTCACTACTGAGGATCGCGACCACATTATGACGCGTTTCCAAGTCATGCGGTCTTCTGTGATGTGGACCACTTGGTACATAATTATATCCAACAACTTTGTTAATTCCGTCTGATTATGTGCCGGTGCCTTGAGCGCGTTTTTCTTCCACACGGCCCAGTAACATGAGCCTTTCCACACTATGATGTATAATCATTATTTCATTTAATTGGCACTAAAGTAGAACATAATGTGCATATTTCTTACCTGACTCGTCTTTAAGAATAAAGCTAGGGGTATCCGGTAAAGAAGTGACTAAACGATTTCTACAATTTTCGATTTCCACATTTTGCAGGACGAAATTTAAAAAAACAATCAGAAAACCCGATTGCGTAAGAAGCAAACTAGAAAGATGTAAATAAGAAGAAAATAATGCTGTGCAGTCGGAGGATACATATGGTATTGTTCAATCAGCTTGCCATTTCGTATCCTCCGAATGCACAGCATGATTTTCTTCTTTCCTCAGATCGGAAACTTAATGTTTTATTATTAGTGAATTCTTAGAACGGCAGCCTTCATTGAATTCCTGCCTGGTTAATACAAACAACAGGCTCTCCCCTAAAACAGATTTGATATATTTCATACATCTAACGGAATACGAGTACCTCTAACTTTGCTTACTCTTTACGGAACCTCTGCTGACTGAGTATTCTAAGACTGTTAAGTTATCACTTCAAGTTCAGATTCAGCAACAAAAGTAGTTAAGTGACGTATGCTAAGCCAACTTAATCTACCCCAGGCGACCTCCTAGTGAAGAAGGGCACAACCATAGACGTGCACATTTACGAACTGCACCGGCGCGAGGACCTGTACCCCGAGGCCGAGAAGTTCAAGCCGGAGCGCTTCTTCGGCACCGAGATGAAACACCCTTACGGCTATGTGCCGTTCAGCGCCGGGCTTAGGAACTGTATTGGTTAGTAGACGATTATGTTTAGTGTACATTATAGTTCAAGCCGCAGCGTTTCCTCGGCACCTAGATTAAGCACCCCTACGCCCATGTGCCGTTCAGGCCCGCATTTTACAGGAACTTTCGTATTGTGATCTCAGTCTTAATTTATCAAAAACAATTGGTAGGTATAAAGTTTTTGCTATGGAATCACTCTCAAGTAATTTTGAAAGTTGCGGCGCAAAATGAAACATATAATGTAGGTCGAGAACAAAAAATGTCCTTTCAAAATGGCAATGAGTTACTAGGCCAATTAGGTTCGAGCCCGTTCATTACATTTTAGCAAGTTGTCTACATTGAATGTCGCCGAGACGATGACATTGGGACTAAAATTCGAACGTTCAAGTACAAGAATTGGGATTTTGGTTACAATATAATAATTACAATAAAATGCAGCATATGATAAATTACTCGACTATTTATGTGACCTGAAAGACTCACTAACCAGTCTTACACAGTGGCCAGTGATGAGTTGTTCAGATAGGAAATTGCTCCTTGTGACGTACTGGTATGGTATTCTACAATCAGCTATGTCGGGATAGACTGGAAGCCGACCCCAGCATAGTCTGGAAAATGCTAGGAAGAAGATGACATTTTTAAACATCATAAAGAATACTACATGGTACCTATGCTGTTGGCATGGCTTGGCACGGCTATGGCCAGGATTGCTGTCCGCAGTAATGGTCCGCTAGCACATTGTGTATCGAACCCGTGGAACATAGTTTGTAAACAAATATGGCCGGACGTACGGCGGTGTAGCGTGTAAATATGTTTGAAAAAGTAATTAATAGTTTGAATGAGTTTTAAATTGGCAACGTTTAGCCAGTGTCCATTACAATTTTTTAATGAAGCAAAAGCCGCTTTTTTTTTATCAATAATTAGAATGCCGACCTCTAGTTATTGATAAAAATGTTATTTGAGGCTTATTTTTGGGCACCAACCCAAATTTAAGACGGTACCCTGACCAAAAAATCAGCATGAGATATGAGCATTCCTATTGGTCTAGCGGCACTGGTGGCGCATGAATTACAGTAGTGAATACGCCCAGATTTTAGAATAAAATCTTTATAAAATCGAATTTTGGTCTTTTGAAAAAAAAAAAACTACAAAAATGTTCGTTATTAAATTGTCTATCCATTAGTGTTAGTACAAAAAATAATTAATGAACACTTTACGAGGAGATGCATAATATCAATAATTATTTCTCATTTTCATGTTTTTTTGGAAGGAGATTAGTGAAACATATACAACATTTAAAAAAAAACTAAGTCTACCATTTTAGAATCAATATTATGTAGAAATTTAATGTATTTTTATTAATTGATATTTCTCTTTAAATAACGAGTAGATAGCTCCTAAAAACAGCACGAAAAACGGCTTGCGCGGCGTTTTGCTCGGGGAACCGCCTTAAGGCGACGATTCCCTTGAGTAGCTGATTTTAAAATGAGAATCACGTCTAAACGGCTAGTCGTAATTTATTGGAAAAAAATATATGTTATAGTGGAACATTTTCTTAATAATTTCATCTGAGCAAATTTTGAGTTTTATTCGTATAACATAGTGTAATTAATTTGTATTGTTATGTCTAAAACGGACAAAAACACGACAATCACACCAAAACCGCTGAGCGTATTTTAATGAAATCGACACCATATCAAAGACAATTTAATTATCTACATTTTGATCTGAAGCTTTTTTTTTAAAGTCAAAGAATAATAAGGAAAGTACAAAAAACTACTAAATTTTGGGTCGCGCGGGTGTGAAACGAGTGCGCGTTTTGTTCCCTCAAGGTCGTTGGCGTTAGTCGTCAAAATGTGTCGAATAAATGTTTTCTATGTTTCTAAGTTTAAATAGGGAGAACATACAGACCCATATTACACCAGACTTCTCATCTTGCAGAAATTCAATTGTGAAAAAAACTCGTGAGAAAAATATTGTTAATTTTTCTATTCAAAGTTTCCGCAATTTATATTTCCATTTTTCGCCACAGGCCAACGCTTCGCCATGCAAGAAATGAAGACTACCCTCAGCGAGCTCTGCCGCAACTTTAGGATCGTGCCGAAGGTGAAGGGAGCCCGGCCTGGCCTGATGGCTGACCTGGTGCTAAGGCCTGTGGATCCTATCTATGTTAAGTTTATTCCTCGTTAAGAAGACTAGTTTTCTTGTTGAGGAAGTGTAGAACCCAGTCGTTAGGTACTGTGACACATTGAGTTTTCAAGAAAGAGACTTGTGCGTACTGGTTTCTAAAATGAAATCATCGACGCGCCACAAAATAAACGTAAATCACTTCGTTCTAGGCAAGCGTGCTTCACCATCGACCACATCAACTCTTTAACGTGATCCTATCAATTAATAATAAAAACAAAAATAAAATGCAAAATTAACCTTTTTGGCTCTTGCAAATTCAATCAATGACGTGCTTTTACAAATTTGTCGCGTTAATTTTGAGACAATTTTCGTTCATAAATTGGCTTAAAAGTGACAGAAACAACGATGTACAAAGACATTTTCTCAATGTTAGTTCATAAGAAATACTTTCAAACGTCATTTTTATTCGAAGTTAAAATATTTCTGAGAAACTTCAGATCAAAGTTCTTTTTTCAAAAACTCGATGTGTCATAATTTATTTATGGCCGGGTTCCTATTGAAATGAGTATTACCTATACACGACTATGCTTGATTTTTCCATTAAAAATGTAGGTAATTGTATTAACACGAACAAAGGACCAATTTTAAATGGAAGCTTTTATTGCTTTGAAGCAGCAAATTATTGAGATTGTTAATAATAATTTAATGTTAAATTGAATCGGCTAGTGAAGGAAATAATCACAAATTGGTAATTTAATAAAGTTTAGTTTTAATATTTCTAGTTTCTTAGATGTTTATCACTAATATAAGTTAAGTTACGAAGTAAGTTTTAGCAGTTACTGAGCAAGTTAAACTTCGCTCAATTCTGTTAACTTTTAAGTACATTTCAAAGTATCGAAGAAGGTTACGCACTACATGTCCGTATCCGTGATTTTTAGCTTTCCTAGTTCAAAATGTTCTGAACTTTGACAGATTAGGACGTATAGAGTTCGGATGTAGTGCGTAAGCTTCCCTACAAGAAGTACTATAGCTACTTCGGAACCGAAATTTCACGAACACGGATCAGATGTAGTGCGTAACCGCCCTTAGACTTAGCTCAAATTATTGCTTGCAAATGTACTTTTTACTTTTTTAATAAAACTTTTTTTTTACTTTGTATTCTTTTCATTATAATAATAACAGCCTGTTAATTTCCTCGGAAGGGTAAAGGCTTCTTCTTATGCAAAGAATGCACGAGCATTGATCACCACGCTCGCTCCAAGCAGGTTGGCGATTTCAAAATTATATTAAAAGTCCAGGTTTCCTGACGATGTTTTCCTTAACCATTGTCAGCGTATCCTCAAATCAACTTAGAAAGTACATATGAATTAGCCTGATTTTGAACCCATGACTTCAAGCACGAGAAGCAAGGTCTTACCCATTGGGCCACCAAGGCATTATATTGAAATTAATAAGTGCGAACACCAAAACAGCGTCGAAATAATCGCAGATCGACGCCTCCCGAAGTCATGGAAGAATGGATCACCCTATGTATGTTGTGTGTCGTGGCACAGATAATACAGGGTGTCCCAGAAATCGACGTCAAGCCGTAAATGGGTGATAGACCAAGTTATAACAGTTCTCAGAAAAATACGAAAAAAAATCTATCTCATGTTTTAAAAAAAATATGTTCACTTTAAAAATTTACTGAAAAAATCAATCCCTGTAATGGTTCTTTAACTCCAATTGCTACAAATCCCATAATTTATCTAATTTTTTTATTATTATGTAATCTTGAATAATGCTTGTGTAGATTTTTGCCTAAAATTCAAAGCCAACTCCTCCTACTTGGAAGAAAATTAAACTTTTTCAAAACCAAATTATTCAAATTTACTATTTCGCCCAACTTTAACTGACTGTACTGAAAAAAAATGTACTACGCTAGTTTGGCAAGTAACATGAAAAATTGGCGCATTTAATAAGGATTCAAAAATGGTGTAACACTTGCTAGATTACGTTTTCAATAATTGTTCAAGTTTTTTTTTGTAAATAGTCTCAGTTTTTACACAAAATGTCCATACTTCCTTAAAATGACTTTAGCTTACCTAAAGCTTTGCTAAACTCCGTTTCTAGTTCGATAGAGACGGAGAGAGTCATTTTACGAAGTGTGAGCGAGACAGAGAGTGACGCCACCTTTATCAGTGACACAACCTTTATCATGAAACGGAGATACAATTTACCGATGAGTGCGAATGAGACAGCAGTAGTTATTGTTCTGTTTTGTAAGCGCAGACGCACACACAATTACAAATCAGTACGTTACGCTGCTTTGTTTACTGCGCATCTCCGTATTCGTTCATGTTGATTCCGTACTTACCACTTTTTGCGTTGTTTTCTGGACTTAATTGCTTGTGATTTGGACTGTTTAATTCCTCTTTCTGACGACCTGTGCTTTACTCTGGACTGTTGCTGATCCTGTGATTGTGTAGTACTACCATGGCTGTGTACACAGCATTGGAATATGCGAACATGCACCTCGTTTATGGGGAATGCAGATGCAATGCCAATGCAGCCGCTAGACTTTATCGTGAGAGGTACCCGAACAATCGTCACCCAGATCATCGAGTTTTTATTAATGTGCACCGTTCACTATCAGAAGGACGATTCCCTAACCAAGTACATGGTGAAGGAAGACATCGTAATCCGTACGAAGACGTCGTACTACAAGCAGTCCAAGAAGACCCAAGTGCTTCTGTACGTGGAATCGAAACAAGCACAGGTGTATCTAAGAGTACCGCCCACCGAATCTTAAAAAAGAACGAGTTCCACCCGTATCATGTACAGCGAGTACAATCATTACTGCCACGGGATTACGCTCCCAGAGTTGCGTTTTGCCAAAGGATGCTAGAAAGGCACAGAGAAGACCCTCGATTCTTAGAGAAGATTTTATAGACCGATGAGTCAACATTTAAAAAAGATGGCTACATGAATTTGCACAATTTGCACGAGTGGCATGTAGAAAATCCAAATTTGATGAGGCAAGATAAGTCACAGTATCGATTTAAAGTAAACATGTGGACCGGGATACTAAATGGCAAAATAATTGGACCTTTTGAGCTGCCAGAGATTTTGAATGACGCAGTTTATTTGGATTTTCTTCAAAATACTTTGCCAGATTTATTAGAAGACGTGCCACTGAACGTTTACAGGGAAATGTGGTGCCAGCAAGATGGCTGCCCAGCGCATTATGCCCGTTTAGTAAGAGAACATCTTGATGAAGAATACCCGCTCAGGTGGATAGGGCGCGGTGGGACAATCTTGTGGCCACCCCGTTCGCCTGATTTAAATCCCCTAGATTTTTTTTACTGGGGAGCGGTAAAAGAGAAAGTGTACTCAAAAACAATAGAGAATTTAGTCGAGCTGCGGGAAAGAATAACGGAAGCCGTTGTCTTTGTAAACAGGGGAAGATTTGCCCGGAAAATAACCAGATTTTTTTTAAGAAGATGTCGTGCTTGCATTGCCGTCGAAGGAAGGCAGTTTGAACATTTATTGTAATAAAAAAAAATTAAATCTGATAATTTGTTTTTTTTTTCTAAGATGAGAAATCTGGTCCTGACTTAAAGTAAAAAGGTTGAGTCACTATCATAACTTTGCTCTTAAATAACGTAAAATTTTGATTTCTTATCTCGCTCACACTTCGTAAAATGACTCTCTCCGTCTCTATCGAACTAGAAACGGAGTTTAGCAAAGCTTTAGGTAAGCTAAAGTCATTTTAAGGAAGTATGGACATTTTGGGTAAAAACCGATACTATTAACAAAAAAAAAATTTGACCAATTATTGAAAACGTAATCTAGCAAGTGTTACACCATTTTTGAATCCTTATTAAATGCGCCAATTTTTCATGTTACTTGCCAAACTAGCGTAGTACATTTTTTTTTCAGTACAGTCAGTTAAAGTTGGGCGAAACAGTAAATTTGAATAATTTGGTTTTGAAAAAGTTTAATTTTCTTCTAAGTAGGAGGAGTTGGCTTTAAATTTTAGGCAAAAATCTACACAAGCATTATTCAAGATTACATAATAATAAAAAAAATTGATAAATTATGGGATTTGTAGCAATTGGAGTTAAAGAACCATTACAGGGATTGATTTTTTTAGTAATTTTTTAAAGTGAACATAATTTTTTAAAAACATGAGATAGATTTTTTTTCGTATTTTTCTGAGAACTGTTATAACTTGGTCTATCACCCATTTACGGCTTGACGTCGATTTCTGGGTTTCTGGGAATAGTAGCATACAGATGCTTCAACCCATACAAAGAAACTGTGCTGACGTAACTATAGGAAATAAAAAATAAAAAACCTCTGCGAACTAAACCATCGAAGGTTCTACTATTTGAAACTGATTCTAAATTTGAATGAGTGTTCGAAACAAGCCAGAACTATTTTTCTGCCAACCTGCATGGTGTAAGATTCCCCTTCAGCAGGCGATCTTTTCAGTAGCTCATGGCTGGCGCAAAATAATTAGACTTTATTTCTTTCTTTGTAACTACAAACGCCTCTAATGCTAACGGCTTCGAGTTCTGTGAGTTTCAGCCTGTATCGAGTGCCGTCAGATGGTGTTTAGATGCAAATTCTTGCAGCTGTGCCCACTTTGTCGGTTAGAAGAGTTGGCTATGTGGGACATATGTGTAGTATGTAGAAGCTATTTTATTAGGTTCAAATAAGTGCAACGGTCAAAATATCTATATGTCGGGTTTAGTCAATAGCAAAAAAACAGGTTAATAGTATGGACGTCAATACAAATCTCAAGCACGCTCCTTGGTGGCTTGACAACAACTACAGTTTGCATGTTGGGGACAGCAGAATAGAAGAGAGAAAAGTACTGACCGCTTTAGGTCCAATCGTAGATTCCGCTGGGAATGTTCGGTGCTTTCATTGTAAAAGAACTTCAGGTATTTTTACCTAATTTTGTTGGTGAATGTAGCTGTTTGTACGGGTCTGACACGCACTTGGCCGTTTAAAAAAAAAAGATTATGATAGAATACAATAACTATGGTACCTTCGTTTCACAAAAAAAAATGGTTGCTTGTTATGTTTATGTGCTAATGCTAATATCCAAAACGGCTAGACCGAATTTGATCGCACTTTCACTGGCCTTTGTTGATTCTATACCATATTTAACCATTTTTTTTTTTGTAGTTTTACGAGTATGACGTGGACGAAGTCGCGGGCAACAGCTAGTAATGACTTAATATTAAGTTTTTATTTCACGAAATATATGGTAAGAGATGTATAAGTTGCTAAAACACAGTCCCAGATTCAAGCGCCGGGATGCTAGTGACCAACAAAACTGACCGACCCGAAGATCGAATCCAATATAGCAGTCCAGCTTGCGACCACTAGATCCACAGGCAATCTATTTAAAGACTTGAGTGACTGGTGCTAGCCCTCATACATTTGCAGTTCAATTTGAGATGACCACAAGTCCTGCGGTTTGAAATGTTGATAGACAATCTAGCAGCATCCGCATCTATTTTGAAACGTATTAGCTCCAAAGGAAATCGAAATGTGAAGATAATCAAACCTAATAAATAGATATCCCTTCATCCACAATTTACCGAGAGACATAATGTAATGCTAGGATTCTCCAAAGAGGTAAGCAGACGCGTATACGATATCCATATTTTTGTCACGTAGGGGGTGAGACTGTTGCCATAAGTGAGGCGTAAATATAAACTCAGGGCTGATGTCTACCCTTACGATAGGATAGGATAGATGGACTCCCTTTTCCGCACATAGACTCCCATTTGGTTCGTTGTGCGTGCGGGCCTCCTCTCTGTAAGAGTGAATGGGCCGTATCCACCACTCGTCCATTGCGGGATGTCACATGTCTTAAGACATGCCGATTTCCTCACGATGGTTACCTTCACCGTTTTGAGAACAGTGATGATGAAATAATATACAGAAAGTAAAGCGCATGCCTTGGTTCAAACCCACGACCTGCAACTTGTAAGTCGTGGCCGTTACCACTCGGTCACCACTGCTCTATCTTTCCATTTGCGTCATTATTTAAATTAATGACAAAATACAAAATGTTACTTTCATGTTCTAAACACAAGTTCAACCATTTTGTGTGAACTTTTGATTACTTTAAGATGAAAAGTTTAAATTTATTGCACTCTGTTACCATAATAAGACCCTGGGGGTGGCAAAAAGATGCTGTTCACAAATTATATGGATTCAACTCGATGAGTTTATATCTCTTTGTTGGTAGGAGGGATCGTAAAAATGCAAAGCCGTAAAACTTCTCTGGTAAAATGAATGTCTTCGTGCCTTTGTTAATCCTGCTTTTGTTATGTTAATCCTCATTTTCTTAAAGATCTAAGTGGGATGAGGTTGTCGCTGCGGTAGTCCGTGGTTGGTTTACCGAATAGCCTAAGGACACAGTCCCATCGAGAACTAACGAGTATTAGCAAGATTTCCCTACTTCGAAAGCAAAAAACTGTTATAGGTTTTTTTAATAAACTACCAAATTCTGTATTAAATATTATCGAAATAAATTTATTCAAAGAGCAACTCAATAATTTTCTGATAAATAAAACATACTATACAAATTTATATAATAAATGAACACCTTTCAGATGAAAATGTATATGCGACAATGAGATAATTATGGTGCATACTTGGTATGATATTGTTGATTGTGTGTTGACTGTTTATCTGATATTATTTTACTACTTACTTATTAATGATGACTATGAGTCTGACATTATTTCATAATAAGTATTGTTAGTTTTGTTTTGACTCATTGTGATAAGGGCAGGAGGATGATGCTGTGGACTTGCTAAAACCAGATAAAACTAAGCCAAACTTCATATTTCAACTAAGTTATAGATTATGATGACCGAAAAAATATCAACAAAATGCATTCCCGGTCTCAGTATTATCTGACATAGTTTCACCATACCGAGCTGAAATGGAGTCTAGACTTATTTGAAGGTTTGGAAGGTTTGCGTCAGGTCAGCGCAAATAATCCAGTTCCAATCGGTTTTTTTGCTTTGAAAGCACACTTTCGAAGAACTCTTTTGAAGTTAACAATAGGCTAAGGTAATGGACTGAGTATTTCCTATCCAGGACTGAATTCAATACGTGTAGTGTGTTAGGTCTCGTTTATGGAGACCTAACACTTACAACACGTCACGCGTCGCGTGCAGCGTGACGTCTCGCGGTGCGGTCGCTTCTACTTATAGTTCTCGCCAAACTTCTTGGCCGCCCTGTATTTGGCTACAATGGCTGCGCAGTAGTAAATCTCATACAAAAACTGCACCGATCCGTGCCTTGCGCATCGGAAAACCAAGTTCAGTGTGACCAAGTAGTTTGGCGAGAACTATAAACGCCAACGCGTCGCCGTAATTACTCTCATACAACGCCATATGTTTGAATTTAGTGCGGTCTGCACCGCGCGATAAAGCGGTGATGCAGCCCATATCTTTGTCTATCGGTCTATTTAGATTTCTAATTGGGCTTGCGAGCTTTACAGTGTGTACTTTATCACTACGGCCTATATAGAAAAGAGACAGGTATTGGCCGCACAGGCGCTTTGTCTCTACTTACAGATTAGTAAATTTTTTGGCGGTGGGAATTTCTCAGTCCATTTATGTCGATGAATAGTCTTAGAACGGAATGGAGAATGTAGAAAGGGGGAAAATGGCTTCAAGTTAGTTTGAAGGACCTAGATTCACCTCGGCGCCAGGACATCGGAAAAATCTGGAAAAAAAAAACAATTTTTCGAGTGCAATCATCCGAACACGGCCAAACAAAACAAATTGGTAAAATCACTCGTGTGTGGCGAAAAAGGAAAGTTACACAGCACAGGTTAAAAAACCCCAGTCATTCGCTTACTCACGATGACTTACAATTCTTTGTGTTATCTATAGACCTAGTTACATGCACGTGTATGGGTAGGTATGTATTTACTTCACAAGGGCTGCAGGAAGGCTTCGATTTTTTTTATTTCATTGCATTCCTATAATGTAAACTTCTGTAAGTCATGACTCACTTTATTTATACTCTATTCGTTGGAGCTAAAAATAAAAGGTAAATAAACCATGAAAAAGGTTTTTACAGTGTCTTTTTTGCTGCCGCTAAAATCTAAAATGAAAAAATATCATACAATAAATTTATTTCATACAACAACCAAATACGCAAATGCATGTCAAATAATTCAATTATTATTTTCTTATGTGTATTTTACAACAATATCAATATTTCATTACAAAAACTAAAACCTATAGCCGTCAATAACAAGTAAAATTAAAAAAAATACCGCCGACACATTTTTATTTCATGCTATAATTTATCTAGTAACATACATGCTCCGATCGACAATCTATCGAACACGTATATCAAGGGATATCTTGCGAAAATGTCCCGATTCAAACACGCTACAAAAAAAATAAAAATAGAAAAAACAATTTACCTCTCTATATTAGTTGACATTCAGTTTCAGTTGCCATAGATATAATAAACAAGTACTAACAAACACTTCAGTGCCAGAAACGTGAATCCACACAAGACACAATGGCCTTTCAATCGGTAATAACGGCCATACACATCGCATTGTCTCAGAATGCTTAATTATGCTTATAACGATTAAGTTGTAGAACTAGTAGTGGTTTTAGGCAAATTCCCAAATGCCACCTTCCAAATTTAGCAAACGATAAAGCTTTTATAAAAAATATGTTTGACGGTCACGATTCTATATAATGTTATGATGTTCAAAGTCCATGTCCAAAGTCCAAGATATCGCAACAACAAGAATCAACCTCGATTACGAGTGGTTTCATCAGTATTTTATCACCGTCGATATTAATTTGGACTTTGATCAAAATAGTCACGATGACTTTCGTCTTTAAGCTAAGTTATTTGTCTGATAATAATAAACTGGTTTCTGGAATTATTCCGGTATTTTCTGTCTGATTCATGCTGCAGATTTGTTTGTTAGTGGAGAGAACGAGGTGGTTTTGATTGATATTGGGTTACTTAGAAAATTAAAGGGTTAAAATGTCTGACAGGTGAATCCATAACAGTTTGGTTTTTGAGGTCGTCTCGTCCTGTCCACAAGTACGAAAAGGCATATTTTTTTCATGCTGTATTGTACTTACTGTATTTAATATAGTTATTTATTATTGTTGTTACTTACTTAAGATCCTATGTCCTCTAGCCGGGGCAGAGGCGTCCATACTCCACCGCGACCGGTCTTGAGCTTCACGCTTCACCTCGCTCCACGTCATTCCGGTGCCGTCATTCAGCCAATACGGTGCTTTTCCAGGTTTGACAGGGACGGCCAAGCTTCCTTATTCCTTGAGCACTCCAGTCCAAGGCCTGTTTAGGGATGTGATCGGAATCCCTCCGATCCCTGTGGTTACGTCATCTATATATTTTCTTTCGATTTACCTAGAACATTCATACCAATACGAAAGTTATTCTGCTTGTTACCTTCACACGACTAAAGGTCTAAACCGATTTTAATGAAATTTGTTATGAAGATAGATTGAGATCCTCGGAAGGACATACAGAGTGTTCCCATGGGGTGATAAAACACTTTTCACGCAGATGTAGCCGTAGGCTTAAGCTAGTAAACCATATAATTTAATTCCACAATCTTTATACAAATTCCTGTCCGTAGGTACGTATAAACTAAGCCTTATTTCTTTAAATTTCATCCAGTCTGCCTTGTACATAAATATTACCGCACAGACACGATGACTTGCAAGTTGCAACTTATCAAGAAGAATGTAGTTGCATCGCATTGCTCTAGGCCTACTAAGTATTCTGGTCAGTGAACTGCAGAATACTTCTTCTTCTAAGAAGAAGAAGAAGTATTCTGCAGTTCACTGACCTTCACAAGGTTTGCGGTATGTAGGCCATTTACCTTGTTTTTGCCTCGCCATGATGAGTAGGTATTGCAAAATATTTTCAATGATTCCCTGATTTGATTTTCCTGTTATAAAATGTTGTACTAAGCTTCATCTCGCCTATTCTCGAGTAAGCCATGTAAAGCATTTTTCCTATTACTCAATAAATAGTTTCTACCCGTACTTTCCACTGGATTGCTTGCCAAATGAAATGAGTTCTCTTTGATAGCGTCAGCTTCGTGGTATTACCCATCAAGGTACTGTTTCATGACAGAAGACAGAAGTAACATACAGGAAGTTAATATGATGGGTACCCCACATGACAGTAATGAAAAATATCGTTGAAATGATGTAAAACTTAATGGCTGTTTCAAAAGTACATAAAAAATCATTGCAGGAATTTCATAATAGCTGAAATGAAAATGTTATTGCATGTTACATAATGTTAATAATCACGTTTTAAGGATATTATTAGGTATATCCGTAGATAAGTAAGGTTCTAAAATATGATATTTTCATAACAACGTCGGTATAAATAAAATAGGAGCCTGTTTTTTGGTTGGATGTTTGTTAGTCAATTGAGCCATAATGGCTAGATGGATTTGGATGAATCTTGGCGCAAGTGTAGCCCATGACTTGGAATTGGACATGGGATAATACTTTTTATTTCAGCAGTACCTACAACCCCATGGAATAATTAAAAGTCAAAAAGCGATGGACTTCAAAAACTTGATCATATTGACAAAGTGCAAATCAATAAAGGGTACAGTCTACTTAAACATTTTAATAATAATCCGCAAAATTCAATGCACTCACCGACGGCAGCCACTTTTTAACCGACTTACCAAAAAGGCGGAGGTTCTATGTTCGACTTTATATAAGTTTTTTTTTTTACGTTCACCGATATCTCCGTCAATTGTGGACCAATTTTGAAAATTCTTTTGTTTAACATTCGAAACGGGATACTTACCATGTTTACTGTTTGTTGCGAGTTTCCGATATTTCGGTGCTGTTGCAAGCACCATGAACACGGATAAACTGATGTTCTTGCGGGTGGGTGTTTATGAGGAGACAAAACGATCTACCCTCTTTCTTGTTCGTTTTTTGCACTCAATACCGCTCCCATTGTAACTCACAACTCGATTCTGTTCCCGACACACGAAACTGTGTCCGCTCGCGAACTTTTTTCGGCACTTTTTCGGGTTTTGCACAGCCGAACCACTGGATTCCAAGCTCTCGACAGTTGAAACCCATCCTCCCGGTTGAAATTCTTGTATTTGGTAATCTCGATATATTCTCTAACCAGTCTTGGGATATAGTGGCGTTCTGACGAAATGACCTGAGGGTTATGTAACTCAATCCAGTTGTTCACTCCTGAATCTAAAAGATGTTCTTACAACTTAACAACAACAACTTATATCCTTTTGTTTGTTTAAAAGAGTATGTTCCGAAATTGGTCCAATTTTTATTTGGTGAAAATCTGATGAGGAACTTCGGAGATATACAACAGAACTCTTCAATAAAAAACCGGCCAAGTGCGAGTCGGACTCGCACGAAGGGTTCCGTACTTGGTAAATTGCGGTTTACGATTTATGACGTATTAAAACAAAACTACTTACTAAATCTCGTTCAAACCAATTTTCGGTGGAAGTTTATATGGTAATGTACATCATATATTTTTTTTAGTTTTATCATTCTCTTATTTTAGAAGTTACAGGAGGGGGACACACATTTTACCACTTTGGAAGTGTCTCTCGCGCAAACTCTTCAGTTTAGAAAAAAATGGTATTAGAAACCTCAATATAATTTTTGAAGACCTATCCATAGGTACCCCACACGTATGGGTATGATGAAAAAAAATATTTTTAGTTTCAGTTTCAAGTATGGGAATCCCCAAATTTTTTTGTTATTTGTTTATATTTGTGTGAAAATCTTAATGCGGTTCACAGAATACATCTACTTACCAAATTTCAACAGCGTAGTTCTTATAGTTTCGGCAAAAAGTGGCTGTGACATACGGACGGACAGACAGACAGACATGACGAATCTATAAGGGTTCCGTTTTTTGCCATTTGGCTACGGAACCCTAAAAACGGCAAATCTCTCGGGATTGCAGCAAACGCATGTCTGTTTATTGTTTATGCCATTTCATAACATATCATCACGCCAGTACGCTCTAAAGGGGTGCGCAGATGTGTAAAGTTCACCTTGGTACACCCTCATTTCACCGGTAATGTTCAGATTCATGATATTTGGGTAATCTATTCTGGGCTCTGGCATTATAGGTACCTTACGTAACTACTTGCCTATTAGGTAGGTACAACTAAAAATTGAAAATAAAAAAACATTTTTCACAAAAAAATACAGGCAGTCGGTGTTTTTGGTAGGTACCATTTTTTTGCGTTATGGACACCGACTGCCAAAAATAAAGTTATTTCTTCACTTTGCAGTTTTGTTATTTGGAAATCGGTATTCACCTCACCTCACCTCATCAGACTATTAATGTTCCCACTGCTGGGACACAGGCCGCCTCTCTGTGAAAGGGAATGGGCCATAATCCACCACGCAGGCCCAAAGCGGGTTGGTAGTCGGTATTATTTTTTTGTAGAAAAGTTTTTTACTTTAAATTTTTTTAACAAAGAGTATACAAGAATAAAACTACAATAAGATAATTTTAGTATCTAAATAAGTGTCTTCTTAGAGTAGCGGTGGCCCAGTGGTAGCGGCCGCACCTCACAAGTTGTTGTTGTAGTTGTAGTTCGAACCCAGGCAGGCGCTTTACTTTGTGTAAATTATTTCATCACCACTGCTCTCAAAACGGTGAAGGGAAACATCGTGAGAAAACGAAGACATGTGACATCCACCAACTCGCACTGGGCCTGCGTGGTGGATTACGGCTCATTTTCTCTCACAGAGAGGAGGCCTGTGTCCATAGAAAATAACGTTTTCAAATTAGCTTCTAACAGAACCTCTTTATGAGATCTTGTTTATCGGACTTAGGACAGAATCTGGCAAAACACAAAACAGTTTATTAGTGATACCAGTTTTGTTTTGGACCTTGATCGGGCTTATTTAAGACCAGGCTCGGCATTCATTTAATTTGTTTTTATCCTCAAGGGACTGATGTAATCTACTCGAAATATTTGAGTGGATTTTCTTTAGCGCAGAACAAATCTCTGTTGGCGATACTTTAAATAAAATTTGATTCTGATAAAGCTTGTTATGGAATAAATACACAATAGGTAGTTACCGCAGAATTTTCACCACGGGACTGAAAGTTATCTTTAATCTTATTGATATTTATAAACAACTTTCGTGAGACACAAGTAAATTCTTAAATATTATAGACCTTTTTTTTATAACATATATGCTCGCGCTTGACCACTATCTCACCTGATGGTAAGCGATGATGTGGTCGACGGTGAAACACGCAAGTAACCTATTCACTCTTGACTTAAAGACCCCCAGATTTTTGCTGTCGGGATACACAGAATCCGGCAGGGAATGCCACTCCTTAGCTGTACGCATAATAAAAGTGTTTTAGATATGTTTGCTCTTGACTCTAGTCTAGGTTAGAAGTCACAAAGACAAAGTCGATGATGTAGTGAGCTTACCCAGAAGAATCCTGTTCATTCTAACTTTGAAAGAAAGAAAGAAAAAGTGTTTATTTGTCACAAAACGACATACATCAATAATAAATACCCTTAAACAATAGTATTAGTAGTACTTAAATTAAGTTAGTAAAGACGAGAAATAAATCAAACAATAATTACATATACTACATTTTGTTTTTAACAGAAAAGAAATAGAAGAAGAAAAAACACAGACGCAGGCAGTGAGTTCTACGTTGTGCACATTATGAAGGCTGTTTGGCAGCGTTTGGGAAGGATGTTAACTTGCAGTGCGTCTATATGTCCGATGGTAGAAGAGGGCCGGTGGGATAAGGCCGTGGAGTTCTTGAGCACACTCACCGAAGAACCGAAGACTGGGCGTCGAGAATGAGCAAGCTTATACATCAAGCAAGTGGTCTAGTGGGCGCACGCGCTTCTACTGAGCATGAGGTCCTGAGTTTGATTCCCGGGTTGGGCAAAGTGTTGTAGGGTTATTCTATTTGGAATTTCTTATTCTGTAGTAGCTCAGAGTCTGGATTTTTGCAGCCGGTTGATGGCAATAAGCCATAAATTCATCTTCTTTTGTTCAGTCCATCCGAAGGTTGTCTGTAAGAGATGGTCTACTGGGATAAGACCGCCCATTCTACACTTGTTTTTGTAAATATTTGTCCTGTATGATTTTGTAGTGTACAATAAAGTATCGCGGTCCATCATCACTAACAGATTATTATGGCTAATAAGCCTGATATAGCGGTAGTTGATTGTTGACATAACCGCCCCGCATGACGAGAACCTCGTGAATCCCGAGAAAGATAAGCAAATCAAGTATCTTGACTTGGGTCGCGAGATTGTTGACATGTGGGGTGTGGACTCAGCGATCATTGTACCGATAGTTGTGTCAGCCAATGGCTTAATAGCCACGAGCCTCAACCAACACCTTATGAAGCTCTCGTTAGGCGGCTGGGTCAAGGGCTATATTCAGTAAGCAGTTCTTCTGGACACAGCTCGTATTGTTCGGCGGTTCCACTCTCTGGTGCCCTGACCGCCGGTAGCTTGGACCCTGTTCTCGATACCGGTGGGCCTCAATTTTTTATACTTTTAAATGTTTTTTTTTTATTTATTAACAAAAAAAAGTATTTAAAAACGTAGTTAATAAGAAAACTAATGAATAAATGAGATAATAATAAGCTCGCCCCGTATTACATAGGAATTAAAAATAACGAGTGAAAAGTGTGTGTTCTATAAGCCTAACTCTGCCTTACCCTTTGGGGAAACTTTAAACGTAAATTATTTTCCTTCAAACTCGTTGCCTCGCCTTCGGCAGTGTTCAACATCTGACTGCTATATACAATCTGCACATCATATCTTATGGGAGTGTATTTGTTTGACAGAATAAACGCAATATTATGTTGGATAATGTACAGGCTGCATCTAGAGTTGTTTACTGTAAGGACCTTGTAGAAACTAGAACAAATTTCCGTGCCTTCAACCGTTTTTGCCATACCTGCCATACATGCTGTTATATTGAAATCAATAATCAAAATATAACAGGTCACAATGTTAGGACCCAATAATATTAATGATGATTTCATATCTGTGGTGCTAGACAACTGGGCTTATCCTAGTTGTTAACGACCCTTTGCGTCTATTGGCCTTGTTTGTTCTTTCTCCTGCTTTGGAAAATATACACATTCTCACTTCGCTACACACGGAAGTGAGAATTTGTATATTTTCCTACGCCTCCGTTATTCTTTTCTGATTAATTTCGTTGCGGGATCCAAGAGAGTTAAATTCATTCTCCGGGAATTCGTCGAGCTTCATTTCCTCGGCGCTTTTCTGGTGGTCGCCACTGTTGATTCTGGCTTTCAGTAGTTGCAGTGGTTTGGGAATAGTGTGGTGGGATTGTAATACAGGCGTGGTGCACCTAATGTTTTGTACCTACTCTAGGTGATTGACATATTAAGTCCTGTCTTCACAATATATATGAAAGGTATCAGTGAGAATTTCCGTTAGTGTCAAAATCGCTGGTTGCCTTTGACAAACGGCTCTAAAAGTACATTGAAGAATTGCTATGCAATAGCTTTACTACATTTCTTCACTAATTAGTACACATGATAAATTTAGATAAATGTGAATATTTTTTTTGACAAGTCATTCCGACGTCATGATGGTGGCCTCCGTGTTCAACACGAAGGACGCAGAATTTCTAAAAGTTTTTTTTGTATCAATGATTGCTTTCTAGTTGCTACTTTCACGAATTTAAGTTTGAGCTTCATACATACATTAGATAAAAAACAAAAGTTGTGCGGAGAAATGCCTAATATATTTGGAAGGGCAACATATTTTTTTACCATAGCGCCTTGACTTCTTAGTTCTTAAAAGTACCTACCCTCAATAACACAAAAGTTACTAGTATCAGTATGTATAATAGGGGTGTGTAATCTTCTATATTATATCTATAAAAGCGAAAGGTGACTGACTGACTGATCAATCAACGCACAGACAAAACTGTTAAGCCTAGAAGCATGAAATTTGGCAGAAAGGTTCCTCAAGTGACGTAAGTGTGCACTGAGAAAGGATTTTTGGAAATTCCACCCCTAAGGGGGTAAAAAGGGGGTTGAAAGTTTGTATCAAAAATCTAATTCCTTCGACCAACATTCTTGAAACTTAGCACAAATAGTATTCTAAGTAACTGAAAAAGATTAACATTATTAGTTTTTCAAAACTACCCTCAAATAATGATTTAAGGGTTGTTGAAATTTTTATGAAAAAATCTGATTTCTTGGGTCAATAAACTTGAAACTTACCACAAATACTAACCTAAATGAATAATAAAGGTTGCTATTTTTTTTTTTGAACTATCCCCAAAAGACGACTTAGGGGTGTTAAAGTTTTTTTGAAGAATCTTATTACTTCAGTTAATAAACTTGAAACTTGACATAAATACTAATCTAAATAAACAATAAAGACTTTCATTGTTAGTTTTTCGAAACTACCCCCAAAAGAAGATTTAGGGGATGTTAGTTTTTTTGAATACTATAATAGTTTAAACATATCAAATGCTAGAGTCCGCTCTTAACATCGCCTAAATCATCTTTTGGTGGTAGTTTCGAAAAACTAACAATGAAAGCCTTTATTGTTTATTTAGACTGGTATTTATGTCAAGTTTCAAGTTAATTAACTGAAGCAATAAGATTCTTCAAAAAAACTTTAAACACCCCTAAATCGTCTTTTGGGGGTACTTTAAAAAAAAAAAAAATAGCAACCTTTATTATTCATTTAGGTTAGTATTTGTGGCAATTTTCAAGTTTATAGACCCAAGAAATCAGATTTTTCCATACAAACTTCAACACCCCTTAAATCATCATTTGGGGGTAGTTTCGAAAAAATAATAATGTCAATCTTTATCATTTACTTAGAATACTATTTGTGCTAAGTTTCAAGAATTTTGGTCGAAGGAATTAGATTTTTCATACAATCTTTCAACCCCTTTTTTACCCCCTTAGGGGTGGCATTTCCTAAAATCCTTTCTTAGTGCACACTTTCGTCACTTGAGGAACCTTTCTGCCAAATTTCATGCTTCTAGGCTCAGCGGTTTTGGCTGTGCGTTGATTGATTAGTCAGTCAGTCACCTTTCGCTTTTATATATTTCGCTTTTATATATAGGGGTGTGTAATATATGGCATAATAACAGATAGTGTAATATCACTTGAAATAACGATCACATGTTTTTTTTTTCTGCGATAATACAAATAACCCAAATATATAACCTCATGTGATCTAATGTTATATTTCATATAGTCTACATTTGCTCTTATACATTTGTATAAGGTTAATAATTTTATAAAATTTTTAATTTGTATAATGTTCTTTTTATAAAACGTTCATTTTCTAAGGTAACGCACCGTCTTGAGAATAACAAATTATTGTAACCTAACCTCAAAACACTAAAGTTGCTTTTGCATCGTCTCCGACGCTGCGGGAAGTGCTACCCCTTCACCTTTACGTAACAAATGATAGGCACCCATGCTCACCTCCGCGGCTTCGGCCAACTGAGTGCACGGTTGGCGCAGTGGTTGAGCGATTGACTGCTGCGCTGCATGTCGTGGGTTCGGTTCCCGCTCACGGAAAAAATATTTGTATGACCTACAGATAGTCGTTCTGGTTCTGGGTGTTTATGTATGTGAGTTTATATATGTTTGTAAACGCACCCTCGATACAGGAGCAATATCGAGTGTGGGGCAACGTTTTTTTTTCAATGTTATAACATAAATTTACCTATAAACAACCAAGTTCACATCAGTGCAGTATAAAACATTTTAATGATATTATCGATATCGATAGATACCCGATTTATTAATCCGTAAAAATAAGACTTCGAATTGTTTTCCGCAAAATTTTTGCATCTACCCGGTCCCTTAGACGATTGCGAAACTTTCTTCCCACTGCCACTAAAATTGCGCTTGCACAGTCCCTTCTGCTTCCTATCCTTGACTATGCTGATGTCAGTTATCTCGATCTCACCCAGGCACAACTAGATAAACTTGAGCGTCTTCAAAACCTTTGCATAAGATCAAATATAAATCTTATGCAAAGGTTTTGAAGACGCTAAAGTGTATCAATAATATATATATGTATTTATTGTATATATAAATAGTACACCAAAGATTACCTACAGTACTGTCTTTCCTTTAATTTTTAAAATCCATCCAAAGGTTGTCTTGAAAAGATTGCTTTTAGCGATAAGGCCGCCCATTGTGTCACCCAGTGTAATATTTTCTTCGTCTATACTTTCTGTAACTTACATGGTGTACATAATAAAGAGTATTCTATTCTATTCTACATCACTAATTGAGTAGCGAAGAACTTTCGAGAACGAAATAGTGAATACATTAAAAAAAAACCGAAAGAGAAAGAAACAAGGAGCAAGGTGCGTGCGACGATCCAGGAACGAACCATACCATTCCCCGTGACAGTCTTTTCGCAATTGACGTCCTTCATATATATTTATTTTTTGCATATTTGTTTGTTCCTATCATTCAATAATTCGATTTTACTTTTTCTTAGTTAAATAATAATATTATATAATAGTAGGTTGTTTGAAAATGCTGAAACTTAAATATTTGTTTTCGGTTTGTAAATATTTGGAGATTTTAACGAAGACTATCTCCGTAACGTCAATACTGCAGTTTTCAAATTATTAAGTGACGCTGGTTAAGCACTTGCCTCTACCCGCGGTGGTACTCAAATAGATAATATTTTTCAAACTTCACAAGTGAATTTGGATTTTATAACACCTTCTTCAGTTACTATCGTCGTATGTGGGCCCGTTTTTAGACGTTGTGAGCCGTTGAAACCGTTTTAATGTTCAGGTAACAACAAAAAAACCCTCTTAGTTCGCATTATTATTCAACTACGTGTTAACGGAGTCAGGTCAAAAGATACACAGTCTTCAATTTCCTAAAATGCTTTTAATCAATACCTACTACTTTTTCTTACAATCAAAAATGTTTACAACGGTTAGGCCTAACGTTTCCCTTGGCAATGGCCGCCTGCACTGTACCACAGACTATCTCACGAATCAACGACTTGTTTCTTTTTTAAATTATTAGTTCGAATGTGGGTATCGCTAACAGACGGCCATTCTGCAATAGGAATGTCCCCATTCCAAAATTCCACTCGGCCATTCTCTCGTATAGGTATGACCTCATACCAAAACAAAAATAATGTATAACAAAAAAATATTATTAAAAAATAAAAATAAAATAAATCCAACTTAGTAATTAATAATTCAGTTAAATAGGTTTAATCCACACTACTTATACATTTCATAAAATAAAGTTACTTTTATCTAGATATAATACTAGTTTTACAATAGTTACAATAGCAATTTAGAATGTATTTCTATTCAGGAGATATTAAGTATATAATTCTATGTTGTTTCATCAATCAAAACAATTAATAGAACTGCACAACTTAAGATGCACATACTAATTCACAACTATGAAGACTTAAATTACTAATAATAAGTCGTTTTCTTCATGTGAGGCCATCCGAAGGCCCATATAGTTGCGTAACCACAATTTGTAGGTAGCTCCCGTTTAGCCATCCGAAAGCCACGGTCTGCTCACCTTCTTGGATCATCACATGTATTAGGCCACCCGAGAGCCATTAATCAATTATCTGCCGTTTAGCAACCCGAGAGCCACGGTCTGCCAACAGCTCATCCGCATCAGCGCTGTCTCATCAGGCTCTCTGTACTAATAGCCGGATTGTGCCGATTCTCCGTTATCGACACCAACTTGGCTGTAAATGACATGGAAATTGGTTTAAGGGGCTACCGGCCTTTACCACTATAACTATAACTTTACTTCTGTCTACTGTAGTATTCTTATGTATATACAAATGCATAAATAATATAAAATACATACATTTCTACTATTTGTCAAGCGAATCCGAATCGCTATTATCACTTTTATCGCTAACTACCGGTGATAATCTGAGATTAATCCACGGTTTTAACTGATCAGCCGGGAAAATATTCTTATAATGTCTTTGAGGAAACCCCTTAATGCTAGACACTTCGTACCGGTCTTTCTCCAGCACTGCTGTTACTTTGAATGGACCTTTAAACTTTGCAGCTAACTTTTTGCTTTTGCCCCGGTCTGGATTGTTATTAGGAATCATGACAAGATCACCTTCTTGAAACGTCTTAGTTGGAGCCCTCGTTTTATCAAAATATTCTTTCATCTTTTTCTGTCCTTCTATAATTTTTTCTTCCACCGATTTCCTTAATACATCTCTATCAGTATTTTAAATCTGTGCGTCTATATATATAAGTCCCAGTCTCTCTCGTCCAACCCATGGTTCATAGCGGCTAGTGAATTTAAAATTGTTCGATTGTAGCGTTCAATTTGCCCATTTGCTCGAGGTGTTGCAACTGCATTTAGGACATGTTTGGCTCCAATCGACATGACAAAACTTTTGAATTCGCTAGACGTAAAACTCGTACCTTGGTCTGATATAATTATTTTAGGGCATCCAAATGTTGCGAAAATATCTTCGAGGGCTTTAATTGTTGTTTTAGATCTAGTATTCTTAACAGGTCTAACAAATATGAACTTGCTGAACCCATCAATGACTCCCAGAATATATGCGTTTCCTCTTTTACTTTTAATAAATGGACCCAAATGATCCATGTGTATTGTGTGAAATATTTCGTTTACCTTGGGTATTGGGTTTAAGTAACCTGACTTTTGCCCAGACATTTCTTTGTTATAGGCACAGTTGATGCAAGCGTTAACATACTTCTTGACGAAGCGGTTCATTTTTGGGAACCAATAATCGGCTCCTATTTTTGCAATGGTTTTTTCAGTTGAGAAATGACCCGCATCGTCATGATTAAGCTGACAAATTCTCCACCGCGCCGAATTAGGTACCACCCATTTTAATTTGGATCCTACGCGCCTATATATTTTACCATTTCGCAATACGTAATTATTAGATACGTCCTTTATATCCTCCGCACTAGTTTCTAAAATAGTTTTTATATGTTTCAACCGCGGATCTGTCATCTGTACCGTGTGAAGCCAGTGTTCAGTCGTAATAGTGAAGACTTCTAACTCCTCTAGGTTATTTTCTCGCGAGATGGGGTTCCGGCTCAAAGCATCGACATGCTGCATGTTATGGCCGGGCCGGTATTCAATAGTAAAGTTATATTCCTGCAGCATCAGCCACCACCTTGCAATCTTAGGAATTAAATCTCGCTTTACCAAGGTGGTGCGTAATGCATTGCAGTCTGTTATAACTTTAAATTCTAGACCAATCAAATATACTCTAAATTTCTTTAAAGTAAGGACCACTGGCATCGTTTCCAGTTCATAGGAGTGCCAAAAAGCTTCTTCGCGGGTTGTTTGACGGCTAAAATAAGCAACTGGCCTAAAAGGGGATTGTTCATTAAGTCTCTGTAATAAGATACCCCCAATTCCTAATTTACTGGCATCACAATGGACCTCTGTGGCATAATCTGGATTGTACAACGCTAAGACAGGTCTAACTATCAATTTAGATTGTATTTCTTCAAATGCACGATCTTGTTCGTCACCCCAATGCCACGGAACGTCAGCTTTGGTCAGTTGAGTAAGTGGTTTCGCAATGGAAGCGAAATTAAAAACAAAACGCCGAAAGTAACTGGCCAAGCCAATAAATTGACGAACTTGGTGGACATTGATCGGTTTTGGGAATTCCGAAACTGCTTTTATTTTCTTACTTCCAGGTTTAAGGCCAGCTTCGGAAATCTCATAACCAAGATAGTCGATTTCCGATTGGAAAAAGAAACACTTTTGTAGATTAAGGGTGAGATTGGCATTACGTAAAAGTTGTAAAATAGCTTCCAACTTATCGAATGCCTCGTTAAATGAATTACCAGTAGATAGTAAATCATCTAAATAAGGGATAGCCAGCTCAAATCGTTGGGCTCCCAGTGCTTTATTGATCATACTCTGAAAGACAGCAGGAGCATTCACAAGACCAAATGGCATTCTCATATACTCGTAGTGGCCGTCAGGAGTCACGAAAGCTGTTGCATGACGTGACTCCTCAGCCACAGGGATCTGGTAATAGCCAGATGCTAAATCTAAGCTTGTGAAGTATGATTTGCCGCTGAGACGATCAAGCTGGTCGTCAATGACTGGCATCGGATAGCTATCTTTTACTGTCTTTTTATTCAATGCCCGATAGTCTACGCAAAGTCTGTATTCATTATTCTTTTTCCGAACCAACACTATGGGGCTGGCATAAGCCGACTGTGATTCTCTTATAATATTATTAGCTAACATATCACCTATCATTGCCCGTACCTTTGCGCGCTCACTAAAAGGTAGTCTATAAGGTCTATAAATCACAGGCGTATCGTCGTTAAGACGTAATGTCATTTCGGTTATATGAGTCAGTCCAAGCTCCTGCATATTAAATGCAAAACAGTCCCTAAACTTGTTCAGGAGGTCTAATAACTGATCCCTTTCAGTGTCAGTCACTTTGGGGCCGATATGTAACATATCCAAAGTAATAGGTTTCTTTATGGGGTTGGATTTATCACAATTATCAGAGAACCGAGTATTTATATGAATAGAATCCACATCTAAACGTTCATGTTTTGATGTAAATGAGCCTTGATCGCTTAGTTTTATTGCTCGTGATAATAATTTAGAATTGGTGAAAATAATTGGCTTTTCAGACAAATTCATTACTAAACATCGACTCTTTCCTTCTTGAAATTGGTAGACACCTTGCAATATAATGTATTCGTTACCGGGTTTCATGCATGCACTGCCTGGGACAAATAATGGTCCTGAGAACGTATCTGGGGTATGTACTTGTATGTCCTGTAACCCTTTGATCGAGATATCATTGGTATTGTAAATATTCATCCTTTCTACATTGGAATCATCACAGTAAAGAACTAGTTTAGTGCAAGTCTTATGTACGGTAACAGTGGGCAGCTCTGTTAAAGACTGCCCAATCAGAACATCTGTCTTAATTAAATGATCCGGTACAATAAATGCTTCTATATCTGCTTGGACCGCATCTACTACAACAGTTACAAATATCCTAGCAATTGGTACAACACTTCCAAAACCAAATCCCCTAATAATGTGAAGTGCCATCTTATTTGGCACTACGCTAAGATTTTTGACAACCGATTCTCTGATTAAAGTACATTGACTCCCGAAGTCTATATAAGCTGAGACCGATATGCCATTAACAGAAATAGTTTTAAAATACTTACAATTTGACTTTTCGTTTGTTGCTATTTGTAGAACGCTTTGTGTAGAGTTATGATTCGTATTTTCCTGTGTTCGATCAGTTTTTGGTCGAGGACCTATCAGCTCACAATTTTGTGTCATATGTCCTAGTCGTGAACACTTGTCACATCTTCTTAATGGTTTGCTACAGTTACGCGCGGTATGCCCAGTATCACCACAATTATAACATTGAAACGACCTAGACTTTGCCCGGCTATTTGTGGGTATAGATTTAATTGAGATATTGTTGCGATTATTGTCCGAATCTTTTATATTTTGCGAGTCTTGTTTAGGAAGTAATGAATCTCTCTTTGAGATAAGATTTCGTTTTGATATTCGGCGTAAATATTTTAGCAATTCCGATGTCCTCTTAAAACTGGGTCCTTGGGCGTTTAACCTCACGCCATTATCGAAGATACCGCTGATTATGCAATCCACAGCATTTCTTCCTTTAATGCCACACATTTTCACTAACCTAGCCTTCTCATGGAAATACTCTTCCATCGATTCCTCTCTCCTACTTCTTCTGCTAAGCATTTCCGTCAAACGATCAGCGTAGTTACGATCGTCTGGAAAAGTTTTTATTATCTTTCTTTGCCATTGTTTCCAATTTAAATCAATGGTACTCCTACCTTGGTACCACTTTTTAGCATGGCCAGAAAGTTTCGGTATAGCATAATAGATTATTTGCCTTTCTGTCCAACCATAAATTCTTGCCGTTTCGTTCACCTTACGAATCCAGTCTTCGGCCGACTGTGAATGTGCGTCAGGATCGAATTCTGAGATAACATTTTGCGATCCTTCAAAACGATTGCCTGTAATTATTCTAGAGATTTCTTTAAGAAACTGATTTTCTTTGTCAGAATCAGAATCAGAATCAGAATCAGAATGCTTTATTTGTAAACATAGGTCAAATTACAACAGAGTGCGAGATGTTACAGATAGGTAGATCCTCTATGTTTTGCACAGAGGCGTACAAATATATTTTAATACAATCGATTTCAAATTAAATTTTATATAAATGTCAAATAGATTATTGTACATGTCATATTAATGCTATTGTCAAACAAAATTCTAAATCAATCAGGGCGTACAGATATCTTTAATTAACATTGTCGAGTTTAAAATACAATCAATTTCAAATAAAATTATATATAAATGTCAAATAGATTACGTTACATGTCATATTAATGCTATTGTCAAACAAAATTCAAAATCAATCAAAGTGTACAAAAATATTTTAATTAACATTGTCGAGTTTAAGAATACAGTCAATTGCGAATAAAATTATATATAAATGTCAAATATATTACGTTACATGTCATATTAATGCTATTGTCAAACAAAATTCAAAATCGTCAAAATAGGTGAGGTGGCGCACAATTGTCTGAAGCAGTAATTATAGAATTGTCGTCCAAATATTCCTGTAGTGAGTAATAACATTTATTTATCAAAATTCTCAATAGTTCTGTTTTGAAATTGTCCCGATTTAACGTTTTTATTCTTTCAGGTAGTTTGTTGAATATTTTTGTGGCCATACAGAAAGTACTTTTATTCATTAGTGCAGTTTTCCCATAAGTCACTTCAAGTTCTGACTTATTTTTATCGCGTAATTTTCTGTAGTTACTTTTAGTAGCAATTTTGTATAATGAAATGTTAGATTTGACAAACATACTTGTTTCGTATATGTAAAGCGATGGCAAGGTAAGAATCTTTAGACGTATAAAGAAAGGCTGACAACTGTCTGTGCTTTTAAGGCCACACATAGCTCTGACACATCTTTTTTGGGCTCTAAATACGAGTTGTCTATCTACTGAATTGCCCCAGTATATTACGCCATATCTAAGTGTTGATGCAACATAGCCGTGATAGGCTGTAAGTACGGATTCTAGGCTCACTATTTTTGATAGCTTATAGAGAGCATAGGCAAATTTATTAAGTTTTTTACATATTTCGTCTGTCTGGGGTCTCCATGTCAAATTGTTGTCTATATTAATACCAAGAAATTTAGTAGCAGTAGTTGATTCTATTTTTGTCCCTAAGTAGCTAATGTCAAGGATTTTATTTGGGATCCTTTGATAAAAATGCATGATTTTAGTCTTTTCCAAGTTAATAATTAGATTATTGTTGTCAAACCATGATATAATTCTATTTAATGTCATATTTATTTCATTTTCATAATTATTGGGATCATCACACTTAATGATTACGGTGCTATCATCGGCAAACAGTACCATGGGGTGGTTTATTTGCCTCGGAAGGTCATTTATGTAGAGCAAAAAAAAGGGGGGTCCTAGCACGCTACCCTGAGGAACGCCGTATTTAATTACCTCACTTTCGGAACGATATTTTTCCTCATAACTGGTAATTGAGGATATTTGTGCGATTTCTACAAATTGCTTTCTGTCCGTTAAGTAAGATCGAATGAGATCAAGTATATTTCCCCTGATACCATATTTTTCAAGTTTATGTATCAGTATAGGATAATCCACATAATCAAAAGCCTTAGTTAGATCCATATAGATAGCGCATACAGGATTTCTCTTATCTACATTTGACAAAATGGGGAGAAGCAGGTCATGTATAGCCATGTTAATTGTCTTCTGTTTACGAAATCCCTTTTGCTCATTTACTAATATGTTTGATTTCTCAAGGTAGTTGTACAAGGACTTATAAATGACTTTCTCAAATATTTTTGAAAAGACGGGTATTAACGCGATAGGCCTATAATTTGACATAATTTGCCTATCGTTTTTTTTGTGCAATGGTACAATTATTGACGTTTTTAATTTCTCAGGGAAGATTCGGCTGGAAATACTCATATTAATTATGTGACTGAGATGTGGAGCTATGTAATGAGACACTTCTTTGATAACTTTAGTGCATACTCCGTCATAACCAACACTATTTGTATTTCGAAGTGAGTTAATATGATTATTTATATCTTGAGGTATGGTCGGCTCCATAAATAAAGAATTTGATGTATTTGAATGTACGTTAATTTCTGGCATAGTTTTGTTTTTTGGTTTGGTAACCTGATTAATATAAAAATTGTTAAAAGCCTGAGCTATATTTAATGGGTTCGTTATTTTCTGTGTCTCTGTTTGAATTTGTGTTATTGGTTCTTTAGGGAAGTAGGTCTTAGAATTATTAATTATGGTCCATGTCGCTTTAGATTTATTTTTGGACGTCTTAATGAAGTAGTTATTTCGTGATGATTGTGTTAACGTAATAATTCTTTTAAACCTTGCAGAATATGTCTTAAAGGTTTTTTTATTCTTTGGGGTAGGATTTGTTCTATATTGCCATAGCAAGTGACGTTTCTTTTTACTGCATTTCCTTATACCGTTAGTGATCCATTTTGATTTTTTATTGATTGATTTTGTTACTATTTCGTAGGGAAAGCAAAGATCGTAAAAACATCTGAATAGGTCAAGAAAATAGTCGTAGGCCTCATTCACGTCGTCAGTTGTATAAATGTCCGAAAAAGTGAGACTTTTAATGCAATTTCTAAACTTCACTAAATTATCTTGACAGTAATTCCGCCTCTTTAGTTTCCAACGCTTTAAGACACATGTCTTCTTAACAGGACATTTCAAAAGTTGTGCGGTATGATCTGACAGACCCAATTCTATAATTTCTCCTTTACAACCTTTTACATTATGCGCTATATTGTCCAAGCAGGTCGCACTGCTTAGCCTAGTGGGTTGAGAAAACTGTAATTTTAAATTATAATTTAGCAGTGTATATTCGAAGTCCAAGGTTTGTTTATTTCTTTTCAGTAAGTTGATATTAAAGTCCCCACATAAGACAATCTTTTTGTTATTCAATTTTAAACACAGCAAATGTAAAATATTATTCAAATTTTCGAAAAATTTATCCAAATTATATTGGGGCACCCTATACATACATACAATAATAATGTTGTGTGCTGTCAATTCTATCGCGCAGCATTCAATTACGTTGATTACGGAATATTTCCCTAAGTTTAACACTTTATATTGGTGACCGACCCTGGTCAAAATGCACGCGCCACCTCTTCTATTATCTCTGGAGAAACTTGTTGCTAGACTGTAGTTTGGTATATTTAAAAGACCTTCCTGTTCAGGTGTCATAAAATGTTCTGTTATGCATATAGTATCGATTCGTCTGTTGCTATTTTCAAGTTCTTCCAAATACACAGTAAGCGCATCGCTTTTATTCAGGAGCCCAGCAATATTTTGGTGAAGGATATGTATACTGTTATAAACGAAAAAAGTTGGGCTTTTCTTTGTGCTCGTCACCAATGGGAGTCGTCAAAATTTCGTCATACTCTTGTCTGTTGTTATTAATTGTCGGTCTGCTTGTCTTACAATATAAGTCTAAATCAATCTGAATGTTATTCATAATATTGTCATATATATTCTTGGTTCCGTATCTATTGATTCTACCCGTAGTGTAAGAAAACATCTTATGTGTTAGATCACGATTGCTGTCGAAGATGTATGCATACTTATGGTTTTGGTTGTCTAAGTGCAGAAGGTTGTTAAACATCTCAACTTTGAAGTTATATATAAGTGATCCCATCTTATACGTAGGGAGACAAATTACTACGTTGGTGTGTGTAACTTTTCGAAGGGACTCATTTAGTAAGCTTATTAGGTTTATGTAGTTGTTTTCATTTGTAATAATATGATTTTCTCCTATAAAGATTAGACAGTAGTCGTTTAGGGTAAATCCTTTCAATCTTTCTTCGATTCCGCTTAATAATTGTTTTATGGTACTGTTAGGCATTATGTAGTGACAGTAGTCGAACTATTCGAAGAAAACTTCTTCTATGGAGGACAAAGATCCCTTGTATTTGTTACTACCTAAGATACATAGTTTATTCTTTTCGTTAGGTTTCGATACCACAGTTTTTTGTATTACAGAATTGGTCGGTGGTACAGTAGCAGGCAACATTATATCTTTGTGTGGCGTCTGATTACGACTTTTAGTAGTCTGAGTTCCCTTATTGTGTTTGTTGGTCGCGCAGTCTGGTAGAATGATTGGAGGTTCACGTCTATTGGTTAGGTCATTTGGTGAATTAACAAGGCGTGATACCTTACTTATGCGTTTTGGTGTTGTGCCCTTTTTTTCAGGCGTTGAGCATATTTTCTTATAGGTGTTAACAGTCGTAATCATATTTTGTAAATCTGTTTTAAGGCGGAGGTTTTCTATGTTCAAATTGTCGATTTCTTGATGAGCGCTTAGCAAATGCTGTTTAAGTGACTCGATTTCATTATTTAACTCACGTACTTCGTCAGTGTTGTGAGCAATGGATCTACTTTTCCTGTGAGAGCGAATTCTCGAACGGGATCGTTTTCGTTTTGCGAACGAAGAATTATCAGACAGGTCGGACGAATCTAGCTTTCTCTTATATCGATGGTTGTGTTCAGAACCGGAAGAGCTGGTATCATCACTGTGATGACGCGATGCGCGAGATTTTCGTTTCCGGCACCGATAACGTCGGGTGGAACGAGATCTGACATTCCCCGTATGATAATCAGAAATGCTGCTTTTTGAAGCCGTACTACTGCTACTATGACGCCGATATGATAACGAGGATGAATAATCAGATGCCGTTCTGCGACGAGATCGGTTGCGGTATGTATCACGTTTTCGTTGTCTTTGATGAGGTCTTGTCGTGGAACGTCTATTTCTTCTAGGCTCCTGGATACGCTCAGGATTGCGTGATGATCTTTTACGTATATTCAGTTCCAAAGGCGGAGTATAATTAGACCTACCACTGGAAGCCATTGTTCAGAACTATGTTTATTGGCGGAGACTATGATAACCAATAAATAAATATTTAAAGTATATATTTGAAATATTATTTTATTTAGGCCATGGTGAAGTGGAGACGTGGTTTAAGTTAGTATCGTGTGGTAGGTGTTAGTAAGGAAAAGAGAAACAAAGAGAAAAAAAACAATTATGAGTACTTAATCCATATTACGGCAGCTGTTTCGGCGCATTATATCTATAGAAATGCACATAAATAAACCCATTTCGCCCCGTAACTGTTAAATCACAGAGCTCTTCGAATAAACAAATACTCAACTAGGCACTTAAATAATTATCGACAGCAACACTTTTAGGATGTCGCACTTATAAATAACATCAGATCATCTATAAGACGCATAAACTTAAATTACTTATGAAAGGTACCAAGGTACCTAGTCAAAGTTTGGACCTGCTACCTTAGAATACATATTATTAACCACATATAAGCGGTTAATCTGTTTTGGAAGAGGTACATAAGTAGGTGATATATATAAATCAATCTTATATAATCCACGAGAATCCAAAAAATAGTATAAAGTTCACAAATAATTTAAAAAATGTGCGATCTCCGTGATCAGATTTCCTCAAATTCATAAATAAAGAACGAAAATATTCTATAGTCTATAATATCTAAATATCGCAAGTTAATATCACGATGTCTCATTATTAAAACTCAAACATAAACAAACCGGCGAACCTGTGACCTACTTTTAATTTCTACCCATAAAGTGAGGTATACGTGACTTTTATGACGTCGAAATAAGAGTCATTTTGCTATGATTCATCTACCTTCGTGAGATAGAACAACTATACCCACGCCACGCGGTTTATCGGATGTCGCGTCGTCGGTGTTGAAAATAAAACCGTAACATGTTTATTATGACTGCATAAGCAGTACTTGTTGTTACGAGTAAACAAATCACATAAATTGTTTATTGAAAATTGTATTCGAATTTCAAATACTTATTTCATTTCAACCATTAAATTACCCGAAGTCATCAACCGTCAGTTATTCAAAATAAAATAGGTCAAATAAAACAACATACCTGAGAACTTCTCCAACACTCTTAGTTCTTACCACTTCTGACTGTTAACGGAGTCAGGTCAAAAGATACACAGTCTTCAATTTCCTGAAATGCTTTTAATCAATACCTACTACTTTTTCTTACAATCAAAAATGTTTACAACGGTTAGGCCTAACGTTTCCCTTGGCAATGGCCGCCGGCACTGTACCACAGACTATCTCACGAATCAACGACTTGTTTCTTTTTTAAATTATTAGTTCGAATGTGGGTATCGCTAACATACGGAACCCTATTACTGCGCGTGGCCCGACACGCATTTGACCAGTTTTAGTGTTCTGTTTTTGTCTTATAATTTTTTCCGAAAATATTTTTATTTGTATTTTTAGTTTTGGTTCACCATCACTACAAATTGTGCAAGTTCCATAGTGCCTTAAAGGATTGACAAAATACCCATAATAACTCAATTTACTCATTCCTGCTGTTTATCGCTAAAGGGCTCGGTTGTATGCTTCATCCTCATCTTGAAAACTGCTTAACCGATTATGATGAAATTGAGCACTATGAGCTAAGTTTAGAGATACTTAATCCAATAAAAAAGAATGATCAAGATCCGATGACTACTTTCGGAGAAATGTGTGGACAAAGATACAAACACACATACACATAACGTATCCATTTGTTGTATAACAAACCCTTCGCCAGAATGTAACTAATACTTTTCTAAAAACCGCATCAAAATGGGCTCCTTTTTAAAATCGGTTCAAAAGTATTTATCCAGTAAGTCCGAATTACAATGATCTCCCGATCCATTGCTCAGTGAAATAAATACAGTTCTCTTTTCAAATAATTTACTAAACAGGCACTGTTCCATTTTGTAAATAAAAAACGACTATTTCTTAGGTAACTGTGATGATCAGGTTTGTCAAATGCTTTCGAATAATGATCAATTAAAATAAATACAAAGATGAAAACTATGAAAAATAGTATGTTACGATTTTATGATTGAAACGTATCAATGGGAACAAATGCAACCAATAAGTAAACGCATTAAATTAAATATGCCTGCAGGGACTGGACACTGGGCTCACCTGGCGGAGCACGCGTCCCCGTGCCCCCCCCGCCATCCCTGGATCCACCTGTGGAGATATTTAGATAATATACATATCTGTCACGGTGCCATTTTGAAACATATATATCTAACTGGCCATAGAAATATATCATCCACTCATGAATCCATTTCGAAGCATCAATTTCTATAGAAAGAGGAATTTACTGTTCCAATTAAGGATCATTGAAATCAGGGATAGCGGAAATCAGTAAGCCTAATTTCACTGATTTTCTATTTCAATTTCAAACACAAAGTTACGCACGTGTTGGTGTACATCAAATTTTCACATACAATTTCACCTTCACCTTAAAATTTTACCTTCATAATTTACGTGAATCTAAAACATAAAGAGATTGTCACATAGGTAGGTAGGTTGTCTTTTTTGTCTTTAAAGCTTACGAAGTAGTAACATCCGTGACTTGCGACTTTACTTACTTGTGACTTTGAGTATTTCGCTGTAAAGTTAATTTGCGAAATGAACAAAACAAAACTTTCTAGTTTTTTTTCATCGTTTCTTGAATAAAATCAAAATAATAGTTGAATTCTTCTAATTCTTTCATAAAATAATGGATTATTAAAACACATAATTGGGAATCGTAAAATAAAATATTTGAATGCGTTCTGCATCTAAGTCTTCCTCCCGGAATTAAACGCTCGCGCTGGTTGGTTGATTTTAGTCGTTTCGTACAGCATCTTTAGCTTGAGAAGTCTAGAAGTCTAAATTCAAATGTGAATAGCAATAGCCTTCATTATACGGACAGACCACAAAGCCACCACTAACAGGCTGTTTTCTATAGAATCAACACCACCACGTACTAGCAAAATATATTAGGCACACTGTATTGATGAGAAAAATAATGACAGTAGGCTGAATAGCGACACTAAATTAAATATTTTTCGCTGATGCAACTTTTTAACCTACTTCTTTCTTGCTCACGCGTATAACGTCGTCTTCTTCAGATCGTACGTAACAATGCTTTTCGTTTAAATTCTTATTCTAGAATGTTCATAAAAATCTGGCAACGTCGCATGCATTTTCGGGAACATTAATTGTATAAAATGTAAAGCTGGTGCTAGACATTAGAATTATTTTAAGCGACTTCAGAAAGAGAAAGAGGTAATGAATCTGATGAGTTTTATAAATATTATTAACTAATTATTATGAAAGGTACATAGTGGATGTGATGAAAGAAAATATGGGCAGAAAGCACCGACTGCATTTTTAAGTAAAAAGTCATTATTCGAGGTTTAGCTCTTGTCTATTTCCTTTACCACTTTTTTAGAGGTGAAAGAATTTTTTAAAAATTCTTTCACCTATGGAAAGCTACATTACTCCCGAGTAACATAGGATATGAATTAAGCCGCGGGGGTCAGCTAATTCACTATAAAGAAGTATACAATATAACAAAAAAAAAACTGTCTTATACAAAAAGTAATATTACAATAATAAATACTAAATAATATAAATACAAATACACAATATTAAGAAATTATGATTGAATGGAAATATAGTGTTCTTTCACTCTCATCTAAAAATCTGCAAGAGTTTGGCAGTCCCTAATGTCAGGCGGTAAAGAGTTCCACAACCGTACCGCATAATGCACTGACTTAGAAACCTATGGACTTGCCATACCTACGAAATTAGCGTGCATACCTACAAAAATCTGGCGCATAAAATGGCTGCCTTGTAGGGTTGTAACTGCGAGAAACATGCGCAGCTGATATCGATGTAAATATCGACCTTCATGAAATTGTTTACGTTGTTTTTCTACGATATAATAATGTAATAACAATATAATATGAACAAACCAGGCCCATAGAAACCGAAGTAGCTAAGGGTATAGAGTATTGTATGACTGGTAATATACAGGATGGGCAAAAAATATATCGTGGATCAAACGAAATAGCGATTTTTGGGGATAGTGGGAGATGTTTTTCTTTTGACCTGCTAGAAATAGCCCCAAATTTCGCCCTGTTTCGTTAGATTCACGATTTTTGGCCGTCCCTATACCTAACCCATTAAAAACTAAAATGTATTTTGTTTTATATCAAGTCAAATCAGCCTATCCCAATCCACTAGACATAGGCCAAAGGGGTAGTAATAATAAATAATACCAGCCTGTAACTGTCCCACTGCAGGGTAAATGCATCTTCTTATAGTAAATAAATAATAATATTTTTATAACTTCCTACTTTTCGAACAACTTAATTTATGTAAAATAATAACAATATTTTATGTAAAAAAGACATTTATTCATTTTTGAACAAAATTAACTTATTGAAATTCACTATTTTATTTATTTCTATAAAGCCAGGTTCGGCATTAACATGTTGGTACCTTATGCTCAAAGTGCGAGTGTTTCAAACAAGTGTTGTCGGTATGACTTATAAAATCATACGCTTTCGGCTAAAACAAATTGAAGCGTAAGGGCAAATTTTCTTAATTCTTCAGAATACTTTTTCTAAAGTAGGCCTTTAGATTTGGCAATTTGCTTTTTACGAAATCCTTAAATTTTTATTTAGAATTAAACTTCCTTCATTATTGATATATTTAGGTTTCTTAAGGTCTTGAATAATATTAGAAATCTTTCCATCACATCTCCGGACCTTTTCATTTAAAGTTCTCACTTTTTGATTTAGTAAAGCCCATTTCTTTGTGAGATAAACATATATATATAAGTAGGTTGTTGTGAGGAACATATTTGCCTAGGCTGAAAAAGAAAGTCGCATAATTCTATTACTTATTTACATATTTAATTCATTTAAAGAAATACTGTCAATAAAAAAGTATGTAACAAGATGTGTTGAAATTACTGTATTTTGCAACTTTTGTTTAAAAATATACCAGTAAAGTCGATGTGGGCACTACGCCATCAGGTAACCTTATCACATCGAGGGTTCTGTTAAAACAAGATTCCTCAAAGTGCATGGAGCAGATATGCCACATTTTATGTCTAGGGTTTGTATTTTCAAAACCAATAGCTTCCATCCATTTCTTCTTTAAAATTTCGTTTCCAGGAAATCTGTGGATTAAAATATCATTGCAATGTATTTTACATACTATTAATTTTATCGATACTTATCGTATGCGAACATCGATCATCACTAACCTTACTTGTCAATAATTATTGTATGTAAACAATGCAAAGAAATATAGAAAATAATAACGTTTTATGCCATACAAACATGACACAGGTTCGAATAATATTCAAAAATACCATCTTGTAACAATATTTAACACAAAATTCGACCGGATTAGTGAAAACTAGTTACTAACCTGTGCAGAGTCAATTTAGGCTGATTTTTGTTTTTTCTCATACCAGACTGTTTTAAACAATACGAGGGCATGATTTTCCTATTAATGTCCACACTCAGAACACCAAAATAACTAGTTTCTAGACATATTTCCTTGTAAAACAACAAAAATATTCTGAACAAGCAACTGTTTGACAGCACAACTACCACAAAAACAAAGAGTACTTTTGGCGCATAAAATGGCGACCGGTCACGCATAGGCATGATGTTGACGTCACACAAAAGTGTAGCCAAATTTAGTCCTTGACAAACATTTAGATGTCTCTCTTTTCATATGCAGCTCTTGGTTAGTTAAAAAGAGACAAAACGCTTTTTGACATGTGTGTGTCGATATGATAGATATTTGTATAACTATTCTTCATATAGTTGAATAGGCCGTCTCCATAGTTATCCTACCTCATTGGCATAATGTTCTCCTCTTACGTAAAACCAATTCGGTTAATTTGTTAGTTACTGAATAAGTCGTCCAACTTGGTTTTAAACTTAATCTCACAACATTTTTCAGAAGAACTGCTTTGGGAGATTTGTATTTTTTATAATAATGTTTTGAATGGGTTTTGTTCAGACTCCTTTTAGGTAATAATTGCGTAACCCTAATATTTAAGCCAAAAGCTATTCAGATTTTTTTCTTGTTTATTATGCAGGTACAACATAAAAGTAAACCATTAAAAAAAAAAATGCAAAAGTCTGAAACTAGCTTTACACTTATTGCCTTGTACTCGTGGGTAGTTTTGAAAAAAAAAATGAAGGTAGCCGAAATAAAATTATTGTATTTTCAATGCCCTACGTTGCCACTCTTTCATTTTCGCTTATCTAGCGCATCGGGTATTACTTGCAAACACTTTTATTTCTAATACAGTTAATTTCTAGTTCATTACTGGTAATAAGTGTTTAAACTAAGAAATATTAAAAGTTATTATGGGTAAGTTACTAATTTAAATCAGTAAACCTGTTGTGTTTTAGATTTTTTGTTGCAAGTAATATTTTTCATGTTCATTAGTGACGAATGGTGGCCATTTTAGAATGCTGTTCTTTGTTAAAATTGAACGGTTTTGGTGTGAAAGCTACGCCTATAATGTCTGAAGGACCGTTGTCGTAATTATAAACGTTGACATTCACATCGCAATATAATTTCGGTGAAAATCAATGTCCAAAACTTGCTAAAATGTTGTACAATTAGAAGTGTTTGACTGAGACTTGGATGCGAATGCGAAAGTATCTTAAGGCGGTACCCCGAGCAAAACACCGCACTAGCTGTTTTTCATGCTGTTTTTAGGAGCTTAAATTTCCACATATTATCGATTCCAAAATGGTCGTATATTAATAAAAATAAAGGTATATGTTTCACTAATCTCCTTCCAACAAAACCATAAAAATGAGAAATAATTATTGATATAATGCATCTTCTCGAAAAGTGTTCATTAATTATTTTTTGTACTAACACTAATGGATAGACAATTTAATAACGAACATTTTTAACACAATTTTATTATTCAAAAAACTAAAATTCGATTTTATAAAGATTTTATTCTAAAATCTGGGCGTATTTACTACTGTAATTCATACGCCACCAGTGCCGCTAGGCCAATAGGAATGCTCATATCTCATGTTGATTTTATGGTCAGGGTACCGCCTTAAAACTACGTGAATGTCGTGTTGACTATAATATGAAAGCTCGAATTATAGTATGTGTTTTTAGGGTCCATTCATCAAATGGAAAACAGGAACCCTGTCGTATTCGTTGTCTGTCTGTCTGTCCGTTTGTCAAGACCTTTTTCTTAGGAACTCGTGGAGATATCGTGTATCATGTTTTTTTATATACGAGTATTTAGAGATATAAAAATAAACATGGTTTTGATCATGTTAGTTAGATATCAAATATCTAGGCTTGCAATCCTTTGCGGCTGTGAAAAATAACCTAACTTCTAAATCAATGCAAACACATATTTTGCCACTCGCAAGTAGGATCCGGACATTTGAATATCTGATTAAAGATTATTATTTATTATTATTATTATTTGGCGCCCTGTCCGGACTTTGCTCGGATTATTCGCTTGGATGGCAAAATTGTGCCTTTTTGACTGTTTTGGGGTTAGATTATTATTTCATTTTGCAACTAAAATTAAAGGTATTTCCCGCTGAAATAGAATCATGATATTTGGTCAGAAGAAATATTTATAATTATATATACACCTATACCACAAAAAAAATATTTTGTTGAATGTAGGTAGATCAATATAATTTTTGCCTGATCTAGATTAAATTTCTCTCAAATGAATGGAGGTATGCTTTTATCATAGAACTTAATCAGTATTTAAATATTATTCCCACTGCTAGGAACAAGTCTCCTCTCTGAGATAGATGAAATGGGCCGTGATCCGGTGAGTGGGTCATCTTAGGGGTAGAATTAGTGATCCATCACGCGGGCACAGTGCGAATTGATGGATATTTTTATTTAGTCTTCAAATGATTGTTTCAAGAAAATGTAGGACATACCGGTTTTTTTTGGCGTCTCGGAAAACTCCGCAAGTCATAGCGCAGTAGAAATTTTATGTGACGGTGAGTGGCGCACTTCACGGTCACCATACACCGATACCATGTTTTCCATCACAGTTTTGAGTGTGATGGAATAAATTACACTTAAGTACAGACTCTGCCGTTTCCACTGGGTTATGGTATACATTTTTAGAACAAAATTCACTTCAATAGGGATGATTTCTGGGTAGAAAAATGAGAATTAATTTAGTCAGTCAGTGACATCAAATCATATTAGATACGTAACTATTAGTTTTATCCAATCAATAATTAATATTGACAAGATAAAGCGCACAAAAGTTAAGGAGATGGTGCTTGTAACGTTACTTGTAAATAAAAAGATCACCCGGATCTATAGTAAAAATAGGAGTCCCGCAGGGCTCAATTCTTGGTCCTTTCTTGTTTCTTATTTATATTAATGACTTGCCTTACCTCATAAAGGATAACCATGATATAGTGTTGTTTGCAGATGATACTTCACTTTTGTTTAAACTTAAACGGCAGCAGCTGGTTACTGACGAAGTAAATAGCGCGATCTCAAAAGTAGTTCACTGGTTCAATGTTAACAATTTACTCCTTAAAGAAAAAAAAACCAAATGCATTAAGTTTACCCTACCTCACGTTAGGCAGGTGAAAACTGATGTGTTGATAAAGGGCGAAGAATTGAATCCTGAGAATAGCACAGTATTTTTAGGCTTAACTTTGGATGCTAAGCTTCAGTGGGGCCCACATATAGATAAATTGTCAAAGAAGCTAAGCTCCGCAGCATATGCTGTTAGAAAAATTCGTAATTTAACTGACATAGAGACAGCCCGTTTAGTATACTTTAGCTATTTTCATAGTGTAATGTCGTACGGTATTATGTTGTGGGGAAATGCCGCCGACATACAGAATATCTTTGTTTTGCAGAAAAGAGCTGTTCGATCAATTTATAAATTAAGCCCGAGGCACTCTCTCAGAGAGAAATTTAAGGAGATTAATGTAATGACTGTGCCCTCTCAGTATATTTATGAAAATCTTTTATATGCTCATAAAAATATAAAATTGTTAAAAAAATACAGTGATATCCATAACATAAATACTAGGAACAAACACAAATTTGTAGTACCTACAACAAGGCTCAAGAAGATAGGTAGCTCGTTTAGATGTCAATGTGTACGCTTTTATAATAAGCTTCCATGCCACGTACAAGATCTAAGTCTTAATAAATTCAAATCATTCATTAAACGTAAGTTGTGCCAGAAAGCGTTTTATACTATTAAAGATTACGTTGAGGACAAAAAGACTTGGGATTGAGCTGCTTCAATTAATTTTGATTTTTTATATTTTGCACCGTGAATTTTGTTTTTAACACGTTGACTGCCAGCCCGGTCACCGGTGACCGGACCCCGTCTTGTATCCACACGCCGTGTTGGTCACCGGTGACCTCAACACAGACCTGTTTTTGGGCAGAATTATTACGCCGGTGGCCACGTTTATCGTACATTTAGTGTATGCAAGTGACCGGAGCGGCGCTGTAGACTGTTACTACAGCGTGGTTTCGGCGTGTTTATGAAATTGTGTGAAATGTGGGACAAAAATGAAGAAAGTGAGTGAAAAAACATAACCGTCATAAAAATCAAGGGTTCATTTTTCTCAATGTTTGAAATATAAGTAAAACACAAGTAATTAGGCATTCTAAAATACAAATTAAACGAAGCGATGGAACTTATTGAAACAAGTTAACACGTTGACTGCCAGCCCGGTCACCGGTGACCGGACCCCGTCTTGTATCTATAAAATTCACATCGAAATCTTTACTATTCTCCATGTTGTAATCACCCAATTTTACAAATTAAAAAGCACGAGCGTCCGTCACGGGTGAACCGTCCAAGCGCTAACAGACGACTGCGGGGTGCGGGTGACCGGAGAAGTGCCCGCCCCGGCGCCCCGTAACGGAAATTCACATTTTTACTATCAAGGCGCCACGTAGGTCACCGGTGGCCTCATGCGGTTTTTTCGAAATAATTATGAAACGCAGCTTCTGATCGAATCCAAAATTAGATATATTTTAAAATATTGATATTGCCCACCTATTTTCATCAAAAAGTTTTTTACTGATTTTTCTCATTTACACTACGGCAGTCAACGTGTATGATATTTTTTTGGTTTTCTTGCTGTGACAAGAATATTTACTTTTTAAAGTATTATATTATTTTATTTTTATTATTGTGAATGTGAAGACTATGTGGATTTTTTTATTTTATCTTAGTTAGTTTTTACTCATGGTCTGGCAGTTTGAGTAGTTTATGCGGCCTACCCGAATGTCCTTTCTTTGGTATTGTTCGTCGAATCGTTGAGCTCCTTAAATTCTGAGTTGAGCTGCTCGGTTTTTGACAAATGCGTGCACTGACTGGACAGGTCCACTCAATCTGGCTGGTTCTTTCCTCAAAAGACCATTTCAGACATCTGTCTACATGGTCTTCACATGATATAACCAAGATTTTGTCAGGACTTTAAAAGAGACTGTGACCTCTGAGTTTGTTTCGGCCTTTCTTCTCAGAGTAGTCAGATAGGAAACGCCGACCTCATCTAGTTTAAAAAAATATGATCGACATGTAAAAGTGTTTGTACAAACCAACTTACAGAAATAAAATCATTTATCATTTATCAATAAAAAGTGTACCAACGCGTGACGTACACGATCTGTATCGTTGTAATTTTTTGTTTACGTGACAATTTTTTTTAGTAATCTACCTGACTGACAAAAAAATATATTTTTCTTTTGGTGTCATTGACTAAGACTTTCACATACTTGCGACATAGACCACCACCACTTCTTATGTCAACAAAAAAATAACTAAATTAATTATTTTTTCAGATTCATTATGGAAACCAGATGCTCATCAGTTGCAATAGTGCTGGACGTTTGTGAAATAGCCAGTCGTATTGAGAAGGGGAAGCAGGAGCAAGACAACCGTCACCCCCTATACGGACGCCAGCTCCTACGCGCTTAAAAAGTGCGTCTAAAAAGTTTTCTGATATTTACGACCTCCTCAGAAAACAGCGCGTCAAACTCCTTCATACTTAATTACTCCAGCAGAACATAACACGCCACCTGGACTCAAACTGCAGTGGCCAATCTGGAAATCTCTGAACTGATTGCTAGCCCATGTTAGTCACTGCAGAGACAATCTGGTAAAATGGGGTGTCCTAGACCCATCCCAAACACGGTGCTAGTGTGGAGCCGCCTCACAAGATACACAACCACCTGCACCTGATTTGAACGAGGCTAACGACAGAGCTGGCCAGGTGGCCACACATGGTCTGACCCAAATTTGAGTCTTATTGAAACTCAAAGAAGAAGTAAAAGAAGTAGTTCTTTAAACACCACGTCATGTAACTCACGGTCGAAAGCTAAAATTCGAAGCCAAATACTCGTAAATGACTGACAAGAAAGATGGATAGCCCGGCTGACAACAAAGGGTTCGTCGGTTGGTAAGGTGAGTTACAAAAAAATATATTCATTTTTGTTTTTGTCTGGTATTAAAATATCGCTATGAGCGATAAACCTCCATTTACCCTCTTTTTTTTTACGATTGCGTACCTGAACGCTTCAAACATTATTGCTGTCACTCACGTGTACGTCTGTCTGTCGGTACTACATTTTTTGTTTTAAAAAATATTGGAAAACAAAGGAATGAAAAGCCACCAAAGTCAGCTTTTTTTCACAATTTTGTTCCGAAGAATTTTTGAACTTCCCATTGACCTATGAACTTGAAATTTGCTGATAATGTTTTTAATACATTTTTTTTTACTAAAAATACCAATATATTGATAAATCGGCTTTTTCTTTGAAGTTCGCTCTTTTTTAGGGTTCCGTACCTCAAAAGGTAAAAAAGGAACCCTTATAAGATCACTTTCTTCTCCGTCTGTCTGTGTGTCACCAAAAATTTTCTCAGGAATGGGTGGACCTAGCAAGTTGAAATTTATACCAGATACCGAGGTCTATAGTCCCTATTAGGTGTATAAAAATAAAAAAGTAAGGTCTTACAGCACAAATAAAAGAAAAATGCCAAAAAATTAAAATGTTGAAAATTAAGTAAAATTTTGGGACTTACAAGTTATCGCGAAAATCTATATTTGCCCATATCTTTAAAACTTAGCCATCAATAAAAATTGTACCAATTTTATTGTGGCGGTATAATGGGTAGGTACGGAACACTCGGCGCACGAGTTCGACTCGCACTTGACCGGTTTTTTTCCTATTACAAGAAACTTAATTTTGCGGTTGTGTAAAGTACGTGTTGGCCTTCGCACATTAAGGGTCCGTCCCTTAATGTGCGAAGTCCAACACGTACTTTGCGGGTTTTTTTCATAAAAGAGTTGTGATACTATTCCAGTACACAATAAAGTATATTCTATTCTGTCTCTGAAAGAACTAAACCGATTACAAAATTATTTCTCTCATAGTTAGCTACATTATCGCTGAGTAATATCATATCACTGTTTTCCAATACAATTCTCCAATCCAATACAATTGATTTCTGTGGGTTACTCAACGAAAACGTTAGTTGGCAAAATACTTAAATCGTGTTTTATGTGAATTTCAGAAATCCTCATACTTCTGTCTCCAGCGTCGAAGATCTTCATCGAGCATCATCAGCTGCCTCCGATACTGGTTTCGAGTTACCCACAGATGGCAGCACTGTCACGGCATACAAGGAAAGCTTATAGTGCCAGAAGCTTATCTGACTCGATCACTGAAAGTGTAACTATCTCAATAACTATAAAATCCGATAAAATTTCAAGATGATATTCTTGTCACTTTGAACATAGTCTGTTAGACATTTTATGTTCACTGTCAGCGCGGGGCAGATATCTTTGTGGGTTCGTACATTATCTACTGTTCAACTGTGTTTGTAAAACTGCAGGCGAATATTGGCTATTCCAATGCAATTAATGAGTTAGCCTAGGCCCCGGTTTTACTTGCACCTGAGCTATTATTATGTGTCTTTGTTGAGGCAACTAGATTGGGTCCAACTTTAGAATTAGAACCAAACATATCATAGTACAAGCAAACAAGGAGATTGGTACTTATTCGGCAACTAACGTGCTACTTATAACACAGTTGTGAGTGTCCTGAGTTGTCATTTCTTTTTCAAATTAAAATGTTGAAAATTAAGTAAAATTTTGGGACTTACAAGTTATCGCGAAAATCTATATTTGCCCATATCTTTAAAACTTAGCCATCAATAAAAATTGTACCAATTTTATTGTGGCGGTATAATGGGTAGGTACGGAACACTCGGCGCACGAGTTCGACTCGCACTTGACCGGTTTTTTTCCTATTACAAGAAACTTAATTTTGCGGTTGTGTAAAGTACGTGTTGGCCTTCGCACATTAAGGGTCCGTCCCTTAATGTGCGAAGTCCAACACGTACTTTGCGGGTTTTTTTCATAAAAGAGTTGTGATACTATTCCAGTACACAATAAAGTATATTCTATTCTGTCTCTGAAAGAACTAAACCGATTACAAAATTATTTCTCTCATAGTTAGCTACATTATCGCTGAGTAATATCATATCACTGTTTTCCAATACAATTCTCCAATCCAATACAATTGATTTCTGTGGGTTACTCAACGAAAACGTTAGTTGGCAAAATACTTAAATCGTGTTTTATGTGAATTTCAGAAATCCTCATACTTCTGTCTCCAGCGTCGAAGATCTTCATCGAGCATCATCAGCTGCCTCCGATACTGGTTTCGAGTTACCCACAGATGGCAGCACTGTCACGGCATACAAGGAAAGCTTATAGTGCCAGAAGCTTATCTGACTCGATCACTGAAAGTGTAACTATCTCAATAACTATAAAATCCGATAAAATTTCAAGATGATATTCTTGTCACTTTGAACATAGTCTGTTAGACATTTTATGTTCACTGTCAGCGCGGGGCAGATATCTTTGTGGGTTCGTACATTATCTACTGTTCAACTGTGTTTGTAAAACTGCAGGCGAATATTGGCTATTCCAATGCAATTAATGAGTTAGCCTAGGCCCCGGTTTTACTTGCACCTGAGCTATTATTATGTGTCTTTGTTGAGGCAACTAGATTGGGTCCAACTTTAGAATTAGAACCAAACATATCATAGTACAAGCAAACAAGGAGATTGGTACTTATTCGGCAACTAACGTGCTACTTATAACACAGTTGTGAGTGTCCTGAGTTGTCATTTCTTTTCAACACTCAATTGTCATAGGTTAAGCGTAAAAATATAATTGATAGTGAAGAGGAATTATGAATATTTTTGCCAATTACCTTGTTCGATTGTACATCTTTTCTTCTTAAATATAATTCTGAGTCCTGTAAATTATGTGTGCGTATTTTTTTTTTGTACTTTTATGTAAACTGGCCAAGTGCGAGTCTGACTCGCGTATAATGGGTTCCATACCACCGTAACTGGTTTTTATCATTTTTTGTTTTACTACACAGTTCATTTATTTAAAATTATAGAAAGACTGACTTTTGCACAAGAATAAGAGGAAATGTGACATTGGGTGTCTTAAAGCGAGAACATAATCTTTTGAAAATGAATAAGTTTGAAAGAATAGGTGGAAAATACGTTTATTAGTTACAAAGTATTTTTAGTTTTAGTTACACACAATCAAAGCGAAACAACTGATTTAATATTTTTTGCATTTTGCCAATTTGTATAGAATTTCTTTTAGGGACGCAGGTGGAAAATTTTCACCGGTTCCCTTTTGCGTATCTTGGAGGTAAGGTTGAACCAAGTGAAAATCCAGCTGTAGGTTGATGGTCTTTTATTTTGTTGTTGTACAGGATATACATTTGCACTAATATCTAATTATAACACTTGTAACAGAAATTAGTTAAGATAAAGTAATTTAGTCCGTGACTTGCGACGGTTGGCAGACATAAAATATTATGGCAAGCACAGTTTTGACATGTGGCGCCCTCTTTTCAGGACGTGAATCACCCATAAGCTTTATGATGGCACTCCCAGCATTATGATGAGTGAAAACTGTTTTGCGTGGATGTGACACATACATTCGTATACTTGCCTATATTTGTATGTTGGTACTGTTTTTCTTTAGTTATATATTTTTAATGGGTCGTGTTTATTTTGAGCCAGATATTTACTACGTCTTTTCTGAAAAAAATAAGTATTTTTCTTTCTTTCTTTCGTTAGGCAACTGTGGCGTTGGGTGGACCCTCATTGTCCATGCAAGGCCACTGTCTCAGGGATATTGTCTCAGTGTGGTTACGCTGACGAAGCCCTCCGTTGCGCGCGCCACAACTAAATGATAATACGCAAATTGTTTATAATATATTATCAAGGTGGTTTCACAAAATATTTATTAAAATTATCTTGAATTGTATTCGTGGAGCTAATAGCAAAATAAATAAATAGGGAATAAAAAATGGCGGCCTTGTCAGCAGATGTTCAGTATTGGTTACGGAGTTTAGTTAAAAAGACGGCAAGGAACTACTTAGTGTTTGTGAAATTAACGGATTCAGCGCTGAAAACCATCAAATACTTTCTTAGTAGTAAAGGGGACCAATAAGGAGAAATTAAAATACAGTTCCTACCCAGCAATGAAGGAAAAATCTCTATCCCGGCGCCGAACAGTAACAATGGCCTATCAGGCGAGGCTACATATCACTTAATCATTTATTAATGCAGTCATTATGACACCATGTCCTCATATACTGGGAAGTAAGTTGAGTACCTATTGGTGATCCCTAAGCTTGTAACCGTCACCACTTTTACAGTGCGAACATTACACTAACCGGGTCTAGTATAGATACTGACACACCCAAACAATTTACTAGGTATGTAGGATGTCCCGAAACATGTGGTTACATAAATGTTCCTGATGTCAGGCGTCTTCTTTAGTGCTGTTGCATGTTCTTTGCAAAACGGGTAATCTTTTGTTTTACCCAAGGTGATCTCCCGTGCATTGCAAAATTAATCTTATGTCGCTTTCATTTTATGTCACACCATACAAGATATTAAATATTTTAAACAAAATTTGTCTGTGTCCCACATCCTTGATCAACGTCTCACAAATATGCCAGCAGCCTTGGCAAAAAGTAGATTTGGCAAAAAATACCATATAAACACCTCGATGTAATCAACTACAATGTTCTTTCATCTCCTATTTACTGCCATACAAGATATTAAATATTTAAAACGAGATTCTTTTAATATCATTAGCAGTAATCCCACTGGAATTGTCTTCCAGCTTAAATTGGTAATAGGAGACATCTCTTTGATTAGAAGGTCTTAACTAAACTGTCTGTGTACGGGTTTTGTGACGCTGCAGGAGCCTTCATTGCTCCTACAATGTCACCATTTATTGTGCGAAAGGAACCCTAACTGGGTCTAGTACGAAGGGATGGATACTGACACCGATGTACTAGGTATGTAGGGTTCCCTAAACACTGTGGTTACATAAATGTTTCTGATGTCAGGCGTCTTCTTTAGTGCCGTTGCATGTTCTTTGCAAAACGGGCATTCTTGAGTTTCACCCATGGTGATCTCCTGTGCATTCCAAAATTACTTCAAGTTACTTTTATGTCACTTTCACTATTCTGCACGAACAGATAGTATTCCGTGTCCCACATCCTTGATCAACGTCTCACAAATATGCCAGCAGCCTTGGCAAAAAGTAGATTTGGCAAAAAATACCATATAAACACCTCGATGTAATCAACTACAATGTTCTTCCATCTTCTATTTACTGCCATACAAGTTATTAAATATTTTAAACGAGATTCTTTTAATATCATTAGCAGTAATTCCACTGGAATTGTCTCCCAGCTTAAATTGGTAATAGGGGACATCTATTTGATTAGAAGGTCTTAACTAAACTGTCTGTGTAAGGGTTTTGTGACGTTGCAGGAGCCTTCATTGCTCCTACAATATCAAAATTTATACCTTTCCATTCTCACACTTTGCCCGCGTATTTAAAAGCTGTGCTGGTAAGGTCCTTCGGGTCAGCATCCCTGATAGGACGACGAGTACTCATATACTCGTACTATTAGATACAATATTCTCTTGATTATTTATCCTCATCATCCTCAATCTCATGATGAGGCTATAATCACTTTCAGAAACGGGCGGTATTTCTCGGAAAAGGCAATCTTTCCGTGTCTTTCTGTGATGGTCACTATGAACCTGACATGTTTCACTGCTGACACTTATTCCAAAAAAAATACAAGGCCATCCATGTCACTTTCACTATTCCTCACTAACAGGAAGAATTCTGTTGCAAATTTACAGCCTTCAGAAAAAAAAATATATCTTACAAACATCTGTTCGCGAGATGTTTAGAAAGTTTCACAACTGAAGTTTTATATTAAGTTTTACAGTTCACAACTGGAGTTTTACATTTTCTTGAACCCTGCCATAAATTACTCTCTAATAAAAAAGGTACAAAAATTAACCTATTCAATATTTGTCTAATTCTTTATTCGGCCATCCTGCAAGCGACTTTTTCCCTTAAATGTCTGTCTAATTGAGGGTTGGTGTATTCAAGTGATATGCAACGTTTCATATGATCAGCTAATGTCGATGTCTGTTGCGGTCCCTTGTGTGCGCCCACCTTCTCAACTAGATAGCGTTATTTTCTCAACGCCCGTGTAACCCGGTTAGAGCCTAGAAATTTACCCTTTAGCTTTAGCACCGGACCAAACTGTTATCGTTGAATGGCCACGAAATCTCTTTCTTCGTAAACACGCCATTTTACGATTTTGTTATATTCTCGCCGTTCCTCTTATTGGGTTTTATCAAACATTATTTTCTCGCCGGTTCTCTGATTGCTTCTTTGCTGCCTGTTGCAGCTACCCACAATCTTATAAAAAAATTAACCATTATACAAGGAGCAGTCCAGAATCTGCTCCGATGGTTGTAGCGTTACGTATAGCTCAGTGGAGCTATACGTAAGCCACGTTATTAAAATTAAGATAAAAGGTTAAAATTAAATTAAATTATGAAAATAAAAAGGATATAGAGAGCAGAACTATGGTCAGCTTCGCACGACGTGGGCAGCTATCCAGGCAGCAGCTCGGGCAAGAAGTCGTGGAATGCCCGAGGTAGGTAGGTGATCAGGCAGCTACGACGGACATGCAGGCAATCGGGCAGGTAGGCAGGTCAGCAGACACCACGGGTAGGTGGTCAAGCCAGGAAATCAGTCAGGTAGGCAGTAGAGTAGATAGCAGGACGGATAATCAGGCAAACGGGTAAATACGTAGGCTCAGAGGTGTGTGGAGGCCGGCTATGGCTCAATACGTCAAACAGCGAGGCCTTTGATGTCACGAGATGGCCGTTGAGGGTAAGTCTCAGGAAATAATGCTCTCGGGAACCACACAAAATATATATATATTAACTGATGCACTTCAAATAATAATAGTTTTTTACATAAGCGGATAATTCACCGTTTTTAAGAGTTCAAGAGTAGAAAATTACACTTCGTATTCTAGTACACAGTATATCCACCACTGTCCGCGTTCAGACCCGTTCCAAGACTAAAAAGAACTGAAGCCCGTTTTTCATTCGAACTGCCATCTCTTCTCAATTTCAAATTCAAATCTCAATCAGAACAAAGCGAATAAAAACGGCCTTACAAAGGCGGGTCAGTCTGCTCTGACCTTACAATAATGTACAACTAGCTTAAGGAAAGGTCTAGGTATTATAGTCCATGGTACCTATGGTATGTCTATGGCTTTAAGAAAATAAAATAGACAGACAGTTCATGTCAGATGAAAATGTCAGAGTATAAAAAATTCCATAATTTTGCAAATAAGCAATACAAATTAAGTTAAAGAAATAAAGAAACAATCAGAAATAACTAAAAATATGCTTTACAGGTAATAATACAAAGAATATATATAAAAATGAGTTACACAAATTGATGCGATATCAAAAGATGTGAAGATGGATTGTGGAGTGTTATGAAACGTAAGTAGATCTTTAATAAATACCACATTTCCCCGATGACCCCAGAAAAATTTTCAACTAGAAGAAAATTTTGAGGTTTAAATATAATCCTTGCTCTAACACACAACATCTTTCATACTTTCGTCAAACACTCTCATTCAATCACACGTTAGGGGATATAGTTCACATTCAATGACGTATACTCCACAAGGAAATATTTATTAAGATATAACGAAGGCTTATTTATTTTTAATAGGTGTCGTAACCCGCACCTGTTTGAAAACCCTATAAGAAACTATTTATTTAAACAAGAGGAACTCAAAGAGGAGGAGGACTCAAGTCTATAAGAGGAGGAGGACTCAAGTCTATAAGAGGAGGAGGACTCAAGTCTATAAGAGGAGGAGGACTCAAGTCTATAAGAGGAGGAGGACTCAAGTCTATAAGAGGGAACTCTCAAGTCTATAAGAGGGAACTAGGTTGAGAGGGAACTAGGTTGAGAGGGAACTAGGTTGAGAGGGAACTAGGTTGAGAGGGAACTAGGTTTGAGAGGGAACTAGGTTGAGAGGGAACTAGGTTTGAGAGGGAAGTAGGTTGAGAGGGAACTAGGTTGAGAGGGAACTAGGTTTGAGAGGGAACCAGGTTGAGAGGGAACTAGATTTGAGAGGGAAGTATACAAGAGGGAAGGATACAAGAGGGAAGGATACAAGAGGGAAGGATACAAGAGGGAAAAAAAAAATTAAAGAAGACTCCACGCATTTGGCTTATTTTTAAAGAGTTACGGGACCGCTCTTTGCATATAAGGCTTTCCGAGTTATGCAAACCGCTCTGAAATAAGACCTCATTCTTTAAGAATAAGATTCAAGGGAATTAAGAAGTTTAAGAAGACTCCACGCATATGGCTTATTTTTAAAGAGTTACGGGACCGCTCTTTAATAACACCTCATACTTAATGCATAAAGTTAAGAATAAGATAAGTGATGTCAAGGAAATTTAAAAAAAACACATAAGTGTGTGTTAGTAATGACATCAAAAGTGTAAAAAGAATATCTAGGATAACCTAGAATATAATTACATAATGATATCTTCATTATTAGAACACTATACACAATTAATAATAATGGAAAACAAAATAAGCCGAATGTGTAATTATTTACAAGAATTACACCAAATATAAAAATAAATGCCAAGTAAAATATTAAATTTTAAAATCTTTTACATGCCATTTTCCTCTCGAACCGTTAGGATCCTCCAGAATAAAAACAAGAGGTGAAAGCTTCTCGATTACAGTGCATTTAACATATCTTGGAGCTAATTTTGCACTATAATATGCGCCAGCATTACTCTGAACGTAATTTTTACGCCAGACTGTATCACCGACGTTAAATTCTTTAAAGCTGTGTTTATCATTATAACGAACAGCGTTCTTAATATGAGCAGTGTGTAATGCAATCTGTACCTTATCGAAGATAGTAGATAATAATCCTACATTAGTGGCGTAGATATCGCGAGGTAGAAAAATTACGTTGTCAAGATTAGTGCAATTGGTGTAAACTGAACCACAAGGTATAGTTTCCCGACCAAATACAAGAAAAGATGGGGAGAATCCTGTTGAAGAGTTTACCGTGCTATTTAGGCCGAATTGGATTTTTTGTAAAAATTTATCCCATGACCGATGGTCATCACCAACTAACTGTGCTAAAGCAGTGATAATTGTTCTATTATATCGTTCTGTAGGGTTCACTTGAGGGCAATATCTTGGAGAATAAAAGATAAAAGGAACTTTATATTTGTTCAGAAAACTTTGAAACTCGTTTGATTGAAATTGTGAGCCATTATCCATTATGATAGTTTGCGGAATTCCATGTATAAGAAATACGGAGTTTTCTAGATGTAAAATAATATTAGAAGTTGTAGCACGTTTGATAGGAAAAATAAGACAATATTTAGAGAAAGAACAAGTTACCACGAGGATATATTGATTACGTTGTCTTGTCATTGGAAAAGGACCCATCAAATCCAAAGAAATATTTTGAAAAGGTCTTGAGCAAATTTTTGGTTTACCCATAGGACCATAAGGAGAATGATTCGAGTGCTTATAAGAAAGACAAGTTTCACAAGTAGAACAGAATTTTGCCACATGTTTAAACATTCCAGACCAATAGTATCTTAAAGAAAGTTTCTTGTAAGTTTTGAAAATGCCAATATGGGGATTATTATCTGTAACACCATGACAAGATTTAATAAGGTTTAGTCTTTCGGAAGGAGGTGGAACCTCTTTCCATGCAAAATCTTCGTTAAGGTAATCAGATGAGTTAGTAAAGCGATATAATTTAGCATTAAGAATCTTATAGTTCGGAAAGTCATCAGGGTTTCTTTGACAATTTGTAAAAAGTTTATTAAAGTGTTCCAATTCGGACACAATATCTCCGGATATAGGTTCTACAGCGCCAATAATAGCTGTATCAGGAGTTTTGTGGCGTGAAAGAAGATCTGGAACGACATTATCTTTACCTTTTTTGTGTTTCAGATCAAAATTAAAACAAGATAGACGGAGGGTCCATCGAGCTAATCTTCCAGAAGGATTAGACAAATTTTGGAACCACTTTAATGCCGCATGATCGGTATAAACTGTAAACTGTTTACCATTGTCAAGATAACAACGCCAATGTTCAAGTGCTGTAATAACAGCTAGTGTTTCCCTTTCAGTAGTTGAATAGTTTTGCTCATGCTTATTAAGAGATTTGCTCATGTATGCGATCACTACTTCTTTATTACCTTGTTCCTGAGTCAACATAGCACCAATTCCAAAATTAGATGCGTCACAATGTACAGAAAATGGAAAGTCAAAGTCAGGGCAAGCTAAAATTGGGGTTGAAATTAAGCATTCTTTTAGTTTAGAAAAGGCTAAATTTGCTTCATCGTTCCAGACGAAGTTCTTGGGAGAGTTTTTTCCAGAAGAAGTTAGTTTACAAAGGGGTGAAGCGATAGAACTGAAGTTAGGTATGAAGCGACGAAACCAACTGCATGTGCCTAAGAATTTCCTCACTTCTTTTTTAGAGGTAGGAGCGGGGTAAGCTAAAATAGCTTCAATTTTATTAGGGTCAGCACGCAGACCTTGATCGTCAACTATGTAACCGAGATATTTTAATTCTTTACGAAAAAATTGACTTTTCTTGAAGTTAATTGTGAGACCTGCGTAAGAAAGTTTTTGAAGAACTTTAAGTAGAAGTGAGATATGTTCTTCAAATGTTTCACTTATTATTATTATGTCATCTAAGTAGCAAAAGACTTTATTATCAAAATCTGGTGTAAATAAGCTATCCATGAGTCTTTGTTGTGTTGCGGGAGCATTGGTTAAGCCAAATGGCATAACTTTAAAGCGAAACATGCCTTTTCCAGGGACATAAAAAGCAGTTTTATCTTTATCGTCCTTATTTAATGGAATCTCCCAGAAAGCTTTAGCAATGTCTATGCTAGACAGATATTTAGCGTTTTTAAGATTATCTAGGATTTCAGAAACAAAAGGAAGACTATAAGCATCTTTCCGAGTGATTGCATTCAATTTTCTACTATCAACACAGAAACGCCACTCTCCGTTCTTTTTCGGAGTGATTAGCACTGGAGATAACCAAGGGCTCTCACATTTTTCAATTACATCTAGATTAATCATTTGATCAACCTCATTAATTAATGCCTTTTGTTTTTCAGGCGAAAGTCTGTAACAACGTTGTTTAATTGGCAGTGCGTTACCGGTGTCAATACGATGAGAAACTAAACTGGTACGACCCAAAATGCCTCGTTCCTCAAAAGAAATTGTTTTAAAACGATCAATCAAGTCTGTTGCAATGTTCTTCTCATTAAACGAAAGGTGTTCAAATGTGAGTACTTTATTGTCAACTGAACTCACCGTAATTGTTTTATTAATTGGTTTTAGTTCAGATAAAAGCGATTTAGGAGTTAAATTAAACTCTTTCCAGAAATCCCAACCAAAAATCAATGAGGGATAAATATCAGGGAAAACATAAGCTTTAATAATACGTATTTGATTATTAAATTCAATTGGTAAATGAAAATAACCAGAGGACATAGTTTTCTGTTTGTTAGCAACCATAACTTGAGTAGACGACTTGAATAACTTAAATCCTAATTTTTGGATATCTTTATGAGAATTATTTCCTAGGATAGTTATACAACTCCCGCTGTCTAATAGACCAGAAAATGGCAAGTTATTAATAGACACTTCAATAAAAGGTCTATTATAATCTTTTTCTGTGTCATAATATACAGAGGTTGTTTTATAGCAATACATAAATGTTTTAATAAAATTTAGCCATAGTTTCCAATCATCAGGATCAAAATTATTATTTTGAGATTTATGAACGTTATTCAAGTCGACATCTAGTTTTTTTGTTGTATTTTTGGGTTACAATTAGGACAATTAGTTATTTTAACACCTTTACGACCGCATTTAAAACATATCAGATATTTAGGTTTAGTGCAAGTTTGTAAGGAATGACCCGAGATACGACAGCGATAGCAAAAGTCTACTTTAGAGTCGTCATTAGTTTTAGTAGCAGAAAGAGGTTGTTTATTATCTCCTATTCCATTTGTGTGTTTTATATTTGGAAAGCATTTAGAAGTTGAAGGCCGATAAGCAAATTCAGTAGCATAAGATGCTGTTTCATATTTTGGTTCAGAAAAATTACAATCTTTTTCAGAAAATTTCTCATAAGTTTGACAAGCTGAAATTAAAGAGTCTATTGTATTGACATCTTTAAGCGCTATAAAAACTGAATAACACGGTCTCACATTATTAAGTAAAATTTCAAGTTGCTCGTTTTCATCTAGTTTCTTAGTAAGGCGAGAAAACATTCCAAACATAATGCTTACATACACAATAATGGACTCTGATGCACCCTGAGTTCTGTTTCTAATAGCTTCGAGCATTTTATAATCATAATTATGTAAACCAAAGTCTTTGATTAATAAAAGGTGGATTTGACTCCAAGACAAGGTAGGATTTCGATTATATTGAAATCGAAACCAATGAAGTGCATCATCAGTGAAAATTTCAAATGAGTGTTTGCAAAGCATTTCTTCTGATAAGTTCCTAGATAAACAAAATTCTTCTAATCTTTGGAGGAATGACCTAGGGCATGATTTGCCATTAAAAGAAAATTGTTTAAGTTCTCTAACAAAATTATGTGGAGGGTGATAGGTTTGCCACATTGTGGAAGCCTGTTGGTCTGAGATAGTTGGAGTGTAAATTGTAGAACTTTGAAGAACTGTTTGAGGTATTGACGGATACAAACAAGGAGCTGGTTGAACTTTTTGAGGTTGATCGTAAGTTTCGACTACGTCTTCAGAAGAAATCCTTTCTGTATCGTTACAAGCAATAGCCTCGAATCTTTTTTCGAGAGTGTAAAAGCGAGATCTTAAATTAGAGCAGGCTTCAATAAAAGGTACAACTGCTTGAAATCGTCCAAGACGATGATAAAGGTGGTTAATGAAGGTTTCTAGTTTTTTAAAGTAAATTTTATCTTTAGAAATTTCTAATTGAGAAATTTTTTCTTCCAGATATTTAAAAGTTATTTCCGCCTGGGAGAGATCAAGTTTGAGTGGAATGGGAGAAAATTTTATGTCTTCTGGAAGAACATGAACAAGTTTCGACATTTGTTCTTTAAGAGTTTGGAGATTATCAGCTGGACTCTCAGTTCTGATAATCACCTCATATTCGAGTTCAAGTTTGTTAAGATAAGAGTACTTAATTGATCTTGCCATGATTAAATAACAAGAAAGGTAGATTAGTTAATTAATTTAAAATAAATATATATTCAAAAATTAGTTAATTAGTTAATCAAGAATTTAAGAGTTAATTGTCAAGTATTAAAAGAAGTGCTAGCAAAAGTGTAAAGAGAGACAATGATGATGAAATGGGGCCTGTAAGAGAAACCAAAAGTTAGCCTTTGTATATACTTGTGTAAGTATGTTTTTTAGAATTTAGAGAAGGATGATGAAAGGTCGAGCCCACGTTAAAAAAGATAGAGTGAAAAGTAGGTATAGTGTGGGTGATGGGGTGGATTCAGATAATTGGGCGCACAAACAACGTTGCGCCCAATTATTTAAAAGTTGGGCGCCAAACTGTAGCGTTACGTATAGCTCAGTGGAGCTATACGTAAGCCACGTTATTAAAATTAAGATAAAAGGTTAAAATTAAATTAAATTATGAAAATAAAAAGGATATAGAGAGCAGAACTATGGTCAGCTTCGCACGACGTGGGCAGCTATCCAGGCAGCAGCTCGGGCAAGAAGTCGTGGAATGCCCGAGGTAGGTAGGTGATCAGGCAGCTACGACGGACATGCAGGCAATCGGGCAGGTAGGCAGGTCAGCAGACACCACGGGTAGGTGGTCAAGCCAGGAAATCAGTCAGGTAGGCAGTAGAGTAGATAGCAGGACGGATAATCAGGCAAACGGGTAAATACGTAGGCTCAGAGGTGTGTGGAGGCCGGCTATGGCTCAATACGTCAAACAGCGAGGCCTTTGATGTCACGAGATGGCCGTTGAGGGTAAGTCTCAGGAAATAATGCTCTCGGGAACCACACAAAATATATATATATTAACTGATGCACTTCAAATAATAATAGTTTTTTACATAAGCGGATAATTCACCGTTTTTAAGAGTTCAAGAGTAGAAAATTACACTTCGTATTCTAGTACACAGTATATCCACCACTGTCCGCGTTCAGACCCGTTCCAAGACTAAAAAGAACTGAAGCCCGTTTTTCATTCGAACTGCCATCTCTTCTCAATTTCAAATTCAAATCTCAATCAGAACAAAGCGAATAAAAACGGCCTTACAAAGGCGGGTCAGTCTGCTCTGACCTTACAATAATGTACAACTAGCTTAAGGAAAGGTCTAGGTATTATAGTCCATGGTACCTATGGTATGTCTATGGCTTTAAGAAAATAAAATAGACAGACAGTTCATGTCAGATGAAAATGTCAGAGTATAAAAAATTCCATAATTTTGCAAATAAGCAATACAAATTAAGTTAAAGAAATAAAGAAACAATCAGAAATAACTAAAAATATGCTTTACAGGTAATAATACAAAGAATATATATAAAAATGAGTTACACAAATTGATGCGATATCAAAAGATGTGAAGATGGATTGTGGAGTGTTATGAAACGTAAGTAGATCTTTAATAAATACCACATGGTTTGAGAACAAAATGCTTCAACCTTAAGCCAAATGAAATGTGAATTTTCAGCCACATAGCAGTTAATTTTGCTTCTATGCTTTTCTTGAAATGGTTCATTTGAAATGGTTCATTTTTTAATCTGTATGACACCTCTAACAGGCTTTCCATTGAAGGAACCGTATAGACTCCCAGTACAAATTGGTATTAATTGACATCTATTTTATTGGAAGTCCTAAACCAAACTGTATGTGTATTGTAATGTAAATCAGATTAGTAAATCTGATTTCATTGAGTTTGTGACTCACCATGTAAATATAGGTTTTTGTGATATTGTGTGAGCCTTCATTGCCCACACAATGTCACTTACCTGGCCATTGATTTCTCACCCCCATTTAAAATGTATCGGGCAATACCTGCCTATAAACAAAAAAAAACGTGTTAGTTTTTTGTGACGCTGCAGGAGCCGTCATTGCTCCTACAATATCACCATTTATACCTCATGTTTCTTGCACATTTCGCGTGTTGGTTAGTCGGGTCGGCATCCCCCCGATAGGACAAGAGGACTTATATGCTACTTATAGATAATGTTGTCTTTATAAGATGCCTCTTTAGTCAGCAATAACTTTCAGAAATGCGCGGTCTATCTCGGCAAAGGCAATCGTTTCCGTGACAGTTTTGGATAAATTTAACGTAGGCGTGAAGCACCTGTCATTTTCACTATGAACATAATACGTTCCACTTGTGACACTTCTTCCAAAATTACTTCAAGTCATTCTATGCCACTTTCTCTATTCCTCACGAATATGTAGAATTATGTGTTACAATTTTGATGGCATTCTGTGCATCACGTCACATGTGCATGATTGGGCGGCTTTTGTCATTTATTTGGGAAGCACTTATTGTATTATAATAATTGTGTCGTTGTTGCTCGCTATGAATGGCCTCGGTAGGAATAACGATAATCTTGTAAAACTAGATACAAGCACCACGAAAATAAAATCATTTTATTTTTTATAGACTTGTTTTGTTTAGTCGATACAAAATGGTTACAGACGTACGATTAAAGGAGCTTCTGACTAGTATTTTATTCATAAAACTAATAATTCACTTAATAGAGATCTGCCTGGGTGGGTTACATTATTGGATACTTTAATTTCAAATGTGCCTTCTTTGCGCTTCATCTTATTTGATGTTAGGTAATACTTCTACTATATTGTTTTCTAACTTTTTGCTGTATTGTCAGGCAAGATTTAGTAAACAACAGGTAAAATTTTCTGTAAAAAACCCCAAGCAAGTGCAGAGGCACGTGTTTCCGCGTGCGAGGTTGCTGAACAAATGTAATGCGATGTTAGCGCAGCCCAAACTTCACCGTTACGCGGCTTTTAGATACTAAAAAATTATAATGTCAATAAAGATGGCTAACCGAGTGTTCAGTGCCAAAAACCTGGTCTCACAAAGCCTTATTTAGTTTTAGTAGGACCAACAGTTTCTATATTTACAACAGAATTTAAGTAGTTAAAAATTATGATTATATACAGGGCTATAGAAAGGGAAGTTTACCTGCCACGTTAAATGGCAATACTGATTCTGTAGCAGAAGAAAAGCCTTAGCCAGTTGTGACCAGCTGTCAGTTTCAAATCATCCTCCCACCTTGTATGTCCCGTGGCCATTTGTTACAGCTTTTACTTTATTTCTTTTTTTACTAAACTATATAATTAGACGTATAGCCCATAATAGCATAATTCTCTGTATTTTGATGGTAAAATCGTGGTTTAATTATAAACTGTACAAACATTTTATGAAAGCATCACAAGCATTTGTGCGTGGGACCTTATTGCCCACGCCATGCAAGGAATAACAATATTACAGAGTAATAAAAGTTCTTCTGTGAAATTCGTCAAATGAGTCTAAATGCACACCAGCAAGATCGTTGGAGCCGTTCAACTGCTTATAGAGGGACAATAGAACTTGAGCCTCTCTTCTGGGCAGACGTAACTTTTTTGACATTAGTAGTAAAAAGAAACACGTTTTGTGAGTTCCCTCACAATGACACTAACTGAATATTCATCTATTCTTTGTTGAACAGGCATTCGGTGGTGTCATAGATGTGTCTGAAATCGGGCGTCCTCTTTAGCACTGCATGTGATATGCAGCCGGGCCACCAAACAAGAATTACAAAACCTACGACCAAATTTGTAACTAAACACATTTCTCACAACATTATATATTTTTTTTTTTTCTATAGCCTCGCGCTTGACCACTATCTCACCAGAAATTAGACTTGTTAACAAGTCAATTAATTTACTGGCTATGTCGGGTTTCCAGTCTAAGCGGATGCAGCTGGGCATCTGTTCATTTAGTTCAGTTCCATCTGCGGGAACACTAGACATCGCGTGTTGCACACCGGATAGTAGCCCGTGCAGTTGGCACTATGATGATGTATTCTGCCTTAAGCTAAATTAAATATGAATCTACAGCCACATAGCAGTTAATTTTGCTTCTAATTTTTTCTCTTGAAATGATTTATTTTATTATCTGTACCATATCTCTAACAGGATTTCCATTGAAGGAACTGAAGAATGAAGAGAGCTTAGGCCATACTTGTGTACAACTTTATTAGCAGGTATCCTTTTAATTGATGGCCAAGATATTCGACGGTGTCTTTTAGAAATTGGTATTTCGCCCATTTTATTACTTACCCGTGCTCGGCTGCGACTTTAATAACCAGCTTTAATCCCTCAAGGGCTTTTTCCATCCGCAAGTTTATTAAATCATTGGTAAATAATTTAATGAATTTGAGGATGGATTCAGGGCGCAAAGAGGTATCTTTACGCCCTGAAGGAGCCAGTCTACGCGATCATGAGGTTACTTACCGGTTTATCGGATTTCAAAATAATTGCAGGCCTTATACCGACATCACGTGTTGCCTCTGGCTTATAATTTTTTATAATATTATTGATTTCTTCTGACACGGTCCGCATCAACGGGATAACGTTGGTGTCGTAGATGCGTTTGAAATCGGGAGTCCCGTTAGATGGACATATTCTTCCAGAATTAAACTATTTTAACGAAATACGCGGGCTTCACCATCTGGGGTGCTGAGAGCTGGCGGTACAGTTTATGTAATGAGGGTCAGTCTCCCTCATCTCCGTGATTAGTTTTCGGTGAGTCTTGCTTGGGGAAGCAGTCTTCGACGATGATCTGCTTTTAAATGGCAGTTAGTACCAGCACCGATACATCCTTGCAGAGCATCCCCTTGCGGTCGCAGGTGTCCGCGATATAACATTGTAAAAACAAATAAGAGTAACTAGATTTTATTTTGAATAGTTTATTGGTCTGCATAGGATCTCTTCCCGGTAGATATTCGTTGTAAGCAAATTCTATACTAGATGCTTGCAAAATTATAATTGAAGCTGTCCATGTATTATTGAAATTAATAACTGGGATCTAGTAAACTCTAGATACCACGAAAATAACATCATTTAAGTCTAAATGAGTCTTATTTAATTAATTACATGCATTTATTACACACTTTAAGTTCTTATTTAAGATAAAGAATCTGTTCATATTCGGTACAGAAAAGAAAACAAAACTGAAACCCGGTCAGGAAAGCGCCTAACTAAGTTAAATAAACGTGCACAAAATTATCAAAAGCTTAACATTAATTTATAGGTAAAAAAGTACTTCAACTTTACTGCTAAGGAAACCACTATCAACACTAACCTCAATGTTATCAACTACAATATTCAATCAGCCGAAGAAAAGCAGGATGGCTGCCAAGATAACATGCGAAAGAAGTTTTCGTCCCATCCCAATCTGCTGACTTGTATTCTTTTTGCAACACTGCTATCCAGTCTTTGCTGTTATTCGCATATTTTCCTATATTTGTATGTAGGTAAAGGGTACTGTTTTTCTTTTAATGGTTCGACATGTCTAGCAAAAATTTTATCTTTTTCTTTCCTTCTTTCGTTGGGGGGCGTTGTGTGGACCCTCATTGTCCACGCAATGCCACTGTCTCAGGGATACGTTGTCTCAGTGTGGTTATGCTGACGAAGCCCGCCGTCGCACGCGCCACAACCAAATGCGAATACGAAAATTGTTCATAATATATTATCAAGGTGGCGTCACAAAATATTTATCATAATACTTGTAGACCACACATACAATTCAAAATAAAAAATAAATAAAACCATTTAGATATATTATTAATTTAAGTGTTTTTTAAATAGTGAATAAGAAATGGCGGCCTTGTCAGCAGTTGTTCAGTATGGGTTATCATCGGAGTTTAGTTATAAAGACAACAAGGAACTACTTAGTGTTTGGAAGTGTTTGTAATGGATTCAGCGCTGAAAACCATCGAATATTTTCTTAGCAGTAAAGATGACCGATTGGATAAACCTAAAATACAGTTCCTACCCGGAAATGAAGGGAAAATCTCCATCCCGGCGCCGAACAGTGACAATGGCCTATCAGGCAAAGCTACACTTCACTTTAGCATTAATAGTAGTGCAGTAATGCTGTCATTATTATGACACCATGCCCTCATATACTGGGCAGTATGTTGAGTATCTATTGGTGAATCTTAAGCTCGTAACCGTCACCAGTCTTATTGTGCGAAAGGAACAACTCACACCTCACTCATATGGGACCCTAACCGGGTCTAGTACGAAGGGATAGATACTGACACCGTTGTACTAGGTATGTAGGGTGTCCCGAAACACTGTGGTTACATAAATGTTCCTGATGTCAGGCGTCTGCTTTAGTTCTGTTGCATGTTCTTTGCAAAACGGGTAATCTTGAGTTTCACCCAGGGTAATCTCCTGTGCATTCCAAAATTAAAAAAAAAAATACTTTTATGCAACTTTTACTATTCCTCACGAGCAGATGAAACTCCGTGTCCCAGAAACTTGATCTAGGTCTCCCAAATAATACGCCAGCAGCCAAGATTTGTCAAAAATATTAGCATATAAAAACTAACCTCGATGTAATCAACTACAATATTCTTCCATCACTTATTTAAAGCCATGCAAGGTATTAATCATTTTATACAAGACTAGCTGTTGCCCGCGGCTTCGCTCCCGTGGGCCACCCCACAGGACCCGTTTTCGGGATTAAAAAATAGCCTATGTCACTCAGGAATAATGTAGCTTTCTATTGGTGAAAGAATTTTTAAAATCGGTCCAGTACTTTTAGAGCCTCTTCGGTACAAACAAACAAACAAAAAAATCTTTCCTCTTTATAATATTGGTATAGATTCCTTTAATATCATTAGTAGTAATTCCACTGGAATAGTCTCCCAGCTCAAATTGGTATTAAGAGACACCTCTTTGATTGGACGGTCTAAACCAAACTGCCTGTTTACGGGTTTTGTGACGCTGCAGGAGCCTTCATTGCTCCTAGAATGCCACCGTTTAATTTAAACCCAAGCCCATCCATCTCACTTTCACTATTCTTCACGAACATGTAGAATACCGTGTTTTCCGAAGAAGTAAGTCTTGAAAGAAGGAACACCAGGCAGAGTGAGGGTGAACTCTGTTTTCCATTTAAGTGGCTGCGGTCTGAACACGACAGTCACTGGAAGAACACTGAGGAAGGCCGTCACGGCATATCACTTTCACCATTCGAACAGGTAGAGTAACTTGTGCTTGTGTTATATCACTATTCCTCACGGACAGGTAGAATACTCTTATGCTCTTGTTGTTGCTTTGTGCGCTGCGCTTCCGTCGTGGTTGGTTTGCAATAACTCTATAAGTCCAGGTTTCCTCACGGTGTTTTCTTTCACCGTTGCCTGTGATGTTCAAGAAAACCTAGAAAATACATATGAATTTGAAAAAGTCACATTGGTACTTGCCCAGATTTGAACCCACGACCTCAAGCACGAGAGGCGAGATCTTAGCCACTGGGCCACCACGACATCCTTGCCAGCCTTGCGTACAAGGGGGATACTCTTGCCTGAGGATTATTATCCATTTGTCTGTTCTGTTTCATGTTTGTTTTCCTTTTTAAAGGTGCGGTCTCTTTCCCCCAGCACTAGGGATCAGATATAAACCTGCCAACCATGTATCTCTCGGCACGCTAGACCTTAAGATTGGGTTCCAACTTTCACTCCACGCCCACTCGACGTACCTTCTGTAAGCAGAGGTGGAGAAGTCGTTATATGGCCACCAGGCCCTCCCCAGCAACGGACTAGCCATCCCGTCTCTAGCTCAGTTCCCTTCACAAACTATCAAGGATTATGATCGGTGATTGGAACCATGACCCTTCCCCGTGTGTTGAGAATTAGCCGCCAGCCCCTACTGTGGAGACAGGAGCAGTCCAGCATTTGCTCCGAAGGTTTGAAAACAAAACGCTTCTGCCTTAAGCCAAATGAAATGTGAATTTTCAGCCACATAGCAGTTAATTTTGCTTCTATGTTTTTATTCTTGAAATGTTTTATTTTCTAATTTGTAACTTATTCCTAACAGGATTTGTATTGAAGGAACCTATAATGAAGAGAGCTTAGGCCATACTTGTGTACAACTTTATTAGCAGGTATCCTTATGATTGATGGCCAAGATATTCGACGGTGTCTTTTAGAAATTGGTATTTCTCCCATTTTATTACTAACCCGTGCGCGGCTGCGACTTTAATAACCAGCCTTAATCTCTCAAGGGTTTTTTCTATCCACAAATTCATTAAACAATTTACCTCTTTACGCCCTGAAGGAGCCAGTCTACGCGATCGTGAGGTTACCGGTTTATCGGATTTCAAAATAATTGCAGCCCTTATACCGACATCACGTGTTGCCTCTGGTTTATATAGTCGTATTACAAAAACCGGTTTTACTAAAAACCCAGGTTTAAACCTCTATAATGTACGGTGTAAACAAGGTTTAAACCTGGGTTTTAGTTAAACCGCTTTTTGTAATAAGGCACATTATGTTTAATAATATTTTTGATTTCTTCTCTTGACACCCGCATGAACAGGATTACGTTAGTGTCATAGATGCGTTTGAAATCGGGCCACTTCTTAGATAGACATATTCTTCCAAAATTAAACTATTTTAACGAAATGGCACAGTTTATGTAATGACGGGTCTCCCTCCACTCTGTGATTAGTCTTCGGTGAGTCTTGCATGGGGAAACAGCCCTACACGATGATCTACTTCTAAATAACCGCTAGTACCAGCTCCGATACATCCTTGCAGAGCATCCCCTTGCGGTCGCAGGTGTCCGCGATATAACATTGTAAAAACTAATAAGAATATCTAGATTTTATTTTTAATAGTTTATTAGTCTGTATAGGATAAACTCTTCCCGGTAGATATTCGTTGTAAGCAAATCCCATACTTGATAACTCTCGATAACACGAAATTAACATCATTTGACTTCTAATTGAGTGTTATTTAATTAATTACATGCATTAATTACATACAGTAATTGATTGTTTAATAATATGCACTGAATTAAAAATCTGTACGGATTCGGTACAGAAACGACACCGAAACTTCACCCGGTCAGGGAGGCGCATAACAAAGTTAAACAAACGTGCACAAAATTATCAAAAGTTGTCAGCTTTAACATTAGCTTTGTAGATAAAAAAGTTCTTTAACATAATGCTTAGGAAACCATGTAAACACTTACCTCGATGTTATCAACTAAAATATTTTTCCACCTCCTATTTACTACCCTACAAGATTTTAAACAAGATTATTTTAATATCATTAGCATTAGTTCCACTGGAATTGTCTTGAGGATGATGATCCTAATCTCCAGTATTTTAATGTTCCCGCTGCTGGGCCACAAGTCTCCTCTCAATGTGGCGGAATACGCCGATATCGTCCACGCAGATACAAGTTGGTGGAAGATGCTTGCGATCTTTTCCATCTCCGCACCCACAAGTGAAGTGGCCGACGATGGAGCCATCGTTCTGGTCCGCACTCATGTGCCCGGGATTGTTCTCCACGCACTTCACAGGAGCAGGCGTATCGGGCCGAGATACGAAGCGACCCTGCCCGACGTGTTCTGGCAACCGAGCGTCTAACACCCGCCATCGCGCGACCCCACCGTCTCCGTCGCGTTGACACCTTCGGGGCCGAAAGGTTCTTCTCACTCGAGGAGAGACCCAGCGACCCCGAGTCCTTGCTGCGCGGACGCTGCCTCCAAGATTTGGAGGTGCACCCGCGTGAGTCCTGGTCGGACAAGTTGTCCCCAGGACTTAAGCCTCTTCGGCTCTTTTTGCCGTCGTCGACGGCAAGCGATTCATGGTCATCATAGTCGTTGTCAGGTTTTCGCGCGTGTGGTCATCATTGTTGTCCAAGGAGACGGAAGACGAAGATGACACTTTTTGGCCCACCCCAGTACGAAGGGCAGGCCACCGAAGCGGGGTGGGATTCCCCGACCGCTGAACAGTTGGGCCCACCTGAGGACGTTTTTCGCATATCTCTTTTTTGTACACATTGTTTTTGTTCTTTAGAGGGTGAGGCCCCTATTTCTCCTTTCTTCCCACTTTACGCCCATCCGACTTACCCTCTTTAAGTAGAGGGGGAAGTAGGCGTTAGAAGTTTTTTATGCTCCCGTTTAAGACTTGTGTTTTAAAGACGAAGTTCTTTACTTCACTTCCCTCTCTCTCTTGCAACATTTTCTGACATTTTTGTTGCGAATCTTTAAGTTCTTCATCTTTATTGATATTGGATATTACTTATATTATATTTGGTTTCTAGTTTGTTGCTGTCAGGTAAATTTATGTAACAACAGCTCAAGCTTTCTGTAAAACACCCTAAATAAAATGGTGCTAATATAAAGGAAATAGTAAGCGCAATGTGTTGCTGCTGGAGCCTTCATTGCTCCTACAATACCACATTCCACTGCTGACACTTATTACAAAATTACTTCAAACACATCCGTATCACTTTCGCTTTTCCTCACAAACAGGTAGAATACTGTGTACTCCCGTATAACTTTGTATAACGTAATAAAAATAAAATAGAATAAGCCTTTATTGCTGTTATAATGTTATTAGCACAACTTAGACTTAGATATCCGTTTTGACACACATTTACTTTGTTCATTAGTTGGTCTGTCAGCGCTCATGTTTGACATCCGTAAGTTAAATAACATTTTTTTTCTAGTTTGTTGCTGTCAGGTAAGATTATGTAACAACAACTCAAGCTTTCTGTAAAACACCCTAAATAAAATGGCGCTCATATAGAGGCAATAAATAGTAAGTGCAATGTGTTGCTGTTGGAGCCTTCATTGCTCCTACAATACCACATTCCACTACTGACATTTATTCCAAAATCAATTTAAGTCCATCCGTGTCACTTTCACTGTTCCTCACGAACAGGTAGAATTCCAAGTGAAGTAAATCGTTTTAGTAGTAACTATTTACCGCCCTTTGGGTTCAGTACAGCTGCATGAGCCAATTGGTCAGTATGGAAAGTACTTGCTTCCTTCGAGGTGACTGACCCCCTAAGCTATGCTGGGCTGGTCAGCGCAGTGCTGTTTAGCCGCTGAAACTGCGGCCTCATCGTCTGAGCTTGTGTGCGCTGCGTTTTTTATCGTGGTATCCCCAGTAGGCCTAATCCACATGTTAAGCACTTTGAGCCCTTCTGGTATCAGTTCCATAAAAAATCTTCTTTGGACCCTCTACGTGCGTATAAGCAAAGCTGTGGGTTCTCTACGTGTGTACGGAGGGTTATTCATATCACGGCTGTAGCTTCTGCTGCTGCGCACTGGCCTGTACCCGGAGTTTTACGGGGAGAAACCAGTATGGCGCGCGGTGGCTGGTTGTCGTTGCCAGCTCTTGTTTATTGGTGCGCTTGTGCGTCACCTTAATTCTGGCTACAGCGGTTTGCACACTGTATTTATTACCAAACTCTATGTACGCAAATCCCTTTGGTTGGCCGTATTTATTGCATAGTATAGTTACTCTTTTAATGTATCCACACCCGTGGTAGTGATGTTTCAGTTCCTCTTTGGTGGCGCCGTAGTTAACTTTTCCGACGTTATCTCTTAGCTCAATAACCATCAGCCGGATAAAATTTACTATTTATAATACAAAACTTACCTGCTTCTAACATATTTAAGTCAGAATAATACACAACCTTAGAAAAACTAGCCATGGCAGACTGAGTTTTAGATTTTTCAGGCGAGAAAAATCTTTAAATTTGATTCAGGCGAGAATCAAATTCTACGAGTATTAAATCAGGCGAGATTTAATACTGATTATTCAGCGTTTTCACGGAATGCGTTTCATCCAAATCTCTCTCTCACTATGCAATGAGAGAAATATCTGAGTGATTTATATCCGTATATTTCTCGGACAGGCAACCTTTCCGTGTCTTATTTGGATGAATTTATCGTAGGCGTTAGGTATCTGTGGTGGTCACTGTGAACCTAACACGTTTCACTGCTAACACTTATTCCGAGAAAAATTCAAGGCCATCCATGTAAATTTCACTATTCCTCACTAACAGGTACAATTTTGTTGCAAATTTACTATCTTCAAAAAAAATATTTAGTCTTACAAACAAAGATCAACATTTGTTCGCGAGATGTTTAGAAAGTTTCACAATTGAAGTTTTACATTTAGTTTTATAGTTCACAACTGGAGTTTAACATTTTCTTAAACCCTGCCAATACAAAAGGTACAAAAATAAACCTACTAAATATTTGTCTAATTCCACATTCAGCCATCCTGCAAACGACTTTTCCCCCTAAATTTCTGTCTACTTGAGGGTTGGTATATTCAAGTGCTATTCCGCAACGTTTCATATGATCAGTTAATGTCGATGTCTGTTGCGGGCCCTTGTGCTCGCCCACTTTCTTAACTAAATAGCGTTCTTTTCACAATGCCCGTGTAACCCGGTTAGGGCCTAGAAATATACCCTTTAGCTGAATCCCCGGACCAAACTGTGTTCACTGAATGACCACGAAATCTCGCTATATTACGATTTTTGTTATATTCTCACCAGTTCTCTTATTGGGTTTCTCAATTTTCTTCTTTGCTGCCCGTCGCAGCTACTCGTGATCTTATTCAAAAAATTGTCATGTTGCTCTACCCTTATACATGGAGCAGTCCAGCATTTGCTCCGTCGGTTTGAGAGCAAAACGCTTCTGCCTTAAGCCAAATGAAATGTGAATTTTCAGCCACATAGCAGTTAATTTTGCTTCTATGTTTTTTTCTGGAAATGTTTTATTTTCTAATTTGTAACTTATTCCTAACAGGATTTGTATTGAAGGAACCTATAATGAAGAGAGCTTAGGCCATACTTGTGTACAACTTTATTAGCAGGTATCCTTATGATTGATGGCCAAGATATTCGACGGTGTCTTTTAGAAATTGGTATTTCTCCCATTTTATTACTAACCCGTGCGCGGCTGCAACTTTAATAACCAGCCTTAATCTCTCAAGGGTTTTTCTATCCACAAATTCATTAAACAATTTACCTCTTTACGCCCTGAAGGAGCCAGTCTAGTCGATCATGAGGTTACCGGTTTATCGGATTTCAAAATAATTTCAGCCCTTATACCGACATCACGTGTTGCCTCTGGCTTATAAAGTGTCATAGATGCGTTTGAAATCGGGCCACTTCTTAGATAGACATATTCTTCCAAAATTAAACTATTTTAACGAAATACGCGGGCTTCACCAGCTAGGGTGCTGTAAGCTGGCGGCACAGTTTATGTAATGACGGGTCTCCCTCCACTTTGTGATTAGTCTTCGGTGAGTCTTGCTTGGGGAAGCAGCCCTAGACGATGATCTACTTCTAAATAACCGCTAGTACCAGCTCCGATACATCCTTGCAGAGCATTCCCTTGCGGTCGCAGGTGTCCGCGATATAACATTGTAAAAACTAATAAGAGTATCTAGATTTTATTTTTAATAGTTTATTAGTCTGTATAGGATAAACTCTTCTCGGTAGATATTCGTTGTAAGCAAATCCCAAACTAGATAACTCTCGATACCACGAAATTAACATCATTTGACTTCTAATTGAGTGTTATTTCATTAATTACATGCATTAATTACATACAGTAATTGATTGTTTAATTATATGCACTAAATTAAAAATCTGTACGGATTCGGTACAGAAACGACACCGAAACTTCACCCGGTCAGGGAGGCGCATAACAAAGTTAAACAAACGTGCACAAAATTATCAAAAGTTGTCAGCTTTAACATTAGCTTTGTTGATAAAAAAGTTCTTTAACATAATGCTTAGGAAACCATGTAAACACTTACCTCGATGTAATCAACTACAATATTTTTCCACCTCCTATTTACTACCCTACAAGATTTTAAACAAGATTATTTTAATATCATTAGCATTAGTTCCACTGGAATTGTCTTGAGGATGATGATCCTAATCTCCAGTATTTTAATGTTCCCGCTGCTGGGCCACAAGTCTCCTCTCAATGTGGGGAAATAGGCCGTTATCGTCCACGCGGATACAAGTTGGTGGAAGATGCTTGCTATCTTTTTCATCTCCGCACCCACAAGTGAAGTGGCCGACGATGGGGCCGGAGATGGAGCCATCGTTCTGGTCCGCACTCATGTGCCCGGGATTGTTCTCCACGCACTTCACAGGAGCAGGCGTATCGGGCCGAGATACGAAGCGACCCTGCCCGACGTGTTCTGGCAACCGAGCGTCTAACACCCGCCATCGCGCGACCCCACCGTCTCCGTCGCGTTGACACCTTCGGGGCCGAAAGGTTCTTCTCACTCGAGGAGAGACCCAGCGACCCCGATTCCTTGCTGCGCGGACGCTGCCTCCAAGATTTGGAGGTGCACCCGCGTGAGTCCTGGTCGGACAAGTTGTCCCCAGGACTTAAGCCTCTTCGGCTCTTTTTGCCGTCGTCGACGGCAAGCGATTCATGGTCATCATAGTCGTTGTCAGGTTTTCGCGCGTGTGGTCATCATTGTTGTCCAAGGAGACGGAAGACGAAGATGGAAGACAGTTTTTGCCCACCCCAGTACGAAGGGCAGGCCACCGAAGCGGGGTGGGATTCCCCGACCGCTGAACAGTTGGGGCCCACCTGAGGACGTTTTTCGCATATCTCTTTTTTGTACACATTGTTTTTGTTCTTTAGGGGGTGAAGCCCCTATTTCTCCCTCCTTCCCACTTTACGCCCATTCGACTTACCCTCTTTAAGTAGAGGGGGAAGTAGGCGTTAGAAGTTTTATATGCTCCCGTTTAAGACTTGTGTTTTAAAGACGAAGTTCTTTACTTCACTTCCCTCTCTCTCTTGCAACATTTTCTGACATTTTTGTTGCGAATCATTTTTGTTCCTAAATAAAATGGCGCTCATATAGAGGCAATAGTAAGTGCAATTTGTTGCTGTTGGAGCCTTCATTGCTCCTACAATACCACATTCCACTACTGACATTTATTCCAAAATCAATTTAAGCCCATCCGTGGCACTTTCACTGTTCCTCACGAACAGGTAGAATTCCAAGTGAAGTAAATTGTTTTAGTAGTAACTATTTACCGCCCTTTGGGTTCAGTACAGCTGCATGAGTCAAATTGGTCAGTATGGCAAGAACTTGCTTCCTTCGAGGTGACTGACCCCCTAAGCTATGCTGGGCTGGTCAGCGCAGTGCTGTTTAGCCGCTGAAACGGCGGCCTCATCGTCTGAGCTTGTGTGAGCTGCGTTTTTTATCGTGGTATCCCCAGTAGGCCTAATCCCCATGCTATGCACTATGAGCCCTTCTGGTATCAGTTCCTTATAAAATCTTCTTTGGACCCTCTACGTGCGTATAAGCAAAGCTGTGGGTTCTCTACGTGTGTACGGAGGGTTATTCATATCACGGCTGTAGCTTCTGCTGCTGCGCACTGGCCTGTACCCGGAGTTTTACGGGGAGAAACCAGTATGGCGCGCGGTGGCTGGTTGTCGTTGCCAGCTCTTGTTTATTGGTGCGCTTGTGCGTCACCTTAATTCTGGCTACAGCGGTTTGCACACTGTATTTATTACCAAACTCTATGTACGCAAATCCTTTTGGTTGGCCGTATTTATTGCATAGTATAGTTACTCTTTTAATGTATCCACATCCGTGGTAGTGATGTTTCAGTTCCTCTTTGGTGGCGCCGTAGTTCACTTTTCCGACGTTATCTCTAAGCTCTGGCTTCGACCTGTTTCTCGAAATCCAAAACCTAGCGCAGTCTTTTTTGTAACTACTAGGCAAAAGATGGTCGTTGTTTCCACGAAGCTTTTTGTTTTATTTTATTTTGTTTGGCTCACAGAGCCTAACAAAGATAATCAGGACGAGCCATTTACAAGTACACTATGAAATATGGCAATACAAAAATAAATAAATTAATATGTGTTTTAACGTATACATAGCAGCATGGTTTTGGTAACCAATTGTAATACAAAATGGTAAAGATATAATATTTATATATTTCCACTTCCATTCTGAGTTTTGTTTTATGATATTATTGCTCGTTGAATTTGATTAAGTCACGGATGTTACCAACGTTATACTGTTTGTGTGGCTCACCATTTAAATATATATTAAGTTTTTGTGATATTGTGTGAGCCTTCATGTCATTGCTCTCACAAAGTCAATAACTGGCCCTTTATTTCTCATCCACATTTAAAATATACTGATCAATACCTACCGTAAGCATCGTTGTTAGGTTTTCGTGACGCTGCAGGAGCTTTTATTGCTCCTGCGATGTCACCATTGATACCTTTAAATTCGTTCACTTTTCTCGCATCATTAAACGATGCGCAGGTTCAGAGGAGGAGGTGAGCTGGGTCCCCGATAAGACGACGAGGAATGGCTGATGGTCTCATAGCATCTCGTCATTCAAGACTTGCTGCTGCTGCTGGGTGATCTTGCAGCATTGATCGTTATTGACCACGAAATCCAGAATGTCCGAAGAATATTTATTTATTTATTATATACTTTATTGTACACCACAAAAACATACAGGAAAAACATTTACAAAAACAAGTGTACAATGGGCGGCAATATTTCGGGCAATCATGGTTGAGGGTTGATGTTTAAGGCCGGGTTCTTTTGCGCCAGTTTCTCGCGTTCAGTACTTGAATAATGGTGAAGTGTTTCAGCGGTGTAATACACAAATTCACGCAATCGATTACTATTGCTATCGTGTCGAGCACGATGGGGATTGTGCTGTCAAACATTTCTCCCCAGCAACGACTCCGGGTACGCGGTCAGGGTTTCAAGCGTGGAATATATCCTGCCTCCAACATTGATGTGCATCGGTGCGCTGTCTTTAGTGGGGGCGCCACGCGATGTATGATATACGTATGCTGCATGGACTTGGATGGAGGGTTTGTTTCCGAATTCGGTCCAAGCAATTGACCGTGTGTGTTTCAACATCGTTGTTCCCTGGCTCAGCTGAGTGCGATTTTACTCTAGTGTAAGCTTTCGCGACTCTCGTCCAGCATAATCAGTGCTTTGGTGCGGTAAGAGTATCATGGTGGGCATTAAAGTACCGCTGCTGCTTCTAAACAACCTTGTTTAAATGGTGGACACAAGCATAAATAAATTTATCTAAGCCTATGTCTACCAGAGCCCAAAGCGTTGAGAACCTGAGAGTTCTCAAGGTTATGGACACGCCGATAGTAGATGATTGTGCCTGTGTGCACTACATGCATACACCCGCGCGAGAGAAAAGTTTGAAATAGTGCTCCAGGGTAAACCTTGGGAAAGAGATATATGACACGACTGATAGACTTCCGATCTGCTTCTTCGAAAGGATAAAATAAACTGTCTCCTGGTGATGATGGACTGCGACGCGATTTGAGTGCAGACATCTGATATTGCTGAGGTGCACTTTGTGAGTGGAGGGACTGCTGCCGCTATTCAGCGGTATTTTATTTTATTTTATTTTATTAGGAAAACTTACAGCTAATTATAAAATATGCTTCGATATTACTCGAATAGAAACAAATAAAAACATTTTCTCCTTGGCATTGTTAAGAAAGAAAGAAAACTAGTTTATTTGGCAGACACAGACACACACAATGTAGTTACAAATAAAATGGAACTTATTTATGTTATGCTACAAGCAAAATAATACTTAATTTTAACTTTATTTTTGTACTATGTTTTTGTCAGTAATTGTGTTTTGATATGTTTTTATTTTATTTTAATAATGTTTTTATTTTTATTTTATTTTTCTAATTTCGTTGTAAGTACATATATAATTAAGGTTATTAGTTTTAAGTTCTTAGCTGTCGCATTAGGGTAAAACCTGTAATGATAGTTTAAGCTATTATAAATAAATAAATAAATAAATAAATTTAAAACAATTACCTAGTGTGCCCCGCGGCTGCACCAAATAGTTCCAATTCAGCAAAATGCCAGAGAACTAGGAATTGCCTGAAGCTGGTTTTCAACTGAACCTTACGTTGTAGTATACGGATGTGAATCAGTATTTACGGAGTTAAATATGCAGGTTAATATTAATACTCGTATATGTTAGTGTATTATAAATTCTTTTTCTTTCTTAAAAAAAAAAACGTTGCCCCACACTAGGAATTTCTTCCTGTATCGTGGGTGCGTTTACAAACATATAAACTCACATACACAACACCCAGAGCCGGAACAACTATTTGTAGGTCATACAAATATTTTATTCCGTGCGGGAATCGAACCCGCGACACGCAGCACAGCAGTCAATCACTCAACCACTGTGCCAACCGTGCGCCCAAAAATATATAATATAATTTATAAACCTCTGTAAATTAAAATTAAACAATAACTAATTCGGGTTTGTAATAATAAAAATGTTTGACCACCAACTGGTATCTCTCATCTGGTCGCCAACCAGATGATGTATTCCGTGATTTTTCGACAGTTGGAGGAGTAGCCTTTCAATTCTAGTTGGCACACTACTTGGGCCGCCAACTAGTGCGGTCGACCAGTCAAGTGGCGCAACGTGCCTCGGATCCCGCTATCTTCCGCGACCAGTCTCCCGATACGTCCATAGCATCGCCAGCCAGGCTTTTCTGTCTGCAGTGGTACATTTATCTCCATCCAACACCTTTAGTGGCTACGCCGATCCAGAGGCGTAGCTAGGCAAACAAAGGCCCTGATGCAAAAAAAACTGTGGCCCTATCTGAACTGTTACGTTAGATCGAGTCAAAATATAAATGAATGTAAATACTTTAAAGATGCAAACACGAACTTGAAATTGTGCATTTTTGTTTTAAATACTTTCTGCTTGATTACGCTCATCTTTTCTATAACTCTTGGAAACTGATAATGCTTTGATCATATCGAAAAACGAAGTTTACAAGAATGCCCGAAACGTGTATCCATAGGAGACAAAATGGATTTCCTATTAATTCGGTAATTACGGGCATTCAACAGGTCAAATTGCAGATATCGTATTCGATACTGGACCAACTTTTTTGGAAAAAAGTTTTTGTTGGCTTTTAGATTACTCACACCTGATAATTAGGCTCAATAGTTTTGGTGGTAAGGAACCCATAGAGCGCGAATCGGACTCGTACTTGACGTACTTTACCTATTTGGTAATGTAGTGTACTCACTTGTAATCTTTAAGTAAACGTATGTCTTTTTAAAACTAATTATACTTAGAAATTTAAACAATCTGTTTTACAATCCGTTCAACCGATTTTGAGTTCTATTCCTTAAAAAAGGATGGTATAGAAAGCGTAGACCTGTTACGAAAACCCAACTGTTTTCTACAGCTGTTATTTCTCCTAACACCAACGCGACAACACAATAAAAGTCAAAATTGTTTGAACGGGCTGAAAAACGGCATTATTTATTATGTTTAATGTTATTTGATACGTTAGCGTTTGGCGAAAATCTTGTGTGATATTCTTTGTAATTTGTTTATTGTTAAATTACTGTACATTATACAAGTCAAGAATAATATTTGTTTTTGTCTTTCTTAATTACATTTAAACCTATTGTAATTTATAAAATAGACACATTTGGCACTAATGGTAGTTATTGTTTTTTTATACTAAATTTGTATCGTATTAATTGCCTTATAATTCTAAGTGAAGCTACCGTTCTCATGGCTCGACACGATTCGATATCACACCGATAAGCGATAATTACTAAACGAAATTTCAAGAACTTTTACATGGACGCAATGGAATGCAATTCGTCAGATTTTCACTTGTTTTTTTTTTAAATAAGTGCGTGATATCGCGTATCGATGTAGTTTAAATTGCGTCGCGCCATCACGAAGGTCTCTAACTGTAACCACAACAAATATTCTATTTTATTCCATTTTGTTATGTACGTAGTGTAACACTGTTTTGTTGTTATAATAAAATAAAAATATAACAAGTTAATATCGAAAATAAAATGTAATTGCGACAAAATGTCTTTTTATTTTGTAAAAAATATACCCGCTGCTTTTTCCTATACAAAAAAAAAAATCATCCTCCTCCCCATATCCAAACTTATTTAAAGTCGGTGCAGTATGTTTGATTTTTAAGTGACTTCAAAAAAAGGAGAAGGTTCATAATTCAATTTGGGTGCACGGTTGGCGCAGTGGTTGAGCGATTGACTGCTGCGCTGCGTGTCACGGGTTCGATTCCCGCACGGACCAAATATTTTTATGACCTACAGATAGTTGTTCCGGCTCAGGGTGTTGTTTATGTGAGTTTATATGTTTGTAAACGCACCCATGATACAGGAAGAAATTCCTAGTGTGGGGCAATGTTTTATTTTAAGAAATTAAGAAAAAATCGACTATTTTTTATTAATGTTTTGTCAGAAACCTCAGAAATCTTACATGTATAAGCTGAATTCGTAAAAATCTTTTTTTATATGGATATATAATATGCCCAGATTGATCCCATTTTTATTAAACTCAGTTCTGATGATAGGATCCATGAGGCATTGAGGGAACTTCTCAAATATTATGGGCATCATACAGCGATTTTGGTATTTACACCAACAAGTCAAGAATTTGCATCCAGAAAGTATCATTTGATGAAATGTAACTGATGAAGAAAACCACAGCACAGGAACTCCACAATGGTAGGTAAGTATTTCACGGATGACAATAAGGTATCTAGATTATGATAGTTAAACGATAAAGCAAATAAAAATATGTCGTTGTGACGAAAAAATTGATCTGATGATGAAGTCGGTGCCTACCGCACTGGAAATCCGTAATTAAACAATGTGCCTATAATAGCCTAACAGCCTTTTAGCGTGATTTGTGAAGAATAATATTGTGATAAAATCACAGTCGAAAGAAGTAGTCTGCTAAGGGTTTAAAATTCACGCCTGATATAAATCCAGATTGAAATCTAGATTCAAAAGCATTATTTGAATTTGTAGAAAATCTGTCCATTTTCAATTTAGATTCATGCTTCAGAAACTTTTCAGAATAGGTCGAGATCCTATTTCGAATTAATTTTTGCGTTCGTCCCAAAAATTAATTATCAGCGTTCATTATTCTACAATCCTATCTCTATGCTCGCGTCCCTAAAGACTTCAAATTAATAATTTGTCAGCTTTGCTTCGTCATTGACGATCAATTTCTACACTCTTCAGTGAACTCATAATGTCTTGAACTCAGATTAGAGAAAAGATAATCTTGAACAACAGATTGATTGTACTAACATTACCTTAGGTTTTGCTTCAAGTCCTGCTTAAATTTTATTAATGACTTGCACGCGTCTTGGTTTGCGTGAAAATTGACAATTATCCTAAGGGGTAACGTAATACTGGTATAAAAAGATATCCTTCTCCAAAAAATGGTTTACCCCTTTGCCATCATCATTTCAGCCGAAAGACGTCCACTGCTGGAAATAGGCCCTGCGATCGGTCCTGTGCGTCTCGCATCCAGCAGATTCCCGTAACCAAGATTTATCGTAATCATCGTCCATTCTCTGCGTGAGGTAATCTATTCCACTAATATTATAAATTCGTAAGTTTGGATGGATGAATGTTTGTTACTCAATCATGCCTGAAAGGAAGACATTTGGCACAGCAATAGATTATAGTCTGGAATAGAACATAGGCTCATTTTATCCCGGTATAATGTTCCCTCAGGATACAAAACGCTTTTTACATGGGCGAAGCCGCGGGCAGAAGCTAGTTATATCTAAAGCACACGCTTTCACATAATTATGTTTAATTAAAATATTATTAGGATCAAAAACCTCAAACATCTAATTTTTACCTTTAGATGTTTGCAGTTTTTGATCTTGATGATTGAAGACTTTCGACGAAAGATTAATTATTACAGTACAACTATTTTCTTAATATCTCTCGGCAATCATCGCATTTTTTAAAACAAACTAATGCTAATTTCCATATCCATCAATTATTAGATTTGTCGTGTATAATAATTTGAATTCAGTACTAAGTACTTTATTGTTGTTTTATTCTGATTGCGGTTTAAAATATATAGAGCAGTAAAAATAGCAGCTTTCCTTCCATTTTTAAATAAATTACATGATTTGAAAAGAGTATTAACAACTCTATAAACTTCCAAGTTAATTGAGAGCTTCCGGTCTGCACCAAGTGCAAAGGGCAACTGATAGAAACCCGACGACTGACGAAACACCAAGTTTGCCGAGTGACATTATGAAAACTTTTGTACTGTACACCTGAGTCAATGACTCGTAAGTATTTGACTTAATTTGTCCCCAAAGAGAAGAATGAAACGAAATATCTTAGTAGTTAGGTACTATTTCAACAAATATCCTCAAGGGAGTTGTGTCGAAAGCCAGGAAAATAGGCTGAAACATTTATTTCTTGTTACCAAAATAACATTGAACAAAGGATTATAATCTGTATCTACACATATGGCTACTTCACATACAATGATATACATACAACATTGCAGGGCTTTCGCAGATATCAATTAAAAGTAGGGAGCAGATGTGTACCAGTATTTTACATGAAGGGACTGCTTTAATCTGACCTCACAATTGTGACTAAAAATCACCAATGGTGTTGATAAAGGGGTATAGAAGAAGAGAAAGAAATGAAAGCACAGGAGATACGAGAAATAAACAAAAACAATAATAAAAAATAAAACCCCGTGCGAGACCATAATGGCTCCTACCTCAGCATGTGCAGCGATATCCAATAAGGAAATAAAGCGCTAATATTCTGATATGGCCCACTGTTGATGCCACAGACACACTCACAGAAACGGAAAATACTTGAAAAAAAATATGATGATAAAACATGTCAGACCAAATCCTGACATCTGGTAACCCTAATTACGAGTACCTAGTGAACTTTATTATTTGGACCCACCGACCTCGAAGGAATTTCAATATCAATTGTAATTACGTCCACAGTTCAGTATTCCTTTGTGATTTAAAGAGGGAAATAACAGTTTTGTATTATTTCATTTTATTTGAATAAATGTACGCACTTTCGAATTTTACGCGGATTTAGTCTCTTGCGGATCGTAAGATTTTATTTAAGGACAATGGTTTACTATACTTTCCGTAAAGCGATGACAAAACAAATGGTATATTTTGTTTATTTTTAGCTTTTATTAGCTTGGTATGTATGTAAAATGTAACGGATTCTTTGAACGTGATTTTCAACCCCCATCAAAACGTCGCATTATTTTGAAACTTTGCACACTTATCAAGAACCGATGACAATGCAATAACTTAAGAAAAAAACACACAATATGAAATTTTATTTTTTTATATCTAAAAAATAAATAATAATTTAAAAAAAACTTCCGCCGCCAAAACCAAACTAAAAAGTAGAAAATAATTTCGAATAAGTTTAAATTAAAAATAGTGTGATTAACAAAAATTCATATTTTCTTCTGAAAAACGTGGGGTGCTTGATGTTAATTTTTATAATATTTTATTGACAGATATTGGTAAAATAAAAGTAGAGTCATTTAGAAAATATCTTAAAAAGCAACCCTTTTTGGCTTTCTATTAGAGCGTGTTTTTTTAATCTATTATTTATTTGTAAGAACTTCAATATTCTATTTACCAAACATTTGGCACGGCATACTTTTGCATGATAGGGATTGATTGATATAGTTTATTCAATTATTAAAAAAACTGGAACCATTGAATTTCACATTCAGTCACAGTAAAGTAACAATATCAACATAGTACTGTCCCACTGCAGGACAAAAGCCGCTTCTCATACAGAGAAGGCACGAGCTTAGAGCAAGCGTAGTGATCAATCACTACACTTGCTCAATGTAGGTTGCCGATTTCAAACTATAGTAGATGTTTCATATCTTCATTATTTATTACAAATGAAATGGATTGAATTGGTTCCAAAGTGTGCTTACAAAATGTGGAGTTGGCCCTCATGAAGTCTTTCTTCAGAGCTACCCCATTAAACAGGATATCTGTGAACAAAAAATTAAGCGAATTTTCTTAGAAAAAGTTAAGCAACACACCTGCGGTACTATCAGACAAATATACATTCAGTTATTGTCAATTAGGAATATTAAATAAGGTACAGGCCACCTATCGGATGGCGGATTTTTTGCCACTCTATGCCATAAAACTTTTGTGCCATTAACGAAAATATTATACACTTAAAATTTTAAAATAATAATAAATGCTACATAATTTATCTAGTAGTAGACACGTTTCGATCGACAATCTATTGAACACGACATAATTATGACACAATATCATGCGAAAACACCCCGATTCAAACAGTAAAACGTCCATAACTTTAGAACAACTACAACGATTTTCATCAAACATAGTTGAACGCTCTTGATAAATTCTAAAAGTCTAAAGTCTGTCTTTAAGTCAAGAGTGAATAGGTTATTTCTAGGCGAGCGTGTTTCACCGTCGACCACAGCATCGCTTACCATCAGGTGAGATTGTGGTCAAGCGCGAGCCAAGATCAAATAAAAAAAAAACGAAATCAAAATCAGTTTTTTTTTTTTTTTTTATATGTTATAGGCTCGCGCTTGACCACTATCTCACCTGATGGTAAGCGATTATGTGGTCGACGGTGAAGCACGCTTGCCTAGAAGTAACCTATTCACTCTTGACTTAAAGACTCCTAGATTGTAGCTATCGGGAAACACAGACTCCGGCAGGGAATTCCACTCCTTAGCTGTACGCATAATGAAAGTATTTCCAAAACGTTTTGTGCGTATGGGTGGTATGTCTACTATGTAGCGATGGCGCATCGCCGTACGTCTTGTAGTCCGATGATAAAACGGGCTTGCTGGAATTAGATCATGCAATTCTATCGCACACTCCCCGAAATGCAACCGATAAAAGACCGACAAGCTGGCAACTCGGCGACGATGTTCAAGGCTCTGGAGCTTAAACTTAACCAGTGCCTCATCGCCGATGAGCCTTTTGGCCCGCTTTTCGATCGACTCTAGTGCATCAAGCTGGTATTTGGCGGATCCGTCCCAGAGATGAGAACAGTACTCCATGCATGATCGAACTTGCGCTTGATACAAGCCAGTTCTGCCGTTTAGAAGGTATGATGCCAAAGAGGTACACATATACATAAATACACACTCAGGTACACACGTCAAACTTATGACGGGGTGTCATAAGTTTCTTTTTCCTTTCGGTATTAAAAACTAACATGTAAGGCCTTACAGCAAGTTTTTAACGTACTCGACGTTAAGGGCCTACATACCCTTTAGTGCCGAACGAGCAACCTCGATATTCTTATAAAACTTCAAAGCATGCCATTGCAAAGGTCGTAGAACTGCACTCTAAATAATATTCCACACACGACTACGTGACTTCAATGCAATTCAATATATGTTTATATTTATTGCTTAATTGTCAGCTGGTATTATTGTCATCTACATCTGTTTATTACCCGACTGCGTGGCAACGAAGACAGGGTTTTATTTTATTTTAATACGCATGCTTATATTTTTGTATGTAGCATTCTTAAGGCTGGAGGGATTTATTTATTTATTATTATTTCACATCTGTTATTACACATGCGATAAATGCGTATACCCACCCAATGCGATAAATGCGTTTATTATAAGCGCATTCGCTTAGTTAATAAATTGCCTATCGACTCGCCTAGTTTTTTTTAAATAATATTTCAATTCAATTCAATCCAATTTATTCATTCATCAAGCCATACAAACATTGTTTATAAATAAGAAATACACGAAAATTCGAAATACAAATGATGGAACCCTGACTTCCAAACTAGGCGAATGCCTGTATCTTAGAAATGAGTGTCCCTCCAGGAAAGAAAATTACAATATTTATAATAGAGATGCATGCGCATGCACTAACAATTTTCACTCAAAAATAGTCAAGGTAATTGCAGAAAATAGAGTTAAAATTTAATCCAAGTTAAGCATAAATTAAAGAATTAAATTAAAATCAATTAAAGTATTAAAATTAAACTCAATTCAAGTATTAAAATTCAATTAAATTCAATAATTTCAAGAATTAATTAATGTTTCCATTAAAGGAGGGTTCAATTTTAATAAATGAACGTATGAACTGTATGAACAATAAATGCATTATAGAAATATGGAACTTATTACAAAATAAATCAATTCCATGGATTACAATTGTAAAATTATTTAAATTAGAATTAAAAATGAAAACTATAATCAAAAACAAAATTAAAATTATACAATATTAAAATTCGGCCATTAATTTCCAGGATAACAATATTAAACTATGGAACTAACTCAGGAAGAGTGTTCCTATTGGAATCAGCGCGTGTGCGTGTGTGGTCATTGGTTGAGTTTTGTAGGTTGTGTGTGGTGTGTAGTTCGTGTGTGTAGTATGGATGTATGTATATATATGTCTGTCAGTATAAATATATGTAAGTGTTTTATTTAAATTTTATATGTTCAGCTAAGATGTCCTCTGTTTCATTGTAATTGAGGCTGAGCAACCATGTCTGTAATGTATTTTTGCAATTAAAGTAACTCAAGCCGAAAATACCAAGGTGTCTGTTGATGGTATTGCATAACCTAGAACTAGCTATAAGGCTGTCTAAATGCTCGCGCCAGTCAAGGTGATATCCGTTAAGAACACCCAAGTATTTTACAGTAAGAGCCCTGTTTATAGTTAGGCAAAGGTACAAACTTCTGGAGAAGAAGCGCATGTGTGGGCTCTTAATATGTAATAATCGGGTAGGGATTGGTTGGACATGATCGAAAACGGAATGAAAAAGAGCCGTGTCATCTGCATATTTATAAATGCTACAATTGGGAAGTTTCAGTTTACATAGCTCGTTGATGTATATTAGGAACAAGGTTGGCCCAAGAATACTGCCTTGTGGAACACCAGACCTAGTTCCGACTTCTCCACTAACATACTTTCCGACTCTAACTAACTGGGTACGCTCTGAGAGGTAATCCTTGAATATTTTTAGTGGGATTTCTCTGACTCCGACATGTTCCATCTTCCTGAGCAAGATGGGAACAGAGACAGAGTCGAATGCTTTGGTTAGGTCTAGGAATATAGTTAGGCACTTCTTTTTTCTATCTAAGGCCCCAACCGTACCATGCAACAAATCCCTCACCGCATCTTCAGTACAAACACCAGATCTGAATCCGTATTGATTCGGGGCTAAAATTGAGTTAGCGGTTAGGTATTTTACCAATCTATTGTTCAAGGCACGCTCAAGGATCTTCGACAACGCCGTTAGCACAGATATGGGCCTATAGTTGCTAATACTATCTCTGTTTCCTGCTTTGTGGATTGGGTGGACTATGGCTTTTTGATGATTTGAATCATCATCATCATTTTAGCCGAAAGAAATCCTGTGCTGGATCTCTGATTGATGTGGTGACATTAGGGGGAGGACTATGTCACCACACCGATCGGTCCTGTTCGTCTCGCATTCAGCTGATTCCCGCAGCCTTAACCAGGTCATCGCTCCACATAGAGGGAAGCCTTCCAAAAAAATGGCGGCTGACACGAAATGATGTAAGACAAAAAAGCTCATAGAGGTTACTCATGATAAGTTTCCTTGACTAGGTAAGTACATTACAGCAACAAGCTACGTTTAAGAATTACACAACATGAAAGTTGTGCAGTAAAATCACTCGTAGATTGCCGGCTTTGTCCTATCCCATCATTTCATTATTGTGGAAAAGTGTTCTTATTTTGGGGGTCGTTGCAACATGTCTTCCTATTTAATACTTTTCTGTTAGTCGTCGTCTCAGGAGTACCCACAGAGTACATTTTGGAGTACCTAAAGTTAACTTCTTTTCTAGACATTTGTAAATATTTTTACTCGTAATTTTTAATTTTTTGAGCTTGTTTATTTAACACCCACCTATATCTGTTGGTTTATTGCACATAACATACGGATGTTAGTTTAGCAATGCATATTGATTTTTCTCACCACCGTCACCATCTTGGACTTGTGTTTTGTATGTGTGTAATAAATACGCGTAATGTTGTGCTTGGTAGTCTTGGGTCAGCAAATGAAAGTTGGTTTCTTTGTCTGATTACTGTCTTACAAGTTTTGTGCACAGTAAGATTTTCCATCAGAAAAAAATAGAATTTCGATAAAAAACTTCCATCGCCTATTTAACCCTGTTACGGGATGAATTTTCTAAATACCTTCCTCACTCACTTTCGTTGGTTTTAGAAAGTTTTGTTCAAAATTTCTTGCTTCTAGGTCCTGTGGTTGAGACTTTGCGTTGTCTATCGGAGAAGGAATTTAAGATATGTTATTTGTATTAATTATATTTTTTGTTATATTGATATATCATTTTATATATTTTATTGTTATGTAAAAGACAAACTCGCCGCAATCGGCATTGCCATCTGGGCCCATAATATATCCAGTTATATCCAGAAGCAGTATAGTAATTACTCTATGGGCTGATTATATACCAAGTAGTGCCTACTGTAGATAAAATCTAATCTACAGATCATTACCAGGTAAACGCTGTTCAAAGGTCAATGCAGCCAAGCGTCAAATTACAGCTGATAGTATGTATCAAGATCAGCTGGCTGGATATAATTGCAAACTGCGTTTGAGTGTCATACATAAGACTGACAGCGCCATCTGTCTTGCTATAAATTTACTAATAATGCATAGATAATGATAGATTAATTAAAGAGAGATCATAGTCTTTGCTAGTTCGTACGAGAGTACCTAATCTACGAACGTAGGCCTACTGCAATGATTGAGTTTGTACGAGTGTTGAGTTCTTTAGTTTGTACTGGCATGAAATACAGGCTCTAGACAAGTGTCATTTAATGTCAGAATTTCAATGGTCGAAATGCCAAACTATAGGGGATTGATCGCGTTACATTTCGATAGTGTTTTTCCAATACAATTTTGTTATTTTTAACTCCCGCCGGAAAAAAAGGGGGATGTTATAAGTTTCACGTGTGTTGCTGTGTATCTGTGTTTCTGTGTATCTGTGTATCTGTGTGTCTGTGGCATCATAGCGCCTAAACGGATGAACCGATTTTAATCTAGTTTTTTTCGTTTGAAAGGAGTTTTTGTCGAGTGTGTTCTTAGCTATGTATGAATAAAATCGGTTCAGCCGTTCAAAAGTAATGGGCGTTTTACTGTTTGAATCGGGGTGTTTTCGCACGATATCGTGTCATAATTACGTGTTCAATAGATTGCCGATCGAAGCGTATCTACTATGTACAAGAAAAATTATGTAGTATGAAATAAAAATGTGTCGAGGGTTTTGTAAATTTTGAAATTTTACTTGTTCCAATCGCTATCGCCACGCTTTCGATGATAGAATGTCACTTGTATAGGGCCTCTGAATGGGTTAATCATATTTCGAACTAGCTGACCCCCGCGGCTTCGCTCCCGTCTACTGGCTACCTACCTACTACCTACCTACCCATACCTACCAATTTGTTGAATTATTTATTTCAATAAGAAATAATATGCTATTCGAATGTACTCGTAACCAACTTTTGTTTCTATCGGCGGCGGCTATCTAATTAAAATTTAGAACATAAAAGCTGTTATTGTGAGCCAATCTTAAAAGATAGACATATGCTGTTCCGGATTTTTTTTAGAACTTTTATAGAGGAACAATTCCATCACACATAATATTTGCGTTTACGCAGCGCACGCAACGGAAGCTCTCACAAAGGAAGGTTGGTTTGCCCGTTTTTGCAACATTTTTCATTTACGAGTATGCTCGGCTCCTATTGGTTGTAGCGTCATTTTATATAGCCTAAAACCTTCCTCGATAAATGGACTATCTAACACAAAAATAATTTTTCAATTCCAACCAGTAGTTCCTGAGATTAGCGCGTTCAAACAAGCAATCAAACAAACAAACTCTTCAGCTTTATAATATTAATATAGTAAGTATAGATAGGAGTCGAATACTTTGGAAATGATGGATTTTCTTTCGAACATTCTTGTAATGGCCTTCGGAGGCAAAGCTTATTCAATAGTCAATATAATAGTGTGGATTCCTCCTTTATATTGCCTACTGTGCCTGATGAAGAAAAACAGTTACGCTATCCCTGACTGCCATCGGCTGCTTTTAATCCCGGAAAAATCACGATCCCTTTATGATAGGATAGACCAGGAGAGCGAAACCACGGCAAACCTAATAAACAACGGCTCTTGAAGCAGAGATACAAAGATGATAGCACAGTTATAAAACAAGTGTTTTTAATAAACACTTATAATAAACACATCAATAATTATGCGGCAAAAAATGATACTACTCGTAGAAGCCGGTAACTGACCTTGATAGGTACATCTACATTCTCGTTTCTATTCGCGCTGTTGATGAACGTTGCCACATATGTTATTCGCCATGTTTGTTTTGGTCTTGTTCGCTTTTTCCGCTTGCGATGGATGTGTGTCAATGTTTTGTAAACTTGTGTATAATCGTGTATGATTGGTTATTATCTCCGATGTAAATATTCGCTCAGTCAGTTCTTATTCGCGGGTCGTGAGTCGTGAATGACAGAATAGTGAATATTATGTTAGTTTATTAAGGGGAATTTTTAACTGCACCTCTATTTAGAAATTTAAGCAAACAAAATATCTCCACTAATAACCTACTGCAAAACAATATTACTCACCGTAAAACAAAAATACTGATTTGCACACAAATTATTCAATTAAATATAAAATAAATGTGAATTAGTCCAAGAGCGAGCGAAGCGAGCTCGGGAGCTTAGGGCACCCCGACACGGATAGGTTAGGTTCGAAGGAGATGACGGGAGCTGAAGTGAGCGAACTCAGCTCCCGTCATCTCCTTCATGTTAGGTTACTTTAGACCCTGCAGACAGAAATAGGAGCCCTGCGCAGCGGGGCTCCGTCGACTTTGTTTCGTTTCCCCCCCTCCCTTAAAACTTAAATATTTTGTTGCACTCGAAGAATTATTAGATTTACTTTTAGTTAACAGATAGTTATTGAGTAAAACAGTTAAGCTTTAAAGATCTAGCAGTATAGTATAATTCATTTATTTGATGAGCAAATTTAGTGTGCAATTCAGTATTCTTGGTAGTAATTTCGAATATTTTGATTGAAAAAAGGGGAATTACAGTTAAAGTATTAAATACCACCCGTTTATTAATAGTTATTTGATAAATTAAATGATAGTGAATATGATATTGTTCTTTAAGTAAGTGCTGGACAAATATATATGTTAATAAGTGTCGGTTGTGTGTGTAAGCGTATGTTGTCGTTACTCTTATCTGTCTATGATAGTTCGCCGAGAAACATAATAACGATGTGAGTATATCTGCCTACATTTCATGTTAACATTGTCTTCATGTTCATTTGATAATGCAAATCGTTGATTTGTATCTAATGACTATTCTTTCGTCTCCAGTCCTTGGTTCTTTGCGGGAGATTTGTTACTATACATACTTATATCGTCTTTAAAACAGAAATTGATTACTATTGTACTCCTTAACACAGGTTATCTATTAACCTAGCTAGGAATGCAGCACCACACCCTCCATTTTATTGTAGTACACTATAAAGTAAACTATAACTGTAAACTGTCATCATGTACTACGATGTTTTTAAATGAATAAATGAATTATTATTATTATTATGATATCATAATATCATTCTGTATTAAATTCTTAAATGACAAGACTATTTAAGTAATTTATTATGTTCCTATATAAAGTAATTAAATAGCTTTAAGTGAATAGAGTAATTTTAGTATAAGTCAATAAAATGTTTGCATCCTATGATGCAGTATGTATACGGATCCTACCTACATTCTATGCAAATAAATCTATCTATCTATATACAAAAATTAATATTTTTATATTGGCAAGTTTTTATAAACAAGGTATGTAAATGAGTTAAGCAGATACAGTAAAAATTCCGAACAATTTTTTTAGTTATTATAACCGTGACAATCCAGGAAGTCTGATGAAGTTTCTCATTTTACATGCTGCGATAACTTTATAAGTTTATACGTAAATAATAAAAAGTCCATTATATAATCCTAATAAATTACTATGTTAGCCATACTTACACCATAACAACGAGTATCATTCGTAAGTATCAAGTTTATAACTTATATAACGTGTTTTTATAGCTGTCAAATCCAACTTCTTAGATTGTCACGACTATAGAAACTAACCTTTAATAAAATAATACAAAACAAATTAGCAAATTGCAAACCTCTGTTTTGTTGCTAGTATACATAGTTCACAAGTCCCAATAATTTAGTAACCAGCAACCAAACCTTTGGTAACAGTTAACTAAAAACTTTATTTCAGTGTATTTTGTACTAAATAGTCCCACCAATTAGAACTGTCGACAATTTACTTCAGGCACTTTGGGACGTGAAAACTGTTCGTTGACCAACGTGTTGTTAACCGGTGTTGCTGACCACATTCATTACTATTAAAAAATCTTAGTAGCTGAAATATAATAGTCATTCCATGTATAGGAAGCAATATATTAGGAATAGGATAGGTGATGAATGTAGCAGTAACACTCATGGCTGAAACTGGCACACAGGAGCATTGATTCATGGCGGCAAAAAAGATTTAGTGTTAGATTAGTTACACAGTTGGTAAGATAATAATAGTTTACTTATTAAATATCCGAGGACAAACTTTACATATTTGCTAATTTCATCGAAAGTAGTTATTAGAATCTATGACTACTGTTTTCAAATTCTTTTATTTAGACTCTGTTGCGTGAGGTTCCCGGGTCAGGCAAATATTTTTTGCGTATTTTCCATTCAAAATGTCTCAGTAGCAGTCTGAAATCTGGATTGTACCGAGTTGATGGCAATAGGCGTGCTCGCCTATTACATGGGGACTTCAACATAACTGGCGAAATGTATCTAAATGTTGTATAGGTATGATGCAATTGTATGATGATGTTCTCTGTTGACTATCATCTCTAGTGCACTGAACCGGAAGTAATAAAGAGTGTAATTTGACAACACGCAGACATCACAGAGCATTGTGTACTTCGTACAATATTCACGCGTGTAACAATATACAGTATTGTTGTTGTGTTGCATACTTCACGCTTACTGAATGTATGGGAATATAGAGGAGGATTTCATTCATGGACAGTCTGCCTTCTCTTGTTCCTACGACTGGAACAAGAGAACGTCTTGTCTTGATCTGGAATCCTTTACGTCTCTAGACATTCAAATTGTAATTTTAATAAATGAAAACCTTTTAAGTGGTCTTGTACCGACTACACACATTACATAGAACAACATTATGACCAACTTTGACTATGGGGCCAATCTTTGAATAGACTGAAATCGCGAAAAATATGTTGACAAACATAACGCTTGAATGGATAAAGCTGTTTCTTTCGCGAATTTTTAGTTGGTCTCATTGTGAAAGTTGTTCATAATATTACGAATAATATGAGCCTTTAAGTGGTTTTCAGTTAATTAAATTATGCCTTGTTAAGAAAACTGCTATTACAAAAACGAACTGCTGTTAAATTCCTACATTAACAAGGAGAGAACAAAACATCATCTATTATTTAATGTTTACCCGGTGGGCTCACCATATTATATGGGATTTAGAAACCTTATAACCCTTTGGGGATCACGGGTGGGTTGTTATGGTTGTGTGTAGGAATGTGTGTTTCCCTTCATTTGTCTCAGTGTTTATGTGCTGAAGTTAAGCACTTGTCCCATCGCCGCCGACCAGAGTGATTAGCTATCGACTATATTTTCGCTGAAGAAACGTACAAAAGATATAAGATCCTGTTGAGACCCGCTCCTCTCAACACCGTCGTCGCGCGCCATTTAGCCATCGTCATTGCCGAGCGAGCGACATAGACCACGACAGTCAGCTGATGCAGTTGCACATCTCCACGCACGGCTGCGCTCGCGCATATTAAAATTTCTCCTTAGTTAACCTTTTGACCGAACGTTGTATAATTTATTTTCTTCTTTAATATACTTCGTCATCTCTTGTTACACAGTCCGCTCTTTTTTATTTCCTCTACCACGACCTATCGTCGCGAACAATCACTTGTAAAAAGATACACATATAGTAATAGTAGATCACGCCGAGAGACCAACCAGAGGTCATTACTGCCTACAGTGCCGCCGCCCCGAGCGAGTGGTGCGAGTAATCGGCTATCGCACAAGAACACTCGCTTATAGCCGAGCGACAATACTATCGGAACTACACACTCGCTCCTCACTGCTCGTCAACTCGCTTTTAGTTTCTAGCTTTACTCACTAGTCGCTGATCTTCGGCGGACGGACAAGTGCTTTAAATTGATTGATCACTTAAAAATTTTCGGTCTGTCCCACTAGTCCCAGTGACTCAGTCCCACGATGGGACAAATGGGATTAATATGTTCCACTTGTCCCATGGGACAACTGATACTAACTTATTTTTTAAATTATGTCCCAATAGTCCCATGGGACAACTGATACTAATATATTTTTTAAATTATGTCCCATTAGTTCCATAGGACAGCAATTACTGATTATATGATTGCGACGGTGAAAAAGTCAGCAGGGTAGTACACCAGGTGCATGTGAAAAGTAAATTTCACTTCACACTGCAGGAACCAATTGAAGTTTAGGTATAAATGAAATGTGTAATTATGTTTTAGTTTATTATATGTGTTTTTTAAAATATAGTTAAAATAAACATACTTAAATATGTAGGTACTATAATAAATACTATATATAAAATAATATATATTATTTAATTAATAGAAAGGTGCTAGTGAGACGAGTCTGCTATTCGTTTAGAAATTAATGCCGCAACTTACGCTTAAATGCATACTGACTGGTGTCCGTCCTGATATCGAGAGGAAGCGCATTCCAGAGAAGAATGGATTGAATATTAAAGGAAGAATGAACAAAATCAGAAGTATGAGAAGGACAGAGCAAGAGAAGATTGTTAAAAGAACGCAGATTCCTAGCGAGTGAAGAACATAGTGTGACTGTTCCTAAATGACCCTAGGCTGATAAAAACTTCGTTTTTCCTAAAATGTCCTAGATTTAGTGTTAATGTCGGCCCTTTTATAAGAGGGGAGCAGCGCTCCGCCATTCCGCGCTGCACAATGAATTTCGTCACCTGGCTTGGTCAATTCTCTTCCGACAAGTGAATTCCAAATTATGTTTTTGCTTTGTTTTGGAATTCACAGTTATTAAATTATAACTTGGAAGTGGATTAGAAGAATAAAATATAACTAAAGGGATATAAACTAAATTGTAACAATTAACTAAAGCTTGTGTGAGAAACTCTTTACACTAATGTATAGAGTATTTAAATCAAAGACCGAATAATGGTCGCGGATAATGAATATACATTCAAGGATTAATACAAATACAAATAACTAAATTAGTAGAGAGTTTAACTAAGGAAGTAACTGGAGTTGATAATATCAATTCACCTACAGACAGCCCCCAAAAGCGCCCATCCCGCCATCATTTCGTAGTGTAATAGCTGGTAAGAAGAAATGATGAAAACAAACTTCCAGCACACATTTCTGTCTGATAGCCTTAAGGGCTAAATAAGTAAAACTATAGTGAAGTATGAAGTTAATTAGACAAAGGGATTGCAAAGTGCATTATTTACCTAACGAAAGGAAGTTGGTAGGATCGCTACGCTTGCATTCATAAATACGTTTAATTGAATTACGTTAATTAGTTAATTGGCAATAGTCTAGATTCCCACCCAAGTGACGTGACACCGCTTTTCAGCAGCAGGTCCGCCGTAACCTGTACTACTCGGCCTAAACTGCACTTTCTAGTGAGAATCTGCTGCGGTTCCAAGAGTACAGGCTCCCTAAGCTCTAGCATGCCTTGCCCAGAACTAAGACAGTGGTCAGTTTTGTGCCTATTTGCCTCTGCCATTTGAGCGAGACATGCTACCAGTTACACTGGACGCGGGCTATAATAAGTAGCACTCTCTCGGCCTATTCACCCTTTACTAAGACAATACAAAATTAACGCAAGCGTACCGTAGACTCAGTCTTTAGCAAAACTCAATGCGAAAGATACTTGCCGTACGTCGGAGCGGATTCATTCGTCGCTTCTCATCTCCTTAAACTGCCCATTGCGTGGATTTTGGGGCCGTCAGGGACGGCAGCCATCCAATATCGTGTCTCGCTAAATAGTGACGATTTAGTAATTGCCTACAAAACGGCTTGGTGTGGTTTTAACGAGACACGTTCCCTAAGCGTCATTAGACAATGTAATTTGGGGTTATTTGTGATGCCTACCGGCTGAAACCTACCCCTCTCCCTGGAATATGAGCGACAGCAAGTATTTCGCGAAGTGTTCTGAGCCAGACCTTCTTAGGAAACAGTATATTTTAACAACTAACATTTGGTTCTCCTACGTGCTCAATCAAGAGCGGCCATATTTAGCCTATTTTATACAGAAATGAGTATTAGCGGTTCCGCCTTCCATGTATGTAATGTCAGTTAACTCTCAACAAAGGTCCTTAATCAAATGTGTAATTGTTTAGTGTATAAATGGTGAATTAGGGTATGAAAGTGTGAAGGAAGACTTCCCCGCGTTCTTAACCCAAATATTAGCCACAAATATCTGCCAAAGGGTGGAATTAGGAAGTAAATACAAGGGTTCGCCACGCTATAATAAATAGTACATTAGTCAATTATCCCTACCTATGTAATACAAAGATTAAAACTTACCCCATTCATACTGGCACTCACTCACACCATATTAACGCGAATAGACTAAATTATAATTAACTTAATAATTAAACTCGTTAACACGATACGTTACAACGACGCGACTTTTCCTATTCCGTTCCGAGCCTAGTATTCGACCAGTACGGACTTCTTTCGATCTCTCAAAAGGTCCGTCCTCTCTGCCCGCCTAAAGTCAAGTGTCCCTACCTCTCGCCTCTACAAGCCCGTCTCCAACCTTATTTCATCCGCAAACCATCTGCTTTCTCTTCAATTCGGATTTTTGTGCAACGCTTAATTGCTTTGGGGCTGGTTCGTGTTAGAAATCAGATATTCCAAGACTCTTTAGAATATTACTTTTGTCTTGACAGCCCTTACTTCAAAAGGCAATTCGTGAGCATCTTTAAAAGGTTGGGTTTTGTTTTATCTTGTTTAACGTTCGTGTTCCATAGCCTGTCAAACCCAAAGGTCCGCGTCTCAATGTGTTCAACACATCTGGCCGGCCATGCGTAGTTTTTAAATATTAAAATATAGAGATAAATGACGTGTAGTCACAATAGGTATTGAAAGTGAGGTATGAGATAAGAAGGAGGTGTGGGAGAGTTGAGTAGAGAGAAAAGCGCAGTCAAGGCGCGCAAATTTTTTCGCTGCCGAATGGGCATCCATTTGAGTTCAGTTCTGCATTTCGACACATGGTCATATTTCCGGAGGTTGAATATGAACCGGATGCAGTTGTTTAAGAGCCTATCCAGCTTATCCAGTAATACCGCGTTTAGGTCAAAGTAGCACACGTCACCATAGTCGATTAAAGGGAAAATTAAAGTCTGCACAAGCATAGTCTTCGTTTTTGCAGGTAGAAAGTTTCTCAGACGATACAGGCATCGCAAAGTCCCATTGACCCTTTAACTGTCACTAGAAACCTGACTTTGCCAGCTTAGCGTCGAATCAAGATGTAGACCGAGATCTCTTACACTAGGGCTGATGGGGATGACACTTCCATTAAAAATAATAGGAGGAAGAGAGCTAATCCCCAATGGACCCATCATGCGCGATATTTCCAATCACAGTGGCCTGACATTTTGAGGGGTTTACAGACAGCCCAAATCTATCAGACTAGTCCTTGATAGCGTCCAAGTCCCATTTCACATCGTCTATAGCGTCTGACAAACTCTCTACCCGCGCAGCTGGATAAAATTGAAGGTCATCGGCATAAAGATGATACGAACACCGAAGACAATGAGTTATATAATTGATGAATTTTCTTCTTGTTTACCTTTTTTAGTTCGCTTAAGCAGGCGGCTTTTTTGTTTTTTTGAATTAACTTTTTTATTCATTTAATAATAGATTATTTTTAGTCGCCTTTACTAAAGTACACATAAGAAAGTTGTCTGTAGGAAAAAATACTAAATCACGCGAACAAAGCCGCAGGCGGAGTGCTAGTATGTCTATATTACATTATCATATAAACTATGATCCTAGACATATATAACGTGATACCCTCTAAGGTAATAGCGGAAACTCTATTGAACGTTGACACCGCAAAATAAATAAGAAATTTACAAAGGTTTTACCCGGTTTTTTTTTTAAATATTGCCATGAAGTATTAGTAGACGATGACGACGATTGATGACGTCGCAATAATACTCGTTTAATCAGTACTTGCTGTCCTGTGGAACTAATGGGACATAATTTAAAAAAATATATTAGTATCAGTTGTCCCATGGGACTATTGGGACATGATTTTAAAATTATTTTAGTATCAGTATTCCCATGGGACTGGGCCAATGGGACTATTGGGACAGACCCAAAATTTTGTTATAAGCGGGTTTGACCGACTTTACCATTACAAGAACATCACTTCTGTGTTCTAAGGGTTTTCCACTTTGACATTTCGCCAGATATGTTAAGGAGCCTACTGCTTACTTCAGGCTACTACTGAAAAATTCCAGATAGATAAACCCTATACCAGTTTGCCTGACCCTGGTATGGAAACCCAGGACCTCATGCTTCACACCCACCAACGTCTGCCATTAAGACTGCTGATTTACACCAGCTAATTTTATTTGAAACTGTAGAGTGGAACTGTCACTACATTTTTTATAAAGAAATATAGAATAAAACTTCCTCCCTGCCTGTACCCCCGTGGCCATACGCTGAAGCTTTAGCTATAAATTGATCATTTTAAGAGGAAACGGGGGCAAAGAGCGCCGACTGAATTTCCTAAGTAAAAAGTCATAATTCGAGGTATGGCTCTCGTCTATTTTCTCCTCCAATATTGAACCAATTTAAAAGATATTCCATAAACTGAAAATGAAAGATGTATTCTATGTCCCTATGTTTTCCTTTTTGATGATACATTATCTTTAAAAGCACGAGAACCCTCAAAACATGCTCAAAATTGCGCTGTTAACAGAGGCTTAGTGTACCAATTTGACAAATATAAATGAAAAAAGGAAAACATAGGGACATAGAATATATCTTTCATTTTCAGTTTATGGAATATCTTTTAAATTGGTTCAATATTGGCGGAGCAAATAGATGAGAGCCAAACCATCGAATTACGACTTTTTACTTAGGACATTCAGTCGACGCTCTCTGCCCCCGTTTCCTCTTAAAGTCTTATTATAAGCCAATTTGACCAGCTTTTTTCGCACCTAAAAATATACAAGTCAAAGTCTAGTAGTTGTCCGCAATAACGGATGTATACTTTGGACTTTGCTCTCAACTTAATAAGTTGTTTATCGAAAGTGAACTTTGGTCAGGCTGGGTATTACCAACCGTTGTATTACACACACTATATAATTTATAACGGGCGAAGTCCAGTTTCTTGTCCTGAAAAGCGGCCAGAGACTATTGGCCAGCTTCGGACTTTGGACTCGAGAAAGTTGATATAGATATAAATACCTGTATAAAAACAATGAGGAAAACATACATTTTGTTCAGTCTTCTTGAGGCCACGACCTACGTAACTTGTTTAAACTTGAGGTTAGTCAAACATAAATTTTGGTTTAAATATTCATGTAGCAACTAAAATAATACATAGCAATACCGATTGGAATAACTATCACACTAAAGTTTAAATCTTCTAACTAGTGTATGTTTGGTGGTGGAGTGCACGGCATCATATTATTATCAAACCTGTTTAAGACACAGAGGTAGGCAGAGGGTTAGGGCCGTTACGCACTACACGTCCGTGTCCGTGATCCGTGTCCGTGATTTGAGTTCCGAGTTCAAAATGTTCTGAATTATGGCGGATAGATTTCGGATGTAGTACGGAATATGCCCAACAAGAAGTAGGTACTATGACTAAATCAGAACCGTCCGACCGTTATCAGAAATAAACGGAAAGTTTCAAACCACATTTTAAATCTCTTAACATATCACACTATCCCACACTACCTTTTCTTTACATATATGCGAGACCGCATTGTTCGCCAAGAAAAATTATGAACTGTTTAAAAAAACTTCAGAGCAACGCTATAGATCGACAAGACAAGAATATCGTCACTAATTATGTCTAAGAGCCTCAAAGACCGCCCTTATGCACATAAGCATCTTCCTGCATAGCTCCGAAAATATTCAATAAAATACCAAGTAATATTAAACATTTAAACTTGACACAATTTAAACGTAGACTTAATATTTTTAATTGAAAATACTACTATACCATTGCCGAATTATTTCTAGACAAAATGATAATTATTTATTTATGCTTGTTAACTCAAAAACTTGACATGTTAATTGTGTTCTGTATATTTATTATAATAATTTATTGTATTCTAAATATTTAAATTTTGTTAATTTGTATGCAATATCGATCTTAAATTCTTATATTGTTAAATAGTGCATGCTCTTATGGGTAGTTTTGTGAGTTACCATAACAAATAAATACATTGATTTTGACTTTTAGCAATAATCTTTAGCAATAGAAAACAAAACAATAAAATATAAAATAAAGTAACACTTTCTACTACTTAGTGAAAGTAGATCCTAATTTGTATTAATGGGTTAGATTTATCATTCAACTACTAATAAATTATTCAGTCTAAATCTGTAAACATTAAGGCGCTTTGTACCCTGTATTGCAATTTTCTATCATCAGTCTTTCTCCTTAGAAAAATAAATTGAAAAATGTTTATTTTAAAATCTCTTTGCTGTGGTTTTCTTTTGTTTGCGGTCGAAAATAATTCCAAAATGAGCTTGATACTAAATTTATTTTTAAATAGTTAAGCAATGGGCGCACGGTTGGCATAGTGGTTTAGCGATTAACTGCTGCGCTGCGTGTCGCGGGTTCGATTCCCACTCGGAACAAATATTTGTATGGCCTACAGATAGTAGTTCCGGCTCTGGATGTTATACACACATGAGTTTACATGTATGTAAACGCACCTACGATACAGGCAGTGTAGTGCAAATGCCTAGTGTAGGACAACGTTTAAAAAAAATATATGTACATTTTTTTTTTGGTAAATAAATATAACTTAGTAAATTGTTATTCAAGGTATGTAAACAAATTAAATAAATCGTATCCATTCTTATTTTTTCCATGACGTATTATAGGTAGGTATTAACTTTAACCTTGCCAATGCCAAATAAAACCTAGTAGATATTTTATTCTCAAGGCAATAAAATTGTTTATTAGTTGCATATTATTTAAATATACTGCAATATTTTTATCGTGTTATTTGTGGTTTTTATTTTAATTAATTGTTCTTGACCGAAGACCTTTTTAGGAAGGCAATTACAAAACAGAAAACCACTTGGAGTTTACTGCCTTTAATGGTCGCAAGCGTTACTAAGTATGAGATCCTGAGGCTCTTTACTAGTGGCGTTCTGTCAACGAAAGCAGGGGCGGATCCAGGATTAATTTCTGAGAGGGGCGAGGGGGCACAAGAGTAAATGAAGAACAAGAAATGTTACCTTTTTACAATAATTGATGTTGATTTTTTTACAAAGGTTAAACATTAGTTACAATAATTAAAGATAAAAAGAAACATTATAAAAGGACATTTAAATATTAAAAAAATATTGTACAGCATTTTTCCCAACCATGTTGGTGTCGGGTACAAATCTAGCTTCCTACACCTATACCAATATTATAAAGAGGATAGATTGTTTTGTTTGTTTGTTTGTTTGTACCGAATAGCTGAAACTACTGGACCGATTTTAAAAATGTATTCACCTTTGGAAAGCTACATTATTCCCGAGTAACATAGGCTATAATTTTGGCGGGAGCGAAGCCGCGGGGGTCAGCTAGTTTTACATAAAGCGGCTATGTACCGCCTTTGTACCCATTTATATGAGTTTTTCTTGTAAATGTGTATAATTTTATGGTGTACAATAATAGTACATTTTGATACAAGTGCGGAAAGTTTGTTATTGCGTACGAGGCCGAATGAACACCCGAGCCGTAAGGCGAGGGTGTTATGGGGCCGAGAAACGCAATAACAAATTCCCACGTGTATCAAACGACGTTTTTCAATACACTTTCGAAGAAATAAACACAGTTTAGATATGCATAGGTCGTTTAGTGTACGGACGTAGCGCCTAGGTAAGGTTTTATAGATTAGATATTGATTCAACTACTGACCTTTGTTGCCAAATACTGGCTATCCGGAGCTTCTTTCAAAAAGTTTTCAACTTCATTTGGAGACAATACTTTTGATTTTTGTCCAATATATCCGACGGAGTGTCTTTTTAGAAATGCAGTCAGGTTGCAATATATTTTATGTTAACACCGTGATTTTGCAGAACCGTGCTTTTTAGCATGGAATATATACACCATCGCGTGCTAGGCTTATATTTAGTAGCGAGTTCATTGAAATATGCCAAAAATACTTGCCCCGAAATGACGACGCCTTTTTAGTAACTTTCCACTGAAGAAAACTTTGGAAAGCTGCCATTTAATTCACCTTAGATTTAGATGGCAACAGGCTATCGCAAGCATTTTGTGCCTCAATCACAATATCCGGCGGAGTACCATCTAAAGAATTCTCTTCAAAACTTAAATTCGACATTTTTCACAAATAACTCAAATTATTAAGACTAACTTTCCTTTTTTTGCCGCGCTTTATGTTCGCAGGTTAAAGGAGAAGCAAAGGTATGAAGCCGTTAAACAGCCTCACAGAAAAGTATAAAAATTAAATATATTTTAATTAAGAACACAAATAAAATGTTAACTTGTTCATAAAAGTAATATTTGCTTAAAATAATCATGTTTATTAGTATTATTCTTTTTATAAACACAATTTAAATATTAAAAAAATATTTACGCTGTAAAGACGCAAATCAAAAAGACGAGATTAAAAAAAAACACGCCTGCTCTATAATTGTCAGTGGTGGTGTTTTTTTTTTAATTTCTTATGTTTTAATCAAATTACCGCACGCGTGCGAAATATGTTGCATATCGAACCTAATCGTAGTGCAATAAGAGCTAGTTTTCGAGGAAGTGTATTGAAAAGTATTTTGTATTGTATTCTATTCTATGCCTTTCACAAATGCCACAATAAAGTTACGATACCTCTCGGTAAATCTGACTGTCAGACTTCATTGAATAATCACTGGAAAATTGAGACGTCTTCGTTTAGCACTTCAATCTATTGAATAATATATAAGTTCTATTATTATAGACAAGATCTATAGTAAAAGAATAGATGATATTCCGGTAAGTGACATCAAGTACCTCTCTAATAAGGGTTCCTTTGTCTGTTATTTTCAGAGGAATCTTCGCAGCCTCCTGATCACCCACCTAGAAGGACAAGGGCTATAAACTGGCCACAATATGCTGCTTACGCTAGGACTGCTGGGTGTCATCACCTTCGTGATCTGGAGACTCCTGGCTGATAAGGAGAATAATCTGGACAAGCTCCCAGGACCACCGCGCCGTCCCATCATAGGATGTGCCTTGGAATTTCTGAAGATTACTCCACGTATGTATCTTTTTACCCGACTGCCGAAGGAGGGTAATGTTCTTATCAGTCTATGTATGTATGTATGTAAGTATGTATGTATGTATGTTTGTTCCTATATGACGTTCATTTTGGGCCCAAGTTTTTATCTACCGAAACCCTTGAGTGGGGTATCAAAATAAAGGGTTTTAAAAAGGGATTTTAAAAATACACGATACTTATATGTTTAAATGTACGTAATTCGAAAAAAAAAATAACTTAAAAGTTATAAATAAAAAACGTTAAATCAAAAAACCCGACTGCTTCAAAAGCGAACTAAAAAGAAGAGAAAAGCATGCTGTGCAGGCGGAGGATACAACAGATTTGGGTCAGCCAGCCCGCGAATATGTATCCTCCGACTTGCCTTGGAATTTCAGAAGATTACTCCACGTATGTATCTTTTTGATAAAGTCATGACAGGATTTGTTTAGAAAAAGGTGAGTAGCTTCAGAAATCTGGCTTGACCAGGGTTCAGTGACCCGGTATAACTTTTTGTTCACCTTTTACTAAAGTCACTCTGACTCAGTGAATAAATGATATTTTCATCAACTAGACAATTTAAACCACACTAATTACTAATTAAAAAGTAAATAAAAATGCAACATAAATAAAAAAGTATTTGCCATTGCAATCTTGAAAATAATTTCAAGATTGCAATGGCAAATACTTCTTTTTCTATTTAGGTATATTAATTGAACTAAGTATTTTTACCATTTATTCTTTATACCCAACTGTCGAAAAAGGGTTATGTGTTTATCCGTCTATGTGTGTTTGTATGTATGTATGTTTGTTTCTATGTGGCGTTCTAGAGAGTAAACGCGTGGGCCGATTTTGATGATTCTTACTCCAATCGATTTGTCTTAACTTTGCGAGTGTCGCTAAAGATATGACAGTAATCAAAGTTCACTACAACGACAACCAGACGCGATATTGTTAAAATGAAATGTACCTATTTAAAAATCATTAATAGTATCCTTCCATAATTTTTAATTTTACTTAGCAGTTTAGGATATATAACGTTTTTTTTTTTTTAACCAATAGTTTCGCACTTGACCAAAATCTCACCTGATAGTAAGCGATGATGTGGTCCACGGTGAAACACGCTTGCCTAGAAATAACCTATTCACTCTTGACTTAAAGACCCCTAGATTGTAGCCATCGGGAAACACAGACTCTGGCAGGGAATTCCACTCCTTAGCTGTACGCATAATAAAAGTGTTCCCAAAACGTTTTGTGCGTATGGGTGGGATGTCTACCATGTATCGATGGCGCATCGCCGTACGTCTTGGTAGTCCGATCATGAAACGGGCTAGGTGGAATTATATAAAGTAAAAAAAAACGTAAAAAAAAAGTTAAAGTTGAATTATATTATTTAAAGTTGGTTAACAATCATTTTCCAATTCAAATTCAAATTCAAATATATTTATTCAATTAGGCCAATAAACGGCACTTTTGAACGTCACATAAATTAAAATTAAAATTTACAAGTAATAAAAAAAAAAAAAAAAATCTACCGTGCATTCGGAAAGTAGATTGTTATGGAGAAGAACGCACAAGAAACTCCATACTTACTCTTTTTTAAAAAAAAAGGTGTTTTAATATATTTACATACATACATACATTAATATATGTGAGGACGATGCACCCAGAATAGCTAGCAGCTATATTAGCTTATAATAGCTACACACTATACTACGTACAGGTATAAAGTATTAAAAAGCATTAACAGGTAAATTAATTAATTTGATAAGTAGGAACATGGTTCTCACATACTTATAAATATTACAAACATAGGTAAAATACCTAATTCAACAACAACGGAACAGTGTGTGAGTCAATTTCTAAAAAAAAAAAAAAACATTGAATACAATAACTATGAATGGGAATATAAATTAACAAATTTGATTTTGTCTACACCAAAGATTGCCCTATGGAGCAGGACCAGCATGTTTCCAAGCATTCTTATCTTGAATATAATCATCTAATTTGTAATATGCTTGTTTACAAGGGTGCTTTTAACTAAAGTTTTAAATTTACTTTCATTTAGTTTTAATATATCACAAGGTATTTTGTTATAGAATTTAACACAGTACCCCATGAAAGATGATTGTACTTTAGCTAGTCTGTAAGAAGGCTGATCTAACTTATCTTTATTTCTGGTATTACAATTGTGTCTATCACTTACTTTACTAAAGAGATGTATATTTTTCCTTACATACATAATATTTTCATAAATAAATTGGCAAGAAACTGTCATAATATTAATATTTTTAAACAGTTCCCTAAGAGATTCACGGTGACTTAGCTTATATATGGCTCTGACAGCTCTCTTTTGCAATATAAATATGGATTCAATGTCAGCCGCTCGACCCCACAGTAAAATACCGTATGACATTATGCTGTGAAAGTAACTAAAATAGACCAAACGCGCGGTCTCCACATCCGTTAACTGTCTTATCTATCTAACAGCATATGCGGCTGAGCTTAGCCGAGCATTCTCGCTAATAACCCCATATATTTCAAACCGCTAGACGGATTTATATAGTTAGGACATCGTTAGATACATCTTGACCGCCCAATAGATAAGTGACATAAAAAAAACAAACAATGCGAATTTTGGGCCCAATATTGTGGGAAACCAGGTTTCTTTTTCTTCCAAACCCGTTGAGTGGCGTAACAAAATGAAGAGTTTAGCGATAATTACAAAAATTTAATTATACTACCTATACCTATGTTTAAAACTAATTCGAAAAAAAAAATATAACTAAAATGTTGTATAAAATTCAAAACCCGACTGCTTACAAAGCGAACTAAAAAGATGTAAAAAAGAATAAAAAATATATTTTTATTTTGTTTTGTTCACTTTTTTATTGTCAATTAGTGCACTACCCCAACGTTATTGATTGAAGCATGGCAACATTATTTGCAACTGTCAAGTCACTGAATATTAACAACCGCAAAGGAGCTCGTGGCTAAATTATATCAGTCGTAGATACAGGCCGGTTTTCAAGATTAAGCAACACTTGCCGACCTTGGACCGTGGATGGGTGACCATCTTTACACGGCGAGTTTCCTTTGTACCTCGAAAAATACGTTACGCTGTTGGTCCCAAGCAAAGACCTTATACGTATTTCTAAGAAGTATAAGGTCTTTGGTCCCAAGTCCCGGCTGTCATTTGAAGATCTTTGCCCGTCTTTATGGGTTGTCAGAAGCATGAAATCTGACAAGTCTTGCCAAGGGATATCGTGGGTTGTGAAGGTTAAATAGGCAGTCTCTTCATGTAAAGTACTAGTAGTTAGCTGCATCTGGTAAGACTGGAAGCTGACCCCAGCGTAGTTGGGAAAAGGCTCTCAATATGATGGGCTGGACCTTAGTTATCTCCCAATTTATATTGTCTGAAATACTTTTCTCTTCTATTTATCCTCAATTCATTATTCAGGCTGGCAAAATATTATTTGGCTTGGCCATTACCAGATTTGACAGATTTTTGACATCAACTTTTGCATTTTCTCCAAAATCTACTTTGACATGAAAACCTGCTCGTAATGTCTGAAATGATAAATGACAATTTTTTTTTTGTATTTATTTATCTATGGAAAAAAATTAAAAACAAAAGATTTTATCTAATTAGTTTCAAGTTATGTTAATACTAGCGGACGCCTTGCGGTTTCACCCACGTAGTTCCCGTTCCCACGGGAATACAGGTATTAAAAGTAGCCTATGTCACCCGGGGATATTGTAGCTTCCCAACGGTGAAAGAAGTCTTGAAATCGGTCCAGTAGATTTTAAGTTTATTCGTTACATACAAAAATACAAATCTTTCCTCTTTATAACATTATAATTAATTAATATTATAATATTACTAGCTGTTCCCCGCGGTTTTGCTCCCGTGGACCAACCCACAGGACCCGTTTTCGGGATAAAAAATAGCCTATGTCACTCAGGAATAAGGTAGCTTCATATTGGTGAAAGAATTTTTTAAATCGGTCCAATAGTTTCGGAGCCTATTCGTTACAAACAAACAAAAACATATTTCCTCTTTATAATATTGGTATAGATTAGTATAGAAGTATAGATATATAAGTATAGATTAGAAGAAAAGTATACATATACAAGTAGCCAATGACACCTCAATCAGATACCCAAGGGAGCAGACCTGTTTTACATCTAGCCTTTTCACGCGCCGCACCGCTGCTCCCGTAGACTATCCTACAAGAGCCGTGAATAATTTTCAGATAAAAAAAGCATTCTCTTCTATAACTCAATCATGTTGTATCTTTCTAACAGGAAAAAAAAACTTTAAGCGTAATTAAATAATGCGTTTTGATTGAAATTAATTAAAATAGTTAACCTCTTTTAAATATAAGTTAAAATATGTGAACCCATCATTAACATACTTTCTAAAGCATACTCATACAACATCAACATCAACATCAACTCATACAACATACGTAAAGGCTAGGTTAAAAGGTTTGAAATAAATGTAAAACTATTATTGACTCATGTACATTATTTGTAAAATATGTTTTTTTCGTAAGACTAATACTTTTGCTTTAAAAAATAATTAACACCGCGATTTTCTTTTCGCTTCTTTTGCATACTCCTCCAAACCGACTGGATGTTTAAAATATTTTTACACAGAAAAAATTATGGTTCGTATTTCTTCTTACCATACATAGGATTATGTAATTCATAAAAAAAATTGCAAGCGAAACTGTCCAAAATGAGGTCCAATATTGATGATCTGGAACCGACCAGGCGCACGGCCAGTACCACGTTAACATTGGGGCATACAAACGCCTTAATTAGAGAAAGCGAGCCATTGACCCAAACCGGGCACAAACGCATACTCCGGACAAAATGTAATGTAGCTAAACCCACACCTGGGATCGAACCACTTGAGGTAACTAGACCTTAGAGGCAGTTAGGGCTACGTTTCTTTAGTTACCGTGTAAGTAGAGTTCTGCCAATAACTTTATAAATTATAGCCTATGTGATATTCTGAAACATAAGCTACATTACTGTAAAGATTCATCAAAATTCGTTCAGCATATTTTGCGTGAAAGAATAACAAAGACTAATACTCATAAACTTTCACATTGTAGGCGGTGTTGGTGATAGGCTTACGCCTACGAAATAGAGGACATTATTATTTGGAGGGTTTACAGGTTCCAAATAATAATGTCCCTCGAGTTATTAGGGTTCCGTTACCCAAATGGTAAAAACGGGACCCTATTACTAAGACTCCGCGGTCCATCTGTCTGTCTGTCTGTCTGTCACCAGGCTGTATCTCATGAACCGTGATAGCTAGACAGTTGAAATTTTCACAGATGATGTGTTTCTGTTGCCGCTATAACAGAAAATACTAAAAACATAATGAAGTAAATATTTAAGTGGGGCTCCCATACAAGAAACGTGATTTTTTTGCGGTTTTTTACGATAGTGGTACAGAACCCTTCGTGCGCGAGTCCGACTCGCACTTGGCCGGTTTTTTTTCTCTTAAGATTAATTCGGCCTGTCGGCCGCGTCTGATAAGTTTTATTAATTCATCACTACCTTCTTTTACTTTTATCAAAGCGTAAAAAGCGAACTAAAAATATATTAACAAGAATAAAATCATACTGTGCAGTCGGAGGATGCATTTATGGTGTTGGTAACGCAGCTCACTAATATTGAGAGCCAGATAGGAACAAATAAACATAAATAAGAATTTAGGCAGATATACACATTAGTCTCCTTTGAGTCGCGCAGTCGGATAAAAAGTTACTGTCTCTAAAAACATACTGTGCACCTCACGGCTGCACCTGACTGTGCCACAGACAATAAAATATTATCATAATCTTGCTCTCTGAAGCTGCATTTAGTGTCGAAATACTTTCTAACAAAATATAAACAAAAAGAAAACCCAGTGGGTACCTTAATTAGATCACGGTGTCGTTGCTCTTTACTAGAAACTCCCGCGGATTTTTTTTCTCTTTTTAACTTACTTTAGTTACCTCCGTAACAAAATATTTATTGAAACTTTGCCAGAGGAAATTTGTTTGGCTAGGTTCTAGTTTACCAAGGAAAAATAATGTAAAAGTGTTGTGTGAAATGTAGGCAAAGTAGTTATAAATGGAGAGGCTTGCTTGATCAAATTGATATACCGCTCCTTTTATTTTATGTGAGTCAGTAACAGACCTATCTGTCTATCTGATAAAGTAAACGTAATACTACTAAAGCAAGGGTATTCAGTAAATGGACTAATCCGAGAATAAGCCTGCAGAGAAGGCCAGGGTCACTATAGTCGATTTATCTTGTACTACCTATCCTACTATCTTGTACTTGTGCGCCTTTACTCCCGTAGCACACCCCCAGAGACCCGTTTTCGGGATAAAAAATAGCCTATTTTACTCAGGAATAATGTTGGTTTCTTCTTGTGAAAGTATTTTAAAAATCGGTTTAGTAGTTTTTAGTTTATCCATTATACATACAAACTTATAAACAAATATTTCCTACTTATAATGTAGTAGAAAAAATAGACAACAGTTTTTCGATACAGACACAACATAAAAAAAAATAAAGAGAAGAACATTGTTAATGATAATACAGTAAAATTGCGCTGAGCATATCCATATCGAGAGGATTTCCAGCTCAGCATTTGCTGGGCATTTGTAGTATGTTATCGTTGCAGACAGACAAACCTATAATAGCCTGTATGAAGTCTGTCTGGAGTCTAGCCCCTAGCGAATTGCCCACTTAAGGCGAACACGAGACAAATACTATTAAATTTGTTTAAAAAATTGCCAATACTATTTAGATTTAAGCTATGAAAAGATATATATTTCTGAGAATTTAATTATTTGCAAAATAAGTTTAAACATATTGATACAAATGAACGGTTAACTATGATTAACTAACTTTTGACTTGTAAAAATCATAAAAACTGAATGACTTGTCAACGTTATAGTAGATTGTTGCATCGAGCGCAAAGTGAGTTATTAATGCATGAGTGTTATGTTGGTGCCCGAGCGCACGCGAGGGCACTAAATTAACACGAGTGCATTAATTACTCACTTTAGCGAGGTGCGTAATCTACTTTTACATCTCTCATGTTCGGTAAGTAGGTTCTTATTACCTACAAATGGGGCTTGTAGGTGACTAATTAGCGCTCTAGGGTAATAATGTAGCTAGAAAAGCCCTAGGGCGGTAAGTAATAAAAAAAAAACACTTCTTTCTTTCAAAAAGTTCGCGTACATCTAACCATCATACTGGCAATAGACATCATGCATTCAGCCCAATGACCAAAGAGGTCGCTTTGCTATTCAGCCTTGTCTTCGTGTGAGTATAATAGTCATCAAGGAGTTTTTAGCGGGATTTTTTCGAGTGAAGTTCAGCGGTTGTTAATATTATTAGCAAATTGATTCCTAGTGGATATTGTGATATAAAATTGGTGCAGTTTTGTGTCTCAACTGTCTACGCAACTGGACAATATGTGAAATCATTGACAAAAGCGATTTCAGGATAGTGGAGCGGAGAATTTTATTGTAGTATTAACTACCTCCGCAAAGCTTACTGGGAAGGCTGACTCGATACAATTTGCTGCCAAATACTCCAAAAACTATTAGAATCTGTTACACCCGTATTCTAATGCATACTAAAGAATGTTAAAATTGCACTGAAGATTAGGCGGTATGGTCCAAGACCTTAGCCTGCCCAATAAGGGCGAACAAAAAAAAAATAGTCATAAATTTTAAATATCGAACAGCGAAGCTCAATTTCGTTCTTGAAAAATAAATATTTTTTTAAATGTTTTATTCTTGTAATGCCGGTTTTTTTCTACTTACCTCACAATCGAGATGTAAAGCAGAATAGTTAGCTCGGGTGTAATCATCAATTGCACCCTCGAACTATAGGCGCCCTCGCTGCGCTCGTGCGCCTAAATATCTCGGGCTGCAATTGATGCCTTACAGCCCTTGGCTACTAATCTACTATTCTTTCAACTACCAATCTACCTCTTATCTATTTCCATTTTTTATACTTTTCTTGCTAAATATGAAGTACCTACCTATCAAAGTTTTACAATGGTACAAAATACGGGGCATTTTTTTCACCTAATTGGTTTTATACGCCGATTTTTATTCTCAGCCAGTACTCGTACCACGCCAGTACCTTATTCGATCTACTGCATATATTTTATATTAAACTTAATGGGAGACATTAAACCTCTGTGGTAAATTTATATCTAAACTAGCTAACCCCCGCGGCTTCGCTCCCGTCAACTGGCTACCAATCTACCTACCACTACCTACCTACCCTGCCTTCCTTACCTACTCTGCCTACCCTGGCTACCCTGCCTAGCTTATCCTGCCAACCCTGCCTAGCTTATCCTGCCAACCCTGCCTAGCCTAACCTGCCTAGTCTAACCTGCCTACCCTCCCTACCCTACCTACTCTACTTACTCCAACTTCTCTACCTTCTCTACTTACTCTACCTAATCTACTTACTCTACCTTCTCTACCTACTCTACTTACTCTACCTACTTTACTTACTTTATCTTCTCTACCTACTATACCTTCTCTACCTACTCTTCTTACTCTACCTTCTCAACTTACTCTAAGTTATCTACCTACTCTACCTTCTCTACATACTCTTCCTACTCTACCAACTCTATTTACACTACCTTCTCTACCTATTCTACTTACTCCACCTTCTCTACCCACTGTTCTTACTCTACCTTTTCTACCTACTCTACTTACTCTACCTACCCTACCTTCTCCACCTAATATATACTCTACCTTCTCTACCTACTCTTCTTACTCTACCTTACTCGATCTTCTCTACCTAATATACCTACTTAACCTACTCTACTTACTCTACCTTCTCTACCTACTCTACCTTCTCTACCTTCTCTACCTTCTCTACCTTCTCTACCTTCTCTATCTTCTCTACCTACTCTACCTACCCTACCTTCTCCACCTACTATATACTCTACCTACACTTCTTACTCTACCTACTTTACTTTCTTTATCTTCTCTACTTTCTTTACCTTCTCTATCTACTCTACCTGCTCTACCTACTCTACCTACTCTACCTTTTCTACCTACTCTATACTCTACCTTCTCTACCTACTCTTCCTGCTCCACTTACTCTAGCTTCCTTCTCTACCTTTTCTACCTACTCTACTTACTCTACCGTCTCTACCTACTTTATCTATTCTACCTACTCTACCTACCCTAACTACAGTACCTACTCTTCGGCTTTATAATATTAGTTTAGATAAAATATACAAAACAGTGCATTAAAGTAAAACAGTGCAACAATGAGATTTCATATAACTTTTCTGCACTGTTTTGGTTCTAAGCAATAAATACGTACTTTGTGATCAGTTTTGTAGTGATTAATGATAACATTACTACGTAGTTGGAAGAAAATAAAATTAATAATTTAATCAGATATAGATCTTGGCTTGATAAAGATAAAGATAATAGTAGATTATTAACCAAGGGGATAAAGCAGTGTCTTCTGTCGCGGGTGACGATTTAAATCGCGAGCGTAACGAAGGACTCGATGTTTACTCCCGAGCGTAGCGAGGGTGTTAAAAACTTAAATCACGAGCGAAGCGAGGGATTTAAGACGAGTCCTGAGTGTAGCGAGGGATTTAAGTTCACCCAAGACTAAGACAGCTTTATCACCGAGGAAAATACTCTACTTTTCGTACCATTTGCGAAAATATTAACACAATATTAATATGAGATAAGCATTTATTAAAAATAATGACAATTAAAAGTAAAATAAACTTAACGTTTATGTTTGAAGAAAACAAAAACGCGGCAAATTCCTAGACTAATATTTTTTTTGTCGGAAAAGCAAAGGCATCAATCTCATACGGCCTCGTCGGTTTTCGTAATTTTATTTAATAATCATAACTGCATAATAAATGCGTATTCCTTTTTCAAAAAGATGTATAATGCTTTATATACAAACTCAATGGTGTAAACACAGATGTAGTTCAGTATAAATTTCGGTAAGTATTCCAAATTTAAATCACATTCTCCCCCTAGAGGATGAATGAAATTCAGTACAATTTTCTTTCCCTGTTTTTAACAGATTAAAAATGACTATTGTTATGTTCGCTTTTTGTGGCATAGAATGTCACTTTTTTGAGCGAGTGGTACGAAAAGATCATTTATTTGTCAGAAACATGAGTATGCACACACAAAGCATGCAAGATGTAAAGTACATTGCAGAAAAGATCACAGTCATGTTTTACCTTGTTTTATCTTGCTTGTTTTTATTTTCAAATTCTCATCTTATTTTTATAATTTATAAAATATTTATAAGAATTGCAATTGAAATTTTATATTCCATTTGAAATAACATGAGAAAATGAAACAATCCTTTTTAAGAGTCCTTTCAATCGATTTTGAGTTCCAGTCTGAAAACATAACGATGGCATAAAAAGTATCAGTCTGTTTCTAATTCCCCAATTCTACCAACTATTTACTACAGTTAACCACTTGACATGTTACCAATACAATAGAGGTCAAAACTGGTTGAGTAAGCTGTAAAAAGGAATTGTTTAAATTTTAAGGATATTTCAAACGGAATATAAGTAGGTTGTCAAAATCTTAAGACGACGACTAACGCCAACGACCTTGAGGGAACAAAACGCGCACTCGTTTCACACCCGGGCGACCCAAAATTTAGTAGTTTTTTTTTACTTTCCTTATTATTCTTTGACTTTAAAAAAAAAGCTTCAGATCAAAATGTGGATAGTTAAATTGTCTTTGATATGGTGTCGATTTCATTAAAATACGCCCAGCAGTTTTGGTGTGATTGTCGTGTTTTTGTCCGTTTCAGACATAACTTTACAAATTAATTACACTATGTTATACGAATAAAACTCAAATTCTGCTCGGATGAAATTATTAAGAAAATAGTCTAATATAACATATATTTTTTCCAACAAATTACGACAAACCGTTTAGACGTGATTCTCATTTTAAAATCAGCTACTCAAGGGAATCGGCGGCGGCGCCTTAAGACATTGCACAGCGCGGCGTAGCATACGGGCTACGTCGTAGCCTGCTACGAGAATGAAAGTGCTACGCTATGATTACTTTGGGGAATGCAATGTTGTTCCAATCGTATGTTCGTCACTTGCGTTTAAATAATATCAGCCGCTCTTGTCGATTTTCACGGGTAATCAACACATGCTGAGACTGCTCCGTGCCTCGAAAATAACTTTGAACCGAAGAATATTAATATAATAATACGAGCCTGTCCCACCGCATGGCAAAAGCCACTTCTTATAAAGAGAAGGCACGAGCATTAATCATTGCTCAATGCAGGTTGGCGATTTAAGACTTATAATTCCAGGGATCCACGCGATGTTTTCCTTCACAGTTGACAGCGAAGTCTAAGATAAACTTAGAAAGTACATATAAATTTAAAAGGTTGCATTGAACCCACGACCTCGAGAACGAAAGCAAGAAAAATATTTATTTGTGACCCGCACGGTAGACACGAAGCAAAAACAACAATAATAAAAAATTAAATCCCCGTGCGAGACCAAAAAAGCGCCTATCGCAGCATGTGCTGAGATAAATAACTGAAAGAAAATAACGCTGCGCTGATTTTCTTATAAGGCAAACTGTCAATGCCATGGACACAATCACGGAAGCAGAACATACAATATAAAAAAAAAACACAATAGTATAAACACAGAAGGTAATTCAAAGTATGGTATGTGTGAGTATAAAACAAATATATCAATTAAACATATTAAATTAAAAATATATTAAAAAAAAAAAAAAACATACGGCCAGACCCGGCCGGCGACGCGCGACGCCAACCGAGAGAGCGCGCGGGCGCAGGCAGAAATCTATGGTCGGCTGTCAAAAAGATAAAATGTTAAGAAACTTCTGTAAATAAACAAAGCTACAAGATTAGAACAATATTTAGCTAGTATTGGATAAAGCAGATTGCTATGAAAGTTACTGTGTAGTGTTCCGTGTAACGAGAGGTTAGGTCTTAGCCACCGGGCCACCACAACATCACAAACCGAAGAAGTTGAGTGTTTAACCTTTGATTGTCTTGTTGCTCTACTGATCGATTGTGCATCTATTGGTAATATTTTATTTCTCACTTTCGGAAAAGTATTATTGGGTTTTCCGATCCAGAATTTCTAAGTCTTCAAATTCGCCCCCGGTTTATGGCAAACACATTATCTACTAAGGAAAGAGCACTCATCAACCGCGCAGAAGCCGGTCGGCCGATTTTGCAAATAAAATCAATTACCAAGTTTTCTCTTAACTTTAAAAATAATAAAAGCTGCTCATCTATAATTAATTGGCGATCAACTACACCCCGACAATTACAGACTTTCACGTAACTTCTCAACTCGTAAACAGTTGCAAACGAGTTTTAACGTAACCACGTTTTATACTCCACTTAAGTTTTAATTTGATAGTAAATTCGATTAGAACTCGTAACAATAATATATATATATATATAAATCCCCACCGCATTATCTCTACGTTGAAGTCGTGGTGGGGCTTGCGCGCTTCAATGATTCCTAGGTTTGTGCCGGTAAATTCTGTTTGGCCGCTAGACGCCTATGGTGAGGGGCCAGACTAAGAGAGATACAATCCGCAGGGCAGCTTTGTGGTGAGGTGGTGGGCAGTGACGACCCCACGGACCTGATCTCCAGGAAGAAGTCTTTTTGCTCATCTCTGGCTTGCCTTTATTGGCCAGTTGGAGTGAAAACTGACGGGGACCAGAGATCTCACCTCTCTCTTGCCTTAATTGGCTGGCTTGAGTGGAGATTCGCAAGAGATATAATTTAACTTTTAGTAGTTATTGTTTCAATTTATCCACACTAAGACTCAGCTGGTACGGCCATGTAATGTGGAGATTCGAAGACCGCGTTAAAAAAAAGAGCACTTTGACGACACAACAGAGAGGCAAAAGAGTTAGTGGTGGTCAAACGCAAGCCTATAGGTATATAATAAAAATAAAACAGTAGACTGCCGACATCTTGGATATCCAGTAGTATAATTATAAAGAAGTGCGGTCTATCTACTGAAGATGCTTATCAGCGGAACAAATGGTGGAAGAAAAAGATTGTTACAATTTATTTTTTTATGGTTCCGTACCTCGATAGGAAAAAACGGAAGCCTTATAGGATCACTTTGTTGTCCGTCCGCGTGGAGGTATCAAGCTGAAATTTATATCAAATGCGCAGGCCTACTGTTCCTTAAAGCTGTGAAAAAAACAAACTTGTAAGCCAACGCTATCAAAAGATACAGCCTTTTATGCCGTAAATTGCCGCAAATTTTCGAAACTCGCAAGGGAATCAAAACCTACAGGGTATTGCCCGTGAACTCAGAATCTCGAAATTTGGTACGAAGCAACGTCTTTTATCACAGATAAAGGAATAATTGCGAAAGCCGTAAATATTTAGTTACATCCATATATTTTTTTTTTTTTTTTAATTAGTTTAAACTTACTACCCCTTTCCTCATGAACGCGTAGAGGTATTAAATTGAAATTCATATCAAATCCTCAGGTCTATAATCTTCTTCTTCTTATTCTTCAGGTCTATAATAATATCTTTAAGCTGAGGTTTGTACGGAACCCTCGGTGCGCGAGTCCGACTCGCACTTAGCCGGTTTTTTATTATTATTATCTTATAATAAATATATATTTATTATTGTTTCATTGGCAAGGATTAAAGCGGAATAAGGGTCTTAACAGTTAAGTCGTATGAACGGGTTTAAAACGGAAAATTGACATGGAGTGTCAATTGAATACACAAATAATATCCCTCTCTTATTTAAAAGTACCTAAATACTCTTGACAATGCAACCGTAACCCAACCCTTTAACAATTTATTGTTACAACTCGATATTTTTTGGAATATTATCCTTTTCCTAAATTCTCGTTGGCTGAGTTGCCTCTTGAATCCCGGATTAATTACATACCTAATATATTTCTACTTGGAATCTCTGCCCTCATTCCCGATATTGTTTTATTATAAAAACCTCAACCTTGAAAATTTACTGTTACACTCATTTTAATTAGCTTAATTGAATAAAGCGTTAGAATTATTTTGTTAATTATTTAACTTCAAATAATATCTCGTCAAATATTTCGTTATTTAGCATTCAAGGAATTTATAAAATAAAAAATCAGTATTATTTCATTGTTGTCTGCCAGCTATCAGGTTAAGATGAAGTACCGTGTCCATAAAAGTCTTTTTTTATTTTATTTAACTTGCTTTGTAAATGTGTTTGGGTCTTAGTCTAAATCCAATATGGAGGACGGCCCAAGCTGGCGGACTAGTTTTTTTTTTGTGCACTGTCATGGGTATCAAATGAAAGGGTTGACTAAGAAGAATACGAAAAAATATTGGGTAAAAAAAAAAAACAAAATTCTAAGCTCCTTTAATCAGTAGTAGTTTTCCAAGCATTACCTGGCATTCGAATAAGCTGATTCTTGGCGAACTTATTCAATTTTGGAACCATTGAAATAATTTGGTACTATGGATGGAGCTGGTCTCATGATGGAGCCGGAAGGTGACCATATCAACTCCATTACTAGACATGATAGCACCATCGAGTTTGGTCCCATTGGATGTGTGATATTACGTTTATGTACTAAACGTTATATCACACATCTGTGTCACAACCCCTATCTTTGTCACAACCCCTATCTGTGGAGGGCTATGGATGACAATGATAAAGATGGTAATGAAGCTACTATCAAGACTACCCAGATCGCTAGCCAGTTTATTGCATTCTCTAATTATCATCTTTTGATTGTTACAGGAGGCCTGTTCCTGAAGATGCGTCAGTACCAGAAGGAGTATGGAGACCGGTACGTCATCAAGATCATGAAGAGGAGGATCTTGCACCTTTCTAATAAGAAGGACGTTGAGGTATGTAGATACATATTTATAGTATAGAAAAATATAGGTATTGATATCTACTTCGAAATTCCACGCGTATGGAGTCGCGACAGCTTATGGGCAGTTTGTAAAAATGTTACCGTATTTTATTACATATTTTAAATCTACCCGATAAAAGAAACTGGACCGTGCCGCTTGTATGATGAAACATGTACTTCAGGATTTTTTAAATTCAGGCGGGTTCGAGACCCACGCGGACCAAGTTGAGCTTATATGCTTGTATAATGTAAACGTTTTCTTTTTTATAATAGATAGGCTCGCGCTTGATCAATATCTCACCCGATGGTAAGCGATGAAGAGGTCGACATTGAAGCACGCTTGCTTAAAAGTAACCTATTCACTCTTGACCACGTTCTGTTATTTAACTTGGTCATCGATATTGTTTGTTTGTGAAAGGTAATTTTTTGACAAATCTGCTGATACAATTACAAAATTTTATTCACTGATTTAAAGCTACACTATAGCTGAGTTACGTGTTACTTTAAATCCTGAAAAAAAACACGCTTGTTGTGGAATAGGGCCACGAGATAGAAGCCGCGGGAAAAAGATATCAGTTAATAAATAAACACAATACATTACAAGGACTCATTAAAAAAAAAATACAATCTTTTATTTTAAAATAATGCATTGCCACGAGATACAAACAATGAGTGCAAGATTTGCATTTTAATCGGACATTGGGGAGTGGGTCCAATTTAACTTTTAGGTATTTTAAAGTAAA